>VZTU01020296.1:154220-192116 GCA_013400835.1 Zapornia atra | reverse complement strand
GCCTATCTGAGTGATAGATATGTCCTAGGGAGCCTGCTTTGGCAGGGGGGTTGGACCTGATGATCTCTCGAGGTCCCTTCCAACCCCTACGATTCTATGATTCTATGATTCTATTTTTATTTCCAGATGTTTCATATAAGGGAAGCACATTTGATCAAAATTAGGGGGTTTAGGCAACCATACTAAAATGTCTTTAACTGGGTGATATTTAAAATTTGAAAAAAAAGATTTCACAGAATCATAGGGGTTGGAAGGGACCTCAAGAGATCATCGAGTCCAACCCCCCAATTTAGAAGCATTTAATTTTGTAGAACTAACCCACAAGACTTTTATGCCAGTAAAATTATTATTCCATCAATGAAAAAGGATGAGATTAGTTGGGGAAAAAAAATGGGACAGTGTCAGTGAGCTATGAAACTAGTACTAATTTCTTCATGTGATGTGTCCCAGAAACTACGAGGCGTTTGCCTGGGGTTGCCTGTGTAGTGATGTGCATTTAAGTGGTTCGCAACATTATTCAAAATTCTCTACCAGTCATGGGTGTTTCTGGGGCAGTACAAGTTTTGCCTTTATGGTTCAGAGAGTTCCTCAGCCCCTTCTCCTATAACATTGAGTAGGAAGGCACAATCTTAAGTGCTGACTTAAGTCAGCTATTCCCTCTGACCCCACATACCAGCCCCAGCCCCTAACACTGCCACCACTGTTCATCTGTTCCCATGCTGTGCTAAAACAGCAGAAGAAAAAAACATACTATGATTAAGGGCCTGGAACTCTCCTGTATGAGGGTAGGCTGAGTGAGCTGGGACTGTTTAGTCTGGAGAAAAGAAGACTTAGGGTGGACCTAATTAGTGTTTATAAATATCTTAGACATGGGATGCATGGCAAATTGGCCAGCCCCTTTTCAGTGGTCTGTGGGGACAGGACTAGGGGCAATGGCTGTAAATTGGAGCACAGGAAGTTCCGCACCAACATGCGGAAGAACTTTTTCACAGTGAGGGTGACAGAGCCCTGGAATAGGCTGCCCAGGGAGGTGGTGGAGTCTCCTTCTCTGGATATATTCAAGACTCATCTGGATGCCTATCTGTGCAATAGGAGATAGGGAGCCTGCTTAGGCAGGGGGGTTGGACCTGATGATCTCTCGAGGTCCCTTCCAACCCCTATGGTTCTGTGATTCTGTGATTCATTATTGCTGGGCAATACTATCAGCTTTTCAATTAGTGTTAGGCATATGTGTAAAAAGTCAGTTTCCAGGAGAACTGCTTGTAACTGCAGGGCATTTTGTTGCTAAAGTGTCAAGTTTAATTATATAAACTGGAGCGTAGAACACATTCCTGTTTTGTTTTGGTGAGGTTTGCCAAATCCCACCCCAGGGACATAGGAGTTTCCCCAGGTATGCTAGGAAATTAATTTTTACTTGTTACTGATATGAGTTAGAGATGCTACACAGCATATCTGATTAGTAGCACTTCACAAATACTTACTTTTCCAGGATAGCTTCCTTTTCTTCATCCTCTTGTGCACCCTTTTATATGCAGTGATCTGTGTCACGCTCTCTTCTCTGAGCTGTAATTACCTGACTCTGTCAAATGTGACAAGTTATTTTGCTTTCCAGCGGATTGTACTCTATTGCTGTTGTTCCAACCTGCCTCTTCTGCTGTTGAGTTGCTACATCAGTACTCATCAGGATGATGAAAACCAGCCTGCCTGTGTCTTCTCTGCAGTAGGGGGAGGAGTGACAGCTATTTTATGTTCAGTAGGCGCTGTGGTTAGTGTTTAGGAAGTGCATGTGACAGTAACGGGGAAGCAGGGAGGTCTGGTGTAACCTCAGGCAGGTTAATCACTATGCATGTTGACATTTGAATGCAAACTTTGAGCTGCACTGGGATTTTTGTATATCTGCTTGGCTTTTTATTTCCATTAGTATCTTGGTCTAGTCTGGAGGAAAAAAAAAAGAAAGATCGTGTTCTTCTTGAAGCTTTGTTTAGTCAGAAAAAGACTCCTCCCCCACTCTCCCCCACCCACCCCCCAGTTCAGTAGGAATGTGGAGGAAGCTCTCCCCAGGTTTACATCTTATGCTGCTGTCATTTTCATTTGAGTTTTATATACTTCTTGAAGGCTTGAGCTTCCTTGCTCTAGTTAATTGCTGCAGATTGTGAGGGGGTGAACTCAGTTTGCTTGTGCATGTGAAGGGCTCGAAGCTCAGCTTCAGCAGTTAACTTAATGGCACTGTGCTCTTCGTTCTGAGTCATTGCTACAGAATATAACACTGCCAGTGCTAGTCTTTCCCTTGGCACGTTTGCTTTGTTTAGTTAACGAGAGAAGCACTTTGGAGGTAATTAAATGCCTTGTGAACTTCATGGACAAGAGGAAATGGTGTCAAGATATGCTGGGGAGGTTTAGATTGGATATTAGGAAAAACGACTTCACAGAGAGGGTTGTTAAGCATTGGAACAGGCTGCCCGGGAAAGTGGTGGAGTCTCCATCCCTAGAGGTATTTAAAAGACGGTTAGATGTGGTGCTGAGAGACATGGTTTAGTGGTGAATGGCAGGTGAGGGTGATGGTTGGACTTGATGATCTAAAGGGTCCTGTCCAGACAAGATAATTCTATGGGTCTGTGATTCTATGTTAGCAAGAAACTCCTGTAAGTGGGAGACTGCCATCCTCCGGGTGCTCCAGGGTCACAGAGTGCCTGCAGGCACTGAAAGCAGCTGGGCTGTAGGATCCTGTGGGTGAATGAGGGTCCATTCCCTCAGGAGAGGTGGCTCTTCTGGGAGTGCCAGCTGCATCTGGGAGCTAGTGGAGCAAAAACCCTGGACAGAGACTGAATTCACCTGGTGACCCATCCTGATGTGCAGTGGGAATTATTTTTGTGATTCTGACACAGTTGCATATGGCCAGCACCTCTTGGTTCAGCTAACAAATAGTCGTTCGTTTCTGTGTAGGTGAATGCTTACACTAGTAGTAATTGTGAAGCTCAATTGCACATATAGACAAGGAGAGGACTGACTCTGTTAATGCTGCTCCTGTCGATAAGTATCCTACTGAGTGCTGAAGTGCCCATATCTGTCATCTTCTATGACAATCTGCTGCCTGTGTTCACCCATTTATTTGAAAACACTTGCAAGGCTCCAGTTTCTCCCCTTCCTTTCTCCACAAGTCATGGTTTGGATGCTGATACTTCTCAGTCTTCAGGGATATATGTGGCAACATGCATGGCTTGGTGTGTGGCCCTGGAGGAGACTGTGTTGCCTTCTTCTCAGAACTGTGCCTTCTGAATTTATGTAATGACTTACTCTCTCAAATCCTTTCCTTGCAACAGAGACTGACACTTACGGGAGTTTTCTTGTGGTCACAAACTGAATTCCGGGTTAAAACCATGAATGCCATGTCAGCTAACGCTCCAAGCAATCTACGTGCTGTCGGAAGGAATTTCAGTGTTTTAGTTCAACCTAATCACTGTGTCAGGTCACAAGGTGTCTTTCTACGAATAGGAAAAGAGAAAAAAACCTGTAAAGCCACACTAATCTAGTATCCCTTCACCTCATTTGTGAGTGGGAATAAAGGTATGTTTTGAGAAGCTGTTTTACTTCCAAGGATTGTAGCTTTATTAATTTTCCTGCTTTGGTCATGCTTGTTGTCTCCTCTCCCTTGTATGGTTTGCTTCATTCTTCATCTCTGCACTCAAAAGGCAGTGCCAAAGGTACTTCTGTAGCCTGCAAGAAGACTCGGATAACAAGTTTCTTCTAAGAGAAACTATATTGTCTTTAAAGTGAAAACTTGGCCCTGCTGAATTTTGTTAGTGCATTCTTTGGTTTTGGTCAAGAAGAATTGCAGAAGGTGTCTCCTCCAGTTCTCCTGACTAGATGTCTTGTAGCATAGTGCAGAAATCAGAATATTATGGTTTATAAGAAGGTGTTACATCCTTCTCCAGTTACTGCCTGAAGAGGTCTAAGGACAGTCTTATTGGAGAGCTGGAGGAGAAAGAAAAAGCATCCAACAGTATTGCAGGCGTCTCTTCTTTACGATTCATTGCTCTTTATAGCCAATTGCAAGACTCCTACTGATATTAATAGTCTAGCTTGTATGTGATCATTCATTAGTTTGAATTTTTGAGTGAAACTTCAAAGTGAGAATTTATGCATATTTAAAGTATCCAGTAAAGGTATTGCCACTTTTTTTTTCATTAAGCCATGTCAGTCCCTAAGCCTTTCTTCAGAAATCTTACAGCAGTGTGCCCTTGTTCTTACTAATGTGTGACAACACTGTCAAACATATGTTTAGATATGCTGTAATTGTGCTGTGCTGCCACTTAAATCTAGCAGCTTACAAGATAGAGAAAGCATCCCTCTGGTCCCTTGAAAAGCAAACCTTTTAGTGTATTAGGGGCATGGGCTGTAACTGAACACTTGTGAGAGATACGAAACGCTTCCAGACTATTCAGCCTCTGCAAGAGCTGCTCAGGGACATGTGCTGTAAATCTTGGGCCTCCCTTTGGTAGGTTGTGTAATTTTAAGATATCTGATGCCTTCTAATAGGTGGCCAGAGAGGAATGTATGGAGATGTTAATTTCAAGGAAAACTGGATGGGTGGCTGCGCAAAGAACTCAGATCCTTTTGTAGCTTTTTCACTGTCCTGCTGAACCCATTCAGCTGTTAGAAACTGGTTGAATAAAAATGTTGTGTTTATGAGGAAAAGGCCTCCCACTAAAATTGGTTCATTAAACAGGCAGTAAATATCCAAATGGTGCGTTTTAGGATTGGAGCGATGTGACCCTTGATGTCATCAGCTCATATGACACAAGAGCATTGCTTGCCAAAGCTGCGTGTTAAGTCTCACTTTCTGTTTCCATGCGTGTGGGCGTTCTTCGTACCACCTGCAGAAGCAGGACTGGCGATGCTATTGCTTTTCAGTGATTGATAAAATGTACATGGAGTGGTGGTCCTTGTGGGAAGCCCTCAGGCCCTTCTGGTTCTGCTGGCCAGCCCAATTCTGTGACAGCCTTTGAATAATGCTGCTTCTCCTGGAAGGTTGCATTTAGGAAGGAAGGGAATGGACAGGACTGAAATCTTTCTACTTTTTTTCATGTTCCCATAAAGTAAAGGTAGAACCTCAGCAATTTTGGGAACGGCATTCCCCATCCTATCTCAGTATATGCATGTGGTTTTGCTTGGTTGGGTTCCTCCCCCTATCCTAAATTTCTCAGCCAAAAAGTTTGTTCTTTGTCTTGAAAAACTGTTTTGCAAACATTCAATGCACTGCTGCTCACTGAAGACTTGCATCCCACTGAAGTGAGTTATATGCTTATGGGTCTTGATAAATCATGGTTTTGAACACTGTCACAGTAATGGATGCATTTTTCCCAGGTAGATGAAGAGCTTTTCATTGCTTCGAGAGGCTGTTAGTTGTATAATTTTTGTTGGATTCTGACCAATGTGGAGAATCTTTTTGAGGATAAGCTTTCAGCAGTGAACGTCCCTGATAATTTATTCAGAATACCTTTTCAACTTAAATATCTTTCCTGTCTTTCCAGAGCATTGATCATGAGTGGCCTACACAAACTTGAGGTATCCAAAATTCAGTAACTTTTAGGGTAATACAGAGAGACAGAGCAAGTTTTCATGGCTGTTTTCAAAATAGTGGTCAAAAAGTATGTTGTTCTAAGGTCCAGCTGATGCAGAATTCAAGCAAAAGCAAGTTAAAAAAAACCAAACAAAAACCAAACAAGAACAGTACTAATTTTTATCTACTTTCTTCTGTATAAAACTCTTCCAAAGCGTTATTTCCAGCAGTTCTAGAAGTAATCAATTTACTTCAAGAAATAATTTGACATCTAGCATGAGTCTTTCTACAGTACTTTTTTTTTATTGTTGTTGGGTACTCAGTGGAATATAAAAACAACCCTGAAGTGACATGTTTTCAAAAGAAATTACATTAATTTAGCAGGCATGAAAGTAGGCTCTATCATCTTATTTACCAAAAGCCTCCTGCTTGTGTGATGGTCAGGCTTCATCCTTAATAGCTTCGAGGTATTCAAGAATCTGTATGTAGGGTTTGGAGGTCATGAGAAAGGTATAAATCACATGTAGGCCAGTGAGTCCTGTGTGAGTGATCAATATTCTATACTGTTTTGTCAGCTTAAGAAAACCAACCAACCTACAGGATACCATCTGTCTTGGATCAAGTTGGAGAAATGAATGTATGTTGTTGGGTTTTGGTGTTGCATTGTTTAACCTGGAATTGTATCCAGCAATGCATATTGATTTTTGTTTTTTTTTTTCTTTTCCCCAGAATGCAGACTTACTTTCAGTCCTAAAATTTAAGACTGTAAATGATTTTTAAAATTTCTATGAATGTTACAATGAAGTAGAGTTTACATGAATATTTAGGGAAGATTTCTATTGTGTGTGTGTGTGTCTTAATTTTAAAATGTCCTGATTTTAGTTTTGTGTAGTAAGTAGCTTAGAGAGCACAACATACAAATGGGAGGGTGGGGTGTCACCAGACCAAACGTGACTACCAGGCTCCCATTTTATGGGATTCCTCTGCAAGGCCAGGCTTTGAATTGACCAGACACTTCCCACTGTCCATCCAGTGGTGGGCAGAGCACAAGTGATAGGCTGTTGCAAGGAGTAAATTTGATTGGTTGAGGTCTTTTTAATTGTTTTTCAGAGCTAGTTGATAACCAGCCTTATTCATTGTTTAGTTGTGTGTGTAACTTTTCGATGTCCAGATGTCCAAGTAAGGGGAAAAAAACATGTTATGGCATAGCTAAGACTTTAGGTTACTATAATTAGCAGTTGCAGTGCAACTCTCAGCAGAGAAACTTGGAAAACTTAAAATACAGGAGCAAGAACTTTAGATGAAGTTCATAACGGCAAGTAGTACAGTAGTACACTAGCATTTTCCTCGGGAGCTTCAGTGAGAAAGTTTTGCATGAGTTTATGTTCAGTCAAATGTCTGCAACACATCTGGCAATCAAACGGTAAAGAGAGTTTATTTAAAACAAGGGTCTTCATTTTGCAGTCAGAGTATTTGTCCTGAATAGCTTCCCATTTTCTCTAGACAAGTGCTTTTTGTGGTCTTCCCATACAGGTCCCCAACAGAGTAGACAAATGCCTTGTTATTTCTATAGATGTGTGTGTTTATACACAAAATAAATAATTATGCATAAATATTACTAGAAGAATGTGTATAACACCACCTATTGTAATAAATCAGATGTTTTAAAGACATGTATAAATAAATGTATACATAAAACCCCACACCTGGAACTGTATAAACAAATCACGTAGAAGTGATGTTTAAAGTCAAAGAAACTAAACCAGTGGGGAAGGGTGTGTGTGTGTATATAAAACTTAGAAATGGAAAATGAAATTTGAAATTGTTATATATCCTCATGAGCTTTATCAGGTTGTGATAAAGATTTTTGTGTCTTAGTTATAAACAGCTGGTATGAATTTATTAAACAATGTGTTTCTTGTTTTCTGAGGGGTTTCTTTATTGGACTTTTTTCTCTAGTATTTTATGATTTGGAGTCCTAGCCAACAAGTGTTTGGCTTAAAACAAATGTCTGCTATAATATACCCTTGACATATAAAAGGGAAGATATCCACTAGGATTTACTAATGTATCTTATTTCTGTTTTATTTCTTTGCATTACAATTTTGTGTTGGACTAAATCTGACTTCCCTCTCCATCGCATTAAATACAGCCACATACATACAGGACTGAGCTTTCATGGAGCTGGAATAGGTCTCAGCAGATCAGCGTATTAGCAATTATCCCAGGTACAGCCACTTTCCAGGCACTTCAGAGTGTGCTTATTTATCTGAGCTGCCTTCTTTCACGTGTTTAAAGTTGCTTTTTTCTTTCATGTTACCAAAGGAATGTGTCACAAGTGTTAGTGCCTTTATACTTAAAATGTGAACTCTGTTTATGTACCTCAGTTGAGCTGGAGAAGCTTCTGCACTTTGATGTGTTTCTTCTGCACTCTCTCCTTGGGTGCTGAGCTACGTGCTTCAAGGAGAACTGGCAGAATTGTAGCCCTGAATCCCCAGCTTTTTTGGTTGTTGGTTATAATTCTAAAGGAATTTATACTTTTTCTTTTTTTTTTAAAACATGCAACTCCTAAATGTGGTACAATTTTCTGTGGGGAATGGATGTGGAGGACTGCTGTTCCCGTGCTTGGGTTTCACCTTGGCAGTGAACTTCTGCTATAGCTTTTGCAGAGCGCTGTTTTGGGATGGCATTCAACTGGGCTGTGCTCAGTGGACTTTTGCAAATGCTCACAGTGCCTGAACTTGCCTCAGTTTTTCCCTTTACTTCTGAAGGGCCGTTTATCATTATCTCAGTTCTTTGAAGCAGGTGGGTTGCTTCCTCCATGTTTATGGGTGACTCATTCCTGGATAGGAGAAATTGGAACAGTGGCTGGTGTACTGCAAGGGATTCAATCTATAGTAGGGTTTTCTTGCCACTGGCTGTTAGTTCTTGCCAGATGAGGTTTTGGTTCACGCTTCTCCGCTTAACTGTCTGTCTGCTTTGCTTTCAAGTGTAGGGTTGTATTGTCTTCTCACTGGTGCCACATACAAAGCTCTTTTTCCTGCAAGAGGGACTCAAAGGCAAAAAATTCAATACCTTGTAAATTATGTAGTATGACACGGTATACTGTCTGTATTCCTAAACTGTATGTTCTGGAAAGCACAGGGTGTCACGCTTGCAGGAAAGGCATGTCCTATTAAGAGGGCCTGAATTGTAGGCCATGAAAACAAGGTGGCACGTATTGGGCTACTAAGGTTATTAAGGAAGTGGATGTAATTAGGAAAGGTAACTTTATGAGCTGTAAATGGAAAAGAAAAAATCCTGTTTGGGAAGTACACCGTTATAAATGCCACAGACATCTTTGTATGTAGGGCTTTTATAGCATGGAAATGAATTTCTTCTTTGGAAGATGTGAGCTCAGTCCCTTTTACCACTTCACACTTAAGCGCCATTAGAGAAAAGTTTGGTTTGGATTAGATCTGGGGCTCCAGCAATAAAACTTTTTAAGTAACTTTCTAAACTGTTTATTCCAAAAGAGACAGGCACTTGAACTTCTGTCCTGATGCATATCACATGGCTCCTAAGGTGGTGCCTCCTTAGCAGTCCCAAGTTATTTGCATGCTTTGGTTGTGGAGTTAACTTGCGTTGGCCATCCAAAAAAACCCAACCCTGTTAACTGTAGAAGAGGGATTGTACAGACTTACAGCTCCCAAAAGCTAAAGCGGCTATATAAAGTTTACGTCGTGTTTCTAGCTACATTTTCATTCCATTTCCTCTTTCTGTCTCTCTGAGAAATTAAGTAGGCGGTAATTTTTACCCACTGGCATATAGTCTCCCAGGGACAAATCTGGATTAGTTCTGTAAACTCTCTGAACAGAAGAATAATCTTCAGAGAGAAGAGAGCCAGTTAAAATAAATAGGGCTCTAAGGCAAGCCAGCAGCATGAGAACATGACTTGAGCTCCTTGAGAGAAGGCTTAGTGAAAGCTTCTAATTTAGGGTCTTAAATATCTGCAGACATTCTGGCACTTGGCTGTAAATAATTTTCCATCACTTAAGTATTTGGAAAGCATATATTCTTTTGAAATTGCCCACCTTCTTGCAAATATGATTTTAGCCACAATGTCTGAAATATTTTGCTTTAGTCCTTGACATCATGACAGTATTTTATCTCCAAATTAGAACATTAGTTTCGCCAGGGGACCCACAAGTCTTAACCATGCTATCTTCATGACAATCCTTTTATCTATTTGTTCTCTTGAATGCTTTAAGTGGCTTTGAGAAGCAAGGCCAGACGTTTCATCTTGTTAGATGCTAAGAGGTACTCTTGCACAAAGTAATTTATTTCTTGTTTGAGATGTGAATTTTGACTCACTTTAATAATCTTTTGAATTCAAATTTTAGCTATTATGTCAGTACATGAACAAAGCTCAACCTATATGTAAAACGCATGAGGTGTATCAGAACTTATTGTTCTGTGTGTAGTGAACTGCTCCCATTTCACATGAGCAAGTTCTAAAGCAGATATCATTCTTTCTAATAACTGCTGCTGAATTTACAGTGATGGTGATATCTTCGTGTTACATCAAAAGTTAAAGCTGAAGGTGCCTTTTGTAAAGTTGTTTGCGTCTTCTTCCTTATGTCCTGCTGTGGTTGGGTTGCCATAGGGGAAGGGGGAGAAGTAGCAGAGGTATAACCTGCTGATGAAGAGTAGAGCTGCAAGGAAACCATCATCAGTCAAGCAATGACAAGTGAGAGATAGCACCAGCTAGTAACCCTTCTAGTACCGGCATGGGGAAACTGTTCTTGCTTATTAACAACCTGTTCTGGGCAAGTGAGGGAAGCTGAGGGCTGCTTTTCCTCCTTTGCTTCCCTAGCATTGAAGTTGCTCTGTTTAGCATTGGTTGAGAAATAAGAGTATTTGTCCAAAAGGACTATGCATTGTGCAGTTATACTATTTTGTAAACTTAATGTTTAGTTTTGGGTCCTGTTCTTTATCAACCCAATTGCGTGTGAGAGCAATTAATACTATGTGGTGCCTTCCCTGCTTTTAGCAGCTAATGTCCTCTTGTGCTCCTCTGTAGGTGCATAGCAGGGATGGAGAGTGTGATGGATGTGTGTGAGAACTTAACAGATTATTTAAAGTGCAAAAGCAAGGTTGTTTTTTTTTTATTTGTGGAGGGCATCAGATAAATATTAAGGTCTGAGATACAATAAGAGGAAAAAATGTTAAGAATTATAGGGAGAGATTGAAACCATGTGTCTTTCCTAAAACCTGTGAACCCACAGGCAAGCTCAGCCATGTTTGTATAGAGGGAAGACTCAAACTCTGTGTTAGGTTTCGTTTTATATAATTTCTGGATGTGGCACTACAAGGATACGTGGCACAACTGCATTGAAATGTATGTTGTCAGGAGTACTGTTGAGGATAAGTAGCAAGCTGAGAACGAAATGCAAGAGATGGTTTTGTGCATTCCTTCCTGGCAAATCGGCTGAATGCCTGTGGGCTCTCCCCATCCTTTTACTGGGGGCTGCGATGAGTCAAAGGGCTGGTTTGGGTGTGCTGCTGCCAAGCCACTGCTGCACCGCAGCGAGGGAGCTGCTGTGCCAGGGGGTAAAGGGACAAAGTAAAGCTGGAAGACCTGGGAGGACAGGCTAGGAAGTGTTAGGTAGCCCTCTGGCTGTGGCTCGTGTCTGCTGTTGGGGTCCACAGCCAAACTGAGAAGTTTGGTGGGTTGATAGTTTGCCTTACACTTTTTTCTTATGTTTTCTTTAGTAATCATTGGTGTACTGGGCACTCCTTAGACTGCAGCCTATAGATCAGTCTGGAAGCACCTGTAAGGTTGTGGGCAGAAAAAGGAGAACATGTGAACATTGCCTCATGGTGCGAGCTGGCAGTAGGGTTCCTGGTGGTGACAAACTGCTCTGTTCATCAAAAGGGGTTCTTGAACTAAGCTATTTTGGATCCCTGCTTAGTTTGAGGAAAACCTTCCATTTATTTGCAGGACTGCTTCATAACCCCTTTTATAGCTAGTTGTGTCAGCGCTTTCCACTGCAAACCCTGCATTAGGGTTCTTATAACTCAGCTGTATGAATTTGATCTGGACTTTAAAACTGGCATGTATGCTCTTGATTTGGAAGCAAGTATCGAGGCTGGCTGGCTAATCTGTTGGCTATGCGAATAATATTGCTGTAGTAAAGGCTGTGAGGAATATGATACAGCTCTCAGTTTCCATTGAGCACAGAGGAAGCTTACTTGCCACAAAGAGCAGGTGCTCCCGTCGCTGGGTTTTTTTTCTCCTTTTCATGTGGTAAGCTATATCCCAAGCGTCCTAAATGCGTTGGGAGCATAAGTTGGGGTTTTGCTTCCTTCCTGGAAGGGAGAGAGGTGAGGAAGGGCTTTGTTGAGCTGCACTGGTAGGACATGCTGGAATGCAGCAATGCATTGTGTTCAGGTGTCAGACCCAAGTACACTGCACCACCACCTCGGTGGGTTGCATCGCGCTGGGGCCACCCATCAGGAGTCAGGTCAGATGCATGCCACTTGTGTGAGGAAGTCGGCACAGCTGCAGAGCATAAGGGTACCTGCCTGCCTCCCTGTGTGTTTTAAGGCAAGGTTCTGTTCTCCAAAAATACAGTAAGGGCTGCTTCTCCTAGCTTTCAGTGATTTGCCAAAGGGATGCTTTCTGGCATGCTTGGAGTTGTATGTACGTTGGAGAGCATCCTGTTAAAATATGGGCAAGTTGGTACTTTGGGTGAAATGGGGCGGAGGACAAGCAAGTTAGTAGCAGGTAATGTTTGTAAACATTAGCAGAAAGTGTGTTAAAGCAGGGAGAGCGTTGCTCTACGAAACAGAGGTTGCTTGATTGCTTATTTTGTAATTCTGACAAGTTCTCTTGTGCTTTCTTCTTTCCTGTAGTGGGTGTGTGTTGTGTTTTGGTTCTTTTTATGGAAAAGGGAAGGATGTAGACAGAAAGAGAAGCAAGAGTGGTAATGATACAAAGATCATTGTCTGGTTGACTTCTACTTTCATAATGCCTGTCTTTAAACTGAATTGTCATTGTGTGTCACAAATTCTTCAGGGGTAGAAATCAAGCTGGAGAGATTTTCGATAGCTCAGCAAGATTTAAATTGTGGGCAATGAATTACATTGAGAGATGCAGATGACATTGAAGGATGTTTGTGTAATGGGGGGAACATTATTTACTGTCAGACACTGAAATAGTTTCTTCAGGAGGGTGGTTGTGACGCACTATCACGCATGCCAGTTGCAGCCAGGATTGATTCAAGGCAGGCGATGTGGAAAAAAGCAGCTTCCCTCAACAGTCAAATAGACCTTTGTTTTATAAGTAACTGCAGTTTAAGTGTTTAATTTGTTAGTGCATAAATGCCAAATAATAACAATTCAAAGAAAAGATGCTTGTCCGGGTTTCTTCTTGGTTATGTGAGAAAAAGTAGATGGTTATATGTTAATTAGAAGTGAATTAAGCTACAAATTACACTGATTCAGAGAGAGATGCACATGTATGTACACATATCCAGTTTTCCTGGAAAGAGTATTTTAAAATATCTCAGTAAGCTTGAGAGTAAAAGTAAAAAGAGCTATTTTTCTTGCTATTTTTTAGTGTTAGTTACTGTGAAACAAAATTACAGGTTGGCTAAAAATTAGCTCAAAGAGATGTTTGTATTCCAGCATGCTTTTAAAAGACTGAGGTGTAGAGCTATACTGAGTTTACTTTTTATACTGTTGCTTTTGAAGTTGATCATGGGTGACAAGTTAGTTTTATGTATTTTAGAACAGCACTCCCAGGTTTGGAATTCTGATGTTTAAAACCAAACCCTTTTTTTTTTATGTTTTGCCAAACAAAACTGAAATCTAATGTTAGATGGGTGACTTTATTTATGTTTATTAGAAAGCTTCCTGAGCATCTCTGGATGGCATAGGCTAACTTCTTGGCTTTTGGCCATGGAGCTGATGGCTGCTGAGGGGCCAAGAAGAGGTTTGCTGCTGGGGGGTGTGGGAGTGATTGGCCTCAGCAGGTGCCTGATCATGATGTGGCTCTCCCACTTGCCTCCCCATGTCTCAAAATGAGTTTCACAGTGTGTAGAGACGTAGAAGTAAGTAGGAAGAGACATTTTTCTGTTTTGGCAGTGTTGTAGTATTTTAAGTCTGCCGTGTAACACTCAGAAAAAAATTCACACACACACACACACACGTTTTTTTGGGTTTTTTTTTGTACCTGTAATTCGTGTTTGATTTTAAAAACTTGCCCCATACTATAAACACAGAAATAAAGCAGATCCATTAAGGAATTCTGGAATATTTGTGCTGCTTAGAATTTAGTTTGACTCATAAGTAACCTGTTTTATAATTTTAATGCCATATTTTTCCATGCATATATCTTTTTGTATCAATTCTATGTGTGTACGTGTGTCTAATAAAAGTATTTTATAAGGATGTGCATTTTTTTCTACTAGGATTTTGGCATTAGATTAAATCCTTTCCTCCCCGCTCCCCCTCCTTCAGTTTACTAGTCTCTTGGTATTTAAGCGTAGGTAATACTGTACTTCTGTGACTGAAGTCAGATAATTTTATTAAGATAAAGCTAAATTAGCAATTTGAGAACAAAATCGCTCATGCAGGACAAAGAGCTGCACAAAAGTAATAATGATTTATACATAACACTTAGAAATTTCCTAGGTCTTGGCACCTACATGTTCTTATATCTTCCTGATCTGTTGGATTTTTCAATATCTGGTTAAAAAAGATTGAAATAAGTTGAGTTGGTTTCCTTTGCCCTAAGGGGTATGGGAAGCCTTTCTTTCAGCTTTGTGTCTTGCACCTGTGGTAGAACTCTGCCCTGTAGTTTAGGTACCGCTTCCCTATAATTACTTCACAAGCCAAGGGTGCTGGCCAGTATTCTCAGGGAAGACATGCTCTGCTTGAGACTTCCTCGAAGTATCAACCCACCTCTCCTACACGAAATCGGTAGGTGCTAGTTCAAAGTCTTATCCACTATATCTAGATGAGGAGATCACTGCTCTGGCATCCCCCTGCATATGCAGTTCTTCAGTCTTGTCCAGTAATTTGTTCGTTCAGGTGTAGCTGCAACAGCCTCACCTACAGGCAGGGGTTCACCAAGCTTGTTGGGACCTGCCTGCTTTTTCCCCCATTTCCAGGGTGGACTTTCTAGCTTTATTTTTAAGGTATTTTCAGTCTCTGCTTTCTCTGAAGTGATTTTACAGCTATATTCTACTTGCGTTTGCAAAGTTTCATCCCCTGTCAGCAACGGATTGAGTTGCATCTTGAACGTCAAATGATTGGTTCTGGAGGGTTGCGTGTGGCCACTGGAATTGAACAAAAAAGTTTGAATTTGTCGGTGGTTTTTGTTTGAATTGGTTGTTTTGGTTTTATAATTAGTTTTATCTTACACTTCTGTGCATGACCAAGTCCTGCACCCTACCCTCCCAAAAATAGTCATGCTGGAGCCTGCTTTTTTTCATCACACATTACAGCGTGTGAGTGTCGTGTGTATCTGCGTATGTTCAGAGAAAGCTAGATTTTATTCACTTTGGCAGTCCAATCACAAAGCACAGTGATCTAGTTGACCTTTAGCTTTTAGCACTCTTACGTTCCTTTCCCTTTTCCAGACCTTGCTGACAAATGTCAGCATGCCGTAATGTATCAGTTCAGAGATCTGTTTATGGCAGGTTCCACCCCTCACCCAAAGGTTTGAGGAGCTTTCCTATAAATAGCCGTGTGGGTCATGGTTTTCTATATGCTTGTGGAGTTCCCTGACCTGTGCTTTATAGTAATTGGGTCTCTCAGCCTGCAATTTGGGTCTGATGCCAAAGTTCAGCGGAAGTCTGGCTTTGCTGTTGAATCCTTTGTAAAAGGATGCACCATGCAAGCTGTAGTTCTGATGAATTTAAGTCCAGAATTTTAAAATTAAAATAGTGCATATTTTCCCCCATTGTTTTCTACTTTTCTGCTACCTTTCCCTTGTTAGCACCTTTTGGTTTCAACTCTGGATAAAATCGATACCTTGGTGTGTAACGCTTAGGGACTGGCTGATGTTTTGGATCTAGGATGTCATAAGTCACCCTATATCTCAGGCCTCCCCTTTCACCTGAATAATGGGGTAACATTGGATTAACACCAAACTTGTCATAGACAGTTTTCAAGACCTTACTTCTGTTGGAGAGGTGAATCGTGTGGAGACTAGTGACTGTGGTTTGTGGTTGGACGTTATCAAAATGAATGGATGGGAACAAAAACCTCTTGGTCCCTCCTGAATGAACTGAAATAGAAGCAGTTAAGAAACAAGAGGTGAAAGTCTTCCTTCTGTCTACACCACAGCCCCCACACCCCCACGCCCCAAAATTGCTTGCTAGAGTATATATTGTGGCCAAAGTGAACTCCACTTTTGGAAATAAAGATGAAGTAATTCTGCTTTTGCATCTCTTCCTTGAAGGAAGTGCTACGTCTTTAGGGAACAGACCTCATGCTTGCAGGTGAAGGAGAGCTGTGAGGTTTTGTATGCACAGTACAAGCAACTACACATTCTCTGCTGTAAGATAGGAAGTATATCTGGAAATAAAGAGGGACTTTTCACCATATAGGACAGCTCTGCAGTCAGTTATAAAATGATTAGCTGTTTGAGGACTAGGGATATAAATCAGAGCATAGACCTTACGATGTGTTGCTTTGTTTCTGTTTTTGAGAATGAAGCTGGTTGAAACTCAGCAGCATCAAATGAAAAAGATTGATTTATTTTTCAATGGGGGTCAATAATGTGAACTTCAAAAAGGTTTCTGTTGCAAGTCTGTTTCATTCAAGTGGACCAAAGCAGTTGAGCTGAACTCTGGCAGTGACCTTGATCAAAGAGGCAGACTGCTCCAGAGGCTTTTCTTATTCTGGTCTGAATATACTATGCGTTGCTGGGGGCTATAAACCTACTGAGAGAAAGGCAAAACAAAGTCCTGTAACCCGTCTGTCTGATGTTGAACTTTTGACTTTCTGGTAGTTGCAGCTGGGGAGAATTCAGCTTCACTGTTAATGAAGTCTTCCATGCATGTGACCAGCCATTGAGAAATACATAAACTTTGAAGAGATTGTTTAAATGGAAAATGTAGAATGGACAAAGCTGGCTTACAGCTTTCCTCTCTCCTCTTGTGTGGAAAAAAATTCATACATTAAGAGAGAAGAGGCTAGAACTTGGCATCCAGGAAACTTCGTGTGCCTATCCCTGCTGGTGTCTCTTGGTGAACATGCGCAGCTTCCAGCCAGTAAAGTAGAAGTGGAGCTTGATTTTGAAAAATAGCCGATACTGTGCAATGCTTTTCCTCTCATTCAAGTGAAATAAGAACGAGAACCTATATGTATCGCTTTGCCGGAAAGATAGTGCAGCAGCTTTTATAGGGACATAATCACAGATGAGAAAAGATTTTTTTTTTTTTTTTGGTCATTTCTTTTTCTTTCATAGAAAGAACACTGTTAAGTAACATGATGTGGCACTGTGTTCAAAGAATATAAACACAAACCATGCAAGTTTCCCATTTACTCTTGTGTTATTTCAGCTTAACGATGGTGGCAAGGCAGCCCGAGCACATGTGGGGATAGGTGATGTGGTTCTCACCATTGATGGGATAAGTACGGATGGGATGACTCATCTAGAAGCTCAAAACAAGATCAAAGCATGTACAGGCAATTTGAACATGACTCTGCAAAGGTAAGTTGTCTTTTTAGTTCTTTTAAAGAGAATTATTCATCAATGTAGCAGTTGCTTTGAGGATAAAAACATGTAAGTGGTTTGGCAGAGTGTGTGGAGTTAAGTGGCCATGTTTGAAAGATATACTGCTCTATGCTGAAATGTGTCTTGATTTATATCATTATAGAAAACTTAAGAGATGTTAATTACGTGAGCTGAGAAAGACCTTTTCCAACCTTCTGTCACTTGTTTACATTGAACAAAGTCTAGCTCTTCTTCCTTTTGAGCTTCAGTTTAGTTAACACTTGTTTAATTACAAACTGGCTTTATCTGGGCTCTTTTTCTCTCCACTGACTGACATGGGGCAGTTCTTTTTTTTTTGGGTCAAGTCCTACATCATCATTTTTATTGGCAAACAGAATGATGGATTTAAACAGTTAACCACTGAGTTATATGGATGAAAATACTGTGGCTCAAAGCCAAGGAGCAATGTTTCACAAAGTAGCAGCCTCCCTTTGCTAATGATAGTGTCTACTATAGAAGTTACAGCTTGGTCCAGTCTCATTCCTGAAACGTACCATTTATTGAATCTCAATGTACAATGTTTGCCTGGGACTGTTTTGAAAGGGGTTAGAAGGATGCTCACATGTGGGTTACTGGAACTAAAGCAGGAAGAGCAGCAGCACAAGCAAGAAATTCTTTCAAGCTCTCAAACATCTCCTAGGGCTAAATATTGGCTTTTATTAGAATACTGCTATTTCTTTTTAATGATGTGAGTGAACATCTTGGAGGAGGATTGACCTCTGAAGCCATCACATAATGAGAACCATCTTTTCTTGTTATGAGAGAAAACACAGCAGTTGTACCCTGTGATTGCACTGCTGAAGGCTGGCACAAACAGCAGATTTCCTCAAGGAGTGCTGGTTGAGGCCCATAACAGTATCTCTTCACCAGTTAACTACCTTTTCTGGTAAATTATCCTGCCCTTAATGAAAGGACCACCTCCCTCTGAGAACTCATCAGTGTAAGAGTAAGAGATGACGTGGTTGTAAGCTTGACAAACGTCCAGCTCTCTAAGGTGGTGGTGCTTGTTTTCAGTGCTATGTGATGTGTAGTTTAATTGTGGTGCGAGTGCTTTTTTCCTTCTAAGGGGCTACAGTTCAGCCCTGCTTGTTGTTTCTTGTTTTTCTTGTTGTTAGGTCCTTAGCTACCCTTAGTAAGGGATTCCCTTTGCTCAGCCTCTGAGGAAGGGAGTATCTTGTGGTGCGGTTCATGCCTAGGGCATCTTCTCAAGTGAAGCTTGTAAACTTGGCATTAAAAACTTCTTGATGAAACAGAGGTATTACACCAGCTCATCAGAAGAATCATGCATTGTATCTAGTGTGTCACTTGCTTTTCTAGCTCCCAACGAGCTAGGCAGGTCACTTTAGAAATTCACTTTCCGGGAGCCCACTGAGTCACTCCAGCAGGCAGCTGGGAGCGTGGGGGTTGATCCACTTTCTCCCATCACCATAAATTGAAGGGCATGGTTAATATCAGATATAGGAAAGAAATAGTAGGTGTGTCTCGGTCAGGTAATAACTTGTCTGAGGCTGATTCTGATTGGGTGCAGGGATAAGTGGTTTGAAAATCAGGGTAATCCTGAGTTAGCCCAGTCCCCATCTGTTCTCACCCTTTCTACCCAGCGTAGCGTCTGACTCACCAATGTCGGCTACCTGACAGCTGAAGGCTAAGTCAGGATCAGACTAGTAGAGATCAAAGGAGTAGCCTCAGTCCCAGCATCTGGGGGTGGGACAGATGTCCTGTCTTGCGGCTCTTACCAGTCTTGCAGTCCCATGGTCTCAGCTGTTTCTAATTCTGCCCGTATCTCATGAAACCAAAACTG
Organism: Zapornia atra; assembly: GCA_013400835.1. NCBI lineage: Eukaryota > Metazoa > Chordata > Aves > Gruiformes > Rallidae > Zapornia > Zapornia atra. Next base: position 172,982 of record VZTU01020296.1, on the reverse strand, counting down.
TAGATAGTGCTCTCCAAGCTCCTTTGCCTGTGAAAACTTCCTTGCTCTGGCTGCTGTGGTTGTTTATTTGTTCTTTACAGCCTGGAAGAAAGTGCTTCTTGGAGTCAGACTGGCTCATGCTAACTGCAGATGCTGAATGCCCAGGGAAAGGACTGCTTGAGAGGAGTATAGACAGGGTGGCAAGATAAGACATTTTAATATTGAGGGATCTCCATAATTCTGTTTTTCTGTTCCTGCCTCTTCTCCCAAACAAAACCCAAAGTAAATAAAATATGTTGAGCTGAAATTGTTCTTATGCAAGACTAAAGAGATACTGTCAATGTGAAACTATGTTGGCCTGAGGATGTGTTGGTGCCATAGATAGGAAAATCTAAACCATGTCTTATTTCAGTTTTACTGCTTTTAATTATCTTTAGGGTTATTGCACTTCTCTGAGCTTTTATCTGCTTCCATGAAGACTACTGATAGTTTGAGCTATGATACAAGAATGTTGAGGTTGGTCTTGAAAAAGTGTATCAGTTCTTTGATACTGCCCTAGTTTGCTGCTGCTGCAAAGGACCATGATGATCAGTAGGTTAGTGGTGTTACTTCGACATCCAAGAAAATTGGAAGAACATTATGGTTTGAACTAATGGATTTTGCACTGTGAGCACATCCACGTGGTTTATGAAAGATGTGGAAGATTTCAGTTTGTTGAAATCAGCCATGGGAACCAGAATAAACTTTGTCAGTACAATTTGGTATGTTTTCAGTGAGTGGTAGCACCAAGTGACCTTTATTCATGATAAATTATAAGAAGTACTGTGCACTCATCTGTGGATGCATAATTATAATCAGCTATAATCTGACACACATCCATGTGGACCTCAGGGGTACAGACTTCAGGTTTAGTGTGAAAGTAATGGCAATTTTGGGAAAATTTGCTGGGGACACCACCACCTCACAGTGTGTTAGTGACAGGGCTGCCTGTGCTGTTTGCTAGGGAAGAACTAACCAAAAACTTATTTGTATTTATTTGTTATTTGTTAAAAAAATATTTGTTAAAAAAACTTATTTGTAAAAGAAACAGGGTCTTGCTTGGGTTTTTTAGGGGTGGCTTTGTGTGTGCGCCGTGAAGATCAAAGGGGTGATAGAAAAGCAGCGGTATACCCTAGGCATTAGTAAGCCAGTGAACCCAAGCAGGTCCTATTTAAGGTTGACGGCCTCCAGCATCCCGGTTTGCACAGTAGCTGGAGCACAGTGACAACTTGCCGCTTTTAAAAGCTCTGAAGGAAATTTTGTGAGCCTATGTGGCAAAGGCAAGAGAGGAATTTCTTTATGAGCAGTTTCCTTATTATAACTTGCTATGCCTTTGTACCGCTGGTCAGGTTTTCACTTGACTACTTCTATTCTTCATGTGCAAAGTGGAAAAAGTGAAAATAAGAGAAACAATACAAGGGACAAGAAGTAGCTTGCCTGGGAGGTTGGAAGGGATGTGTAAAGCAATGCCTTTGAAACTTTATGTACATACGGGTTTAAAGCAGTATATTTATGGAGGCAGATGTGCACACACCTCTTGTGGAAAACCAATTTAGATATTTTGTAACTTGTAAGTGAATTTTGGCAAAATATTTGAAGGGAGAATAAAAGTTCCCTTTTTTTTCTTTGTAAGGCAATATTGCAGTGTGGGGATTTTTGGTTTTGGTTTTTTGTTTGTTTCTTTGTTTTTTAATATGGAATTGTTCTCTGTCCCTGAAAGTGACTGGAATTCCCGCTCTCAATTTGCTTGGAGATTGCTTAAACAAAAATGTATAAAATTGTACTTGCCAGCCATGTACAGTAGTAGGTGCCTAGCACTTGCATGTGTTGGTAAGTATTTTCAGGTATATGTCTTCAAAACTAATTAGTTCTGTAAACCAGTCCCACTGTTTAGTATGACAGTTATCTTTTTTTTTTTTTAATTGTGAACTAAAATTTTGACATGATACTTGCTCATTTTTCCTATTAGATGTGGCTCAAAAATGTGGGGTTCTTTTTTTTTTTTTTTTCATTTTGTGAACCTGTGACTTTAGCTTCTTGATAGCTTGGGGTTTTTTTTATAGGAATTTTTTCTTTGTATGTATTCCTTCCTCCCTGAGATCTTTTGCTTTTGCACTCTGATATTTTGTTCTCAGTTAAAGCTCTTTTCTGGTTCCTGTGAGGACAGATGGAAACCAGATGCTTGCTTTCTGGATATATTTTCAAGTTCAGTAACTTAGCATGGACTTCCATAAATAAATCTGTAAGTTGCTGAACGGCTAAGAGCCACTACCTATTTTTTAAATATTATTTTTGGGAACTGTTGCTCCAGGCTGCTGTGTTAATGATTCTTTGGAAATGAGAAGGATAAAGAATTGTGTATTTTTGCTGTTGCCTGAGATCATGATACCAAAGAAACTTCTGGAAAAAGTGTCAGTGAGCAATGCAGGGATAAAAAGAATACATAAAAGCCTGGCCAGTGTTGTGGGGTTGTGGTTTTTTTCTTTTTTAAGTTTTGGCACTTTTTTGTTTGTTTGTTTTAAATAATATAGAATTTATTTACCTCTATTTTGTAGACAGATCTGAATAGCTACAGTGTGCTTTGTAAAGGAATATCATTTGCCTTCACCTGTGAGTTTAGTCACTTGGGACGAAAGGCATTGGGATCACTTGGCTTGGGCAATGAAAGGATTCTCAAGGTGGTTTACCTCTCTCTTGCTGTATTGCAGTGCTTCAGAAACTTTTTTTGGATACAGTAGGTCAGCAGTGAGCAGTTACTGCAGTTCTGCTTGCAGCTTTTAATGGATTACTTGATGGATCTTTGCAGATGAACATGGGGGAAACAAAGCAGTGATGGCCATGGGTTTTGGTGGTGTATTTTTTTTGTTTTATGTTTTTGCTTTGTGGGTGGTTTGTTTGTTTTATATTGGGTTTTGGTTTTTTTCTTTTATCTTCTTTTAAGCCTTTTAAAAGCACAGGGTTACCCCAGTGTCACAGGTGAGGCCAGGGTCTGCTGGGTATTTTTGACATCCATGTCAATAGGACTCGGATTCAAAATTCAGATGAGCCTGGGTTCTGCAGGTGGTAAGCTCAAGTGATCAAAACCTTTTCATATATTTTATCTGCCCGCCTTCATATGAATTTTTATCACATTTCTCCATCTCTTCAGTTTTTCTTTCAGGAAACATGAAGTCTAGACTTGTAGCTTAAGAACAGCTGAAATTCTCATGATTTGAGGTGGGGTAATAGCAAAAAAATGTTATGGATCATTTGATTTCTGTTTTCTAAGGTAATTTTTCAACTTAGCCAATTCAGAAAGGGTTTTCTGAAATAAGACTAGCTCAATATGGTTTTTACTTAGTATTTTTATAGGTCATAGTTTTGCTTTTATTAGAAAACCATATGATGATATTGCCATTTATTGTATTGAGTCTTGCTCTGCTTTGGAACTGGACTCGATGAAGAGCCTTTTGCTGTGTGAGGAACATGTGTTCTGACAAACTGTATGGACAAAATGGATACTCTTGTTCCCATTTTGAAGATGGGAAAGTGAGGCACCTTGATGTAGGCCTGGTTTTAAGAGACTTAAGTCCTTTGCTCCTCAGGTGTTGAAACCTAGTGTAGTTTTGCTGTAATCTATTTCGTTTCTCAAAAACAAAACCCAAAACAAAACCTCATTAATGTATGGAAAGGCGCATTGGTTATCAAGAGCCAGCCATAGCCACTGTTACAGGGGGATCTGAAGTACTAAAATTTAACAGTTTAAATGTTTCCACAGAAAGGTGAGACAACAGTATAACTGCGACATCAAGCAGGAGAGGCTATTATAATAGAAATAAGAGAAGCAAACAGAAGAATGCAAGTATTGAAAGGATTCCAAACTATTAACAAAATAGACATCACTTTAGATGATGATTAAAACTCATGCCTTCAGGTTTATGAGTCATGGGTTCCTTGGGGTGGATATTTTGTTTCCATTAACCATATAAGGATGAGCTTTAAGAAAGTTATGATAAGAATGTGTTCGGAAGCTTTATTTCTCCAACTCTGGTTTAGTAGTTGTCGTCATTTTCCTTGCATGGGCATTTTGACTGTAGTTTTGTTCCTCAGTGATTTGCTTTTTTAGTATATAGAAGCAGCTTCATTTGTCTTGCCAATTAACAGAGGCAATAAATTGGTTGAAAGCAGAACAACTTCTGAGTATTTTTTTTAAATCCAAAACATTTTTCTTTTTTTTTTTTCTTGAATTCTTGCTTTCTGCAATTCTTGCATAACTCTTCTTTTAGGGATGTCAAAACGGAGTGTTGGATGATTAAGGAAATAACTCTCTCAATTAAAAGGGGTTACTGGTGCTTCAGACACAGAAATTTCGAAGCTCATTGGAGGTCATATGGCTAGGGATATATAAACAAAGTGTGTATTTATAGTTTAGCTGCAAGTCAAAACCTTTGGTAACTTATTTCTCAGTCCTGGATTGTTCCTCTTAATGATTAAAATTTGCGTTCCAAAATTTTGCCTGAAAATAATCAGGCTGAAAAGTATTGCCTCCCAAACAGAGATTCAGTTCTCTTATTTGGCCATGTCACTAGGCTTTGAGGTGGTGGTTGTTCCATGTAGCTCACTCAGTGGAGCCCCATATAGCCCTGTGGGACTGTAAACGTTTCTGTTGAACTTTCAGTTATTGACCACAGGATTTTCTGAAAGTTTCAGTAAGAAATGCTTAATCTATTTCTGATCTGTTGCTGATCTGAAATTGTCGTGGCCTCCTCCCCGCCAAATGCCAGCACGTCAGTGACTTGCAGCCTTAAAACTCCTTGGTCAACTTTTACTTTTTTAGAAAAAAGAATCAGTTGTTGAAGATTTCAGTAGCCTGTAAGCTCAAAGCAGCAGAGGTTTGGGAATGAATCTGAATGGTTTAATGATGCAGGTATGGATCTGCCTTGCTCTGCTTATTAAAATTCCTGAGTCTCTTTTGTTTTATCATAATATTTTTATGGAATTGCCTGCTTCCAAAGAAACATTTAGGTTTGCAGAGACAAGAAAATGTGGTAATAGAAGAGTCTCCATTTAAAAACAACTATACATCATGTAGAGCTGCAGAAGAGAGCCTGCAGGACCAGGCAAGAGAAGTAATAAGGTGAAGAAAGTAATATGGTCCTTAGAGTTTATTGGTTGAAAGTACCTGGTGACTTGTTCTGTAGCCCTCTTCGTGTTCCCTGAATTCTCCATTTCAGCAGTGCTCAATTCCTGTGTGTTCAGAAATTGTTGTTGAGGGCTTGGGAGTGGAGAGAACCTCTGCTGCCAAGGCTGTAACAAGGGTCAGCCTGGAAGGCAGATGGACATATTTGTATAGGCTGCTAGTACCTGTTTTAGGAGCTGTTTTCGCTGTGGAACTGTAAAGGACCATGTGTGCATCTAGTGTGGGGCTGCCTGGTCTGTCAGACCCTTGTCCTGCCCATTTTGGGGTCTGCTTCATGGCATGGGGCTGGGGACAAATGCAGTGCAGAGCTGGAGCTAGCCTGTGTTGTGTTTGGCATTGAGCTCTTGGGTATGTAGCTCGTTGAGGAGGTGATCTGAGATTGTGCACCTCTCTGGCATGAACATTGCTACGTGATTTTGTTGGCCTGACCTTTGGGCCTGGAAGTAACCTGACCTGCGGGAGCAAGTCTGCTGTTCAACGTACAGTAACTGAGAGCTGCCGAGAGAGACGCCTTTAATCTGCAAATTTGCAGAATCTGTTTCCGAGCTGGTGTTTCTTTGAAGTAAATCCCATGAACACTGTGCAGGCTCTTCAAATTCTTACAGGCTCTGTAAACACCAGCATCAGGACTTGGATGTGAGGCTTTGCTGGTGTAGAGCCAGTCAGATTTTCCCTCTCTCTCTCTCTGCTCTGAATGAAAACCAAGTAATGAATGGTGCTCGTTTCTCCTTTGTGTGCAAGGGTGTCTTGGTGTATAAGTATATGCATCTTTTTTTTTAATTGGAGGCAAGGTAGGCTTTTGCTCCTAATTTAGCAGCTGAACAGGTTTTGCTAGCTCAGCTGTGCCTTTGGAAAGCCTGCCCACAAACTAAATAAGATCTTGCTTCCAGCTGGACTTCAACATCCCTTGTTGTGCACTGCGCTTTGCTGCATGCCAGCTAGCAATTAGGTGAACCACGAAACATGCTGCAGTGAAGCAAACCTGACAAACTCAAGGCTTGCCTGGAAGTTCAAAAGAGAGTGGCTGGGGTGAAAATGGAAGGTAGCAGGCTAAAAGTGAAGTTCTGCGACTTTTGCAGGACCGTACTTACCCATCTGTCAGGAAGATGGGAGGGAACCAGAGGCTCTTTAAGGAACAGCAGCTTTCCCTCATGATGTGTGCCATACAGCCTTCCTGGGGATCTTCAGAACTGCAAAAGATGGGGATTTGTAAAGGATGTTTAGCTTCTTGAGGCTGATACAGTATGTAGCATAGGAACATAAATGTAGTAAATGTAGGTAGTGGGCAATGTCAGGTGCCAAAGATAGATTGTTATTTACTGAAGATAAAAATGTTTCCTTCAACTTGAAGTTTAAAGACTTTTAAAACTTTAATTTCATTTACACCACCACCCTCCATCATTAATGCCACCATGGGGAGGGTGGAGTGTGGAGGGGGAGGGGAAAGGCAAAGAAAATGAAGCAAAGGTGCAGCCCTGGAAATTAAACATTTAATTTGGGTAGGATTGAAGAAGAAACAGGTAATGTGGGTGGCTTTTTTTTATTTTTACTTTATTTCTCCCCAGGGAAATGCAAAGTATCACCTTGGAGTTGCAGCAACTGCAGCAAATTTACCATTATGCTTCTGGTATTGTGGTAGGCTGAATCAGAGGGCAGTCACATTATGAGGCTATATCCAAGCTCTGCATTCATTTTTATCAAGATAAGGGGGTAATTATCAAGTAACTGCCTCTCACAAGCTGACATCCTGTAAGTTCAATTTGGGATAAATTTTCAGGATTCCTATCCTCATAGTCCAAGTCCTCAACAGAAACAGGGTTGGTCAGTTGAGAGGCTGCTGGGGAGGATAGTTCAGATGTTATTATCAGCAGAGCCTGACAAACAGCTGGGTGGGAAGTGAGCTGGGGTATCAGTATTTGAAGAGTGCTTGTGGGAGGAGGTTTGCAAGTCTGAGAGTCCCTTCCTGAAAATGGAGGGAGTGTTGTATCACAGACGTTCCCACCTGTTTGCAATGGATCAAGTGGTAACTAAAGGGCCGTAACTGGATGTCTTGTTTGCCCCACTTCCCCTGAAGCTTAATCAGTGAGAAATGTCTGTGCCTTTGCTTTGTAGAACTTGTTGCACAGCATAGGCACCTGGCAAACATGGCAAAATCTAATTCTGAACTTAATGTGTCTCTTAATGTGTTGTGGTTTTGTTTTGCTTTTTGTTAAATTGCTTTTGTTTTCAGACAGGGAAGATTTTCATGTTATTTTTTTAAACAGCAACGAACGTGATTTTGCTGACCCTACAGATGTTTGCCTTAAGGTCCAAAACTATGCGTATCTTCCAGATATGTCTGGACTAGCCAAAGAGTAAATGTTTATCACCTGCTGTTATTACATGGACTATATTCTTTAATTCCTACATTTAAAACAGATATGAAAATAATTGCCTTCCATTATCGATCCACTGTAGGGATTAAACCTCTCTGATGTATAACGATATGAGCCTTCTTTAAAACACAGATTCAATGCTGAACAAAAACCAATACAATGTGCAAAATATCACACAAGCTTCAAAAGTGGTTTTACACAAGCAGATCATCAGACAGGAGAAGGTTTTGGCTTGATGCTTAGAGGAGCAGTAGTTTAGATGACTGTCACTATTTTAAAACTAAACTAATCTGTATTCTGAGATCTAACACAGCTGATTTCTGTCTATGAAGACAGGAGCAAACAGCGATGATTTATTAAGATCTAGTATACCTGAAGTGATGTACTACAGTAGGAAAAAAGTGGCAATTTGTATGAAATGAATATAAATATATGTATGTTAAATATATGTATTTTAGGAATGCAGGTACAAAACCTAAGTGAATTTTGATTATGGAAATCTAAAACAAGTTGCTTGAAAACCACAGGAATTAATTTTGCTGACTACAAAGATCTCTGTGATGTGAACAAAGCTTCTATTTAATAGGTAGAAGTGCCAACTTCCTATGTGAGGGGAAAATGTTCGCTCTCAGCTGATGGTGCAATGCCAAACCATCTGTTCAACGGTCATCGTATCCCAGGTGCTTTGGGCTGCACCACAGTTTTAAAGATCTGTAGTAGCTGTAGATGTTTCTTCTGTGCAATTTTTATTATTCCTTATCTCTTCTCATCACATGGATGATGCTAAAAGGCATGTTGGTTTTATTTGGCTTTTTTTTTTTGGGTGGGGTTGTTGTTTAGGTTGTTTCAGAAAAAGGCAGAAACTGAGCTATGGGATAGCTCAGATTTTGATGGATGATAGGCAAGCAATGTAATTTACTCAGTGTGATTTCCTGGTTATGTTCTGGTTTTTGGTTATTCTGAGGAAAAGGTTCAGAGTTGTGTTTCAGGAAGCTCTTTTGGTAACTGTTTTCTTCCAATTTATAAATAATCCTCAAAGGGCAGTGTTGGGTGTTTGTTTTTTTTAATTTAATGAGTTACAATAAGTCACCAGAAAAGTGATATTCTTAAGATTTTATATTTTATTTGATTTGAAGTGATCTTTGTGAAGCAGTATTCTCTAGCAGGCCTTTGATGCCATTCTGCCTTTGATTTCCTTATTTTCTAAGGATCTTCTGTGATATTCACAGTGATAGTGAATACAATGCAGCACATTGTAGCCAAACATTTCTTTGTTTCTCTAGTAGTATTAGTATTATGTGTGCAGTAATTACAGAGCTTTATAAGGTGCATCATTGCTTTCAAAATGTTTTCTAGTAGTGATTTTGATATTTCAGGAGGTTTTTGTCAGAACTGATTTAGCAGTTAAGGGTAGGTTTTAATTCATGTTTTCTAGTTCCATTTCTTGATTTGCAGAAGACTTGGTTTGGTTTTAATATTTTATTTCGTCAAATTAGAAGTCTCCTCTTTTGCTTACGCAGATAATGGACATGTTTAGATCTGATCTTACATGATAGCTGTTGAGGCTCTCAGGATTTCTGTAGAATATACTAAGACAAAAAATGTGTCGTGATGACCATTAAATGTGGTCTGTCTGTTACCTGTCACTTTTGTTTATTTCCTTGTGAACTGAAATGTCTGTGTTGTCCCACCAAATATTTTCTTGTTATTAAGAACCCATAGGCAAACATTGACAGTTGTACTTACTTTTACGTTTTGGTGATGATTTATACTCTGCTTAGAACTGTTAAGCAGAGTTTTATTGCCCTGTAAAATAGACCTGAGAGTTTTATCTTTTAATGCTGCTGTTAGTTCAGTATTAGAAGTAAAATCCAGCTCTGCCCAGTGGTTGTATGACAAAGAGCTGTATATATATTGATTTTTACATTCCCATCGCTGCCTCACATTTTCCGATGGGATGTGTTCTGGCCTGGTGCTGAATAGGATGATGTGTTTCAGTGGATGTGTTCTGGTCTGAATGCCAAGCATGAAAAACAATAAGAGACTTGAACTGTAGGGATGGCTTTGTCTTGGAGGAGTGCGGTGGATCAGTGAACCTGTTCATCTGGTATCTAGACCCGTTGTGGCTGGTATCTGATGAGTCAGCAGGGGAGGGAGGGTGAGAAGTTAACCATGCCTTTGTAACCCCTATGTGGGGAAAACCTGGGTGCTTACACAAGAGATGTGTGTTTGATTATCATAAACACTTGTAACTAATAATTAAATTGGGGTCCTGTGGGTGTTGTTTCATATATCTATCAACATGAACCTTGTCCCAGACGGCTGACAACATCAAGGTACTTGTGCAGTGGGTTTATGGAAAGTATTTTCCCACATTGATTTCCCACACCATCACCACCTCTCCCTGCCCGCCCCCACCTCCGCTTTGCACTTACACTTTGCAAAAATCTGGAGGAATCCCCACCGTCACCTAATTCATGGTGAGTTGTTTTGGAAAAAAAAAAGTCTACTTTCTTTACCCACTTCTATACACCTTTTCTACTTCTGGTGGGGTCTCATCTGAACCATTGTTATCTTTGTAATTCAAGACCTAAGCTAAAAAGTCTTGATGATTCAATGGACCAAAAAAAAAAAAAAAGGCACTTTTCAGTTGCTCATGTGGCCTTTTTCATTCAGAGAGATGCAGCAATTTCTGGTCTTGGCAAGGCTTTCCTCCTGACCTGCTGCTCCGAGTGGAACCCTTCTGTGTTTGAGCCTGTGCCCAAAAAGTGCCCGGAGAGAAAAATTTCCCTTCCTTCCTGTGAAGAGTAAGGAGGTTTGAGACACCCTACCTCAGATTTACAAAGGTTTTGAACTGGCCTTTTAATCTGCTGCACTTGTTTGGTGTTTGGTCCACAATCCCCTTCTTACTCGTGACCTGATGCCACTAGCTGCTGGAGATGTCAGGCCTTGCTCTCCCCAGCCCTGAGGCAACTAATCAATATAAGGCAGGCCTTTGATGCTGGTAGTTTTGGGGCACTCAGAGAAGTGGGAATCTAGATATAGGTTATAAAGATGAGAGCAGAGGGGCAGAGCAGGGGGGAAGCAATTGTCAGAAAGAATATGTGATTTCTAAGAATAAGGAAGTTTTTAAGGAAAGGTAGCATAACTTTGATATTTCTTCTACTAAAATGGGGGGAGGGAATATGAGAATGATTTTTGCACACCATCACCAAAGTGTTGGCTCACATTACTGAATGACTTCTGGAAAAGCATAGGGTGACAAGCCTTTGCTCCTAATCCTCAAGAATTTAAAAACAAAACTAGCAGCAATAAATGTATAGGGATGAAAAAACCGCAACCAGTCATTACACATATCTCAAGAACACTTTGGGTAGTACTTTGTTCACTTGAAAATTTGAGGAAGATTACTCACTTTCCACAGATGCTTAAAACAACTTGTAGCTACACTGGAGGGGTTGTTCCCGCTTGAACCAGAACTGAACCTGCTGCTTTTTTTTTTTTTAAAGTGGATGACATCTACTTCCCTGATAAAATGAGTAAATTAATTCTTACTTAGTTTCTTAGGTTTGGCTTAATTGTTCTTGATGCTAACAAAGTGTGTGGCTCATACTTTGTAAAACACTGGTGCAAATTTAGGCTTTAGTTTTCCGGCATTCTTGTGGACTGTGTAAGCTGAGCAGAGTCAGTCAAAGTGAAATTTGCAAGTTATTTCAATCTCTTACATTTTTAATTCACAAGAGGGCTAATACAATTTCATATTTTGGATTCTTTGATATTAGTCTCAACACTAATTCACAAGAGAGCTAATACGATTTCATATTTTAGGTTCTTTGATATTTGTCTCAACACTTTACAACTTTTAAGCTCATAATATCTGCTATTTTCCCTTGCTGTTTGGGCAAGCTTTAATTACCTAATGTTTCCAATTCTTACTGAGACACAATTAAAATAACACTTAACCTAAATAAACAAACCCCATTAGGTTTTGATAAGTTATTTTTATGTGGTCTGGCTGAGCACAACATCTTCCAAAATAAAAGAAAAAAAATACATTTAAGAGGTTATTAGCCATCAATCTGAGAGGCAAATACAGAGAGTTTATGTCAGCAAGTGAGAATGTTTTTAAGCTAGTACTTGTTGCTTTCTGTTTGGAGTAAAGCATTCACTGAGCAATTAAATGGGTTTGCTGAGGGGCAATTGGTTAGGGGGCTTGCTTTTTTTTTTTTTGGGCCTCGTCTGTTTGTGTTTAAGCTGTGACTGGTTGCTGCTGTACAAGAGAGCACCTTGGCAGAGGGGAATGAATTGTGGAAATAATGGGGGTTTTTTGAGGGGAAAATGACCAAACCTAGGGTAGTTAGTCTATGGACCATGTAGTATTCTTTCTAAGTACTAAGTTTATATGTGAAAAATGGAATGAAGAATGCATTCCTGAAATGTATTGCAGAGTTTAGGAAGCCAAAGTTTTAATGAGCACAGTGACTTCAGAGATAACTAATGCTTCTCGATTACTAACAGATTATTTTTCCTTTACATACAAAGCCACTCCACGTGAGCAGACTATAAGTTTCACTGACACATGGAGTCACTAAAATACACGTACAGGGCTAAGTATAATGTGTAACAGTTTTTGCAAATGCAGAAATGTGTAATATTTTCCACTCAAGGCCTCTCAAGTACAGAAATTTGTAAGTGTGCCTGCTGTCAATAATGATCTTGGAGTCCCTTGGCTGAAAGGGTTGCCAGTTATCTCCTTTCCAAGTTTTGAAAAGAAGGTGATGGCTTGACCAGTCAGTCATTTTCCACAAAGTCTTGTTAACCCATAAGGGACCACCTAGTGAATGTGTAAGTGAATGCTGGGACTAATGGTGCTGTGTTGCATTTCTTGGAGGGAGCCACCTATGAAGGAGCAGTGTTGAAAAGCTGAATTAGAGAGAGAGTATGGATTTTTGTATCTGTTACACTTAGCTGAAGGGAGGTTTTCTGGAGCAGAATAGAGAATGCTTCCTTGTTAGGATGAGATACCATGAATACACACTACGGGTTAGGCCAAAAGGAAGTATGGGGGTGAGCTGGAGTAATTGCAAACATTAAATGTTTACTCTTCACAACGCTAGTCACTGTATAATCGGCCCAAATGATTTCATTTTAAAAAATGCTAAGAATTCATCTGGTCCTTCTCATGACGCACTGTGCTGCTGCTGTTTGGTTTTCTGGGTTTTTCTAAACACCCTGAAAGACTCTTCTCATCATGAGTCACCAAATCATTAAGTTACTTCTTGACATTTTCAGCGCTTTCCCCCCTTTTTTTTTCTGGGGAGTTGTGTGTGTGTGTGTGTGTGTGTCAGAGGGGATTTGGGGGTGAGTGTGGTGGGTGTTTTGTGCATTGGGGTTTTTTTCACAGAAAAGAAGTGTGGTTTGCATTGGAAAGGACCTGAAAGATCATTTAGTTCTCCTGTATAGCCCATGGTAACTTGGCATTCACCATCTCAGGTGAAACTTTTACTGATTTCTGACTTGACCTGTGCAACCTACCCAATACCTTTCTTGAAAGTTCAGGGACTTGTTAGCTGGCATGTAAATTGTGGTGCTGTTGACCTTGCACACTTCTTTTAAGCTGTGCCCATAATTATTGGGTGAAAGATTTAAGGAAACAATGTGAAGTTGGCCACAGTTTATCTTCGTTTCTTAAAATAACACAGATACCTCAGAGAATGGCATGATCTTTAGTGACATTTTAATTCTGTTGGCACACATCGAAATAGCCAGCTGGGGCATCACAGGCAAACTTCAGTTTGAAGCCTTGCAGATACCCTCTTAATGCCAAACTTCTGAGCAGCAAAATAATTCGTTTATATATAGATTAAACACGCGGTAATCAGAAGTGCCTCACAATGCCTGCCAGTAGTTGTGAACAGCTGCATTAGAACAATGCAGCTGTTAAAACTCCTCCACGTCCCAGAATATATGTATTCTGTTTGGTCCAGATATTACTCATGGAGATATCTGTATGCTTTTCTTTGAGGGTAGAGAGAATCATTCAGGATGCATTCATTTGAGAAAACTGGTCCTTGATTATATGCTGTCAAGGGAGTGGAAGGTATAAGCAGACTCACAGGCATTTTATAGCATAATCCAACCCCATTCTCACACAGCAAACAAACAGTAGCCTGCCCTGAGGATCTTTGCTGGGCTGCCTGAAACCAAACATCGCTGTGGGGAAGTTGTATGGTGTTTGTGTGTGTGGTGTCTGGTGTGTTGCAGTGCTACCTCCTTGCAGGCTTTAGCTGTATCTGCAAAACACAACAGCACTTCTACAGACATACCTAATTCTCTGTTTCCTACTGTTCTTCCTATGCTGTGTTTGGCTGCTCAGTACTCTAAGAAGGGGAGGAAGGTGAAAACTTGAGCCATTTTACCAGGGGAGTGGGCAACACTATTGAAGGGCTGGGCACTCGGCTGCGTCAACGCAAGCTGTTGCCTCCACATGTTAGGACAACCTCTCTGGCCCTTTTCCATGGAGTCACCAGTCTAGGCTCTGTGAGGCATTTTTAAAGAGGTAATGATACGTTCAGATATGGAAGAATTATTGGTGGTTGTGTTGTGGGGCCTTTTTTGTGTTTTGGGTTTATTTTGGTTTTTTTTTCTTTTAAGGAGAATTACTCTTCCCTCCATGGGTAATAAATTACTTCTCAGATTTTGCCCCCTCTGTAACTATGCCAGCTACAGGCATTGAGTTAGAGCAATCCTGGCCTGTATGGGCAGTCTGAAATTCAGGGTTACCACATTTGATTGACTGAAAAAATAGACCCTTTAAATTGTATGTACCAGCAGCTGGACAGGATTTTATGTGGTAGGAGGGTATGAAGGACTTGAAAATCTCCCTGAGTAATTGAACCCGAGGTTGAGAGGTGTTAGTTCTTAACCAGCAAAATCTTTTTGGTGTCTTGGGTAGTATATTTTTGTTAGGAAATACATCATGTTACTGCCTGTGTGAAGGGCCTTACATTTGTCATATGACTGAGACAACAGAGGTGGATTAATTAATCACTTTCTTTCTGTGTTTGTTTTCTACAGATTGTTTCACTTCACATTTCTTTATATAGCCAGGGGTATTTGTCTTGTACTCATAATTTTAATTTAAAAGCATTAAATGTAGGATGATTAATTAAGGATAAATATGAGAAAACCAAAGATAACGTAATCATTATGACAAGAGTCTTGGGGGTGCTCTAGCCTCTTCTAGCATGCCAGGATGTAGCTATAAGAGTTACTGGTAGTAACAGAGAGTGTTATTCTGTGCCTGTTGCTGAGGCATGTTTCATGCCAAAGAGTGTTTGAGGACTGGAACATAAAGTAAAATTCTTTCACCATGATGGAAACCAGTCTCGTCATCATCATTGTCATCATGCTGTCTGTGTCTTGTTTTCCCCTTGGGGTTTTTATATTGGGAGGAAGCCGTCAGCAGCCTCTGATCCATCTGCAGAAAGTTATATCACACAATGGAGACCAAGAGCAAAGCTGTCAAGGTCTCAAACGAAGAAATACAGGGGAAGGCTGTGCTTCTACATGAAGAGCTTCATTTTCGAAGCCTGATGTACTTTGTGTGCACTGTAATTTCCTAAGGAATACAGCAGCACGGATTTGATTCTGACTGAATTACCAATTTAGAAACAGCCAGATTAAAAACTTCTTGAGGCTGGCATGACCATACTGTTTGTAGTGGTCAAGACAAGGATGACTCTCAGCAACTGTTAGGCAAAACTTTCTTGCTGGTGCTTTTGAGTTTCTAAGGCCTAGTGTTAAGTCAAATGTCCATTGAATTCAATAGTGTAATGAGACTGCCAGAAAGACAGCGAGCTTGAATAATAGTCTTTTGACCTAGGTCCAAAAGTTTTCTGATCAAAAAGTTTCTAAAGCACTGTTGGTTTACTTCCCAGAACCTGAAGTAGCCTTGGGATTTGGCAGTCGCTCAGCAGTCATGCATGAGCAGTGGTACTTCCTGCGCTCCTGGCCAAGTCTAGATAAATGGAAAAGCTTGCATTTTGGAAAGTTGAAACATTTCTTAGATTATGACTCTTCTTACCTGTGAATTTGAATAATATGTGAATATGAAACTATTCTCTTTTTTTTTTTTTTTTTGAAAACGTGGTGGGGGTTGTATTTAATATGTATTTTCTGGATTGTGTAACATGCTTAATGACATTTATTTCAGATCTCCTTTTGAAAATTTACTTTCTCCTGTTATGGGAAGATAATATTTTTACTGTTGTCTCTGCTGTGTGTTCCCTGTGACTTAAAGTCTGGAACTGTACAGGCATCATACCTGACCCAATAACGATGCCCATGTCTATCCTCCCTCAGTCTGCTGTGTAATCTGTATGCCTTTTTTCCTGCATAAACACTCATTATCCCATTGTTTGGGTGCCACAAGCAATGTTACTTGTCTCTATTTACACTTCTGTTTTTCAGATACAGAATATGCCTCACACCTGTTGCTTTCCTTCAAAAAGCACATCTCTCTGACATGCACGGTTTATGATGCTAACGTGCAGGCATTCTTTAATTATAAATGGGTATGTGATGATCTGTCAAGGGACAGTTGTCTCTAAATGGATTAAAAGAAGCTTACATGGTTTAAAATTGGGCTGTGCCCTTCGTATACTGAAAATAGTTCAAGTTAGCTTGAACTGGTTAAATAATACGAGCGTTTAGTACCTATGCAGGTAACCGAATAGTTTCTTACTTTCAGATAGGAATTTTTACACCTCTGAATGTGGGATGGAAAGAATAGAAACAGCCCCAAGGTAAACATGTGAATTTACCAGTGTTGTTAGAAAAACTATTACTAAGCATCATCCCACAGGAAAAAGTGACACACTGTTTAAATAAGACCTGTCCTCTGCCACACACTATCATCTGTCAGCTGTTGAGAATCAAAATTGCAGTGTCCTGACTCATCAGTAGGCTCTTGCTGCCTAGTAGAGTGGAAAGAGAATCAATTAATGATTGGCTGTTAGGAATAAATGTCTTCCTGAAAGATAGCATCGTGAAAGCATCGTGGCATAAAAAAGATGGGATTTTTGGCAGGCACGTTTTCCAGGTATAAAGAATTTTCTAGAGGTCTGAAACAAAGGTAAATACAAGTGAAGAGTTAAACTAGACAGGTACCTGGTACACTACCTAGGAAAAATGTAGGTGGCAGCAGTGGAGTTGAGTGTCTATCAGTAGCTGAATTGTACAGCTGCACTGCTTTGGGGGCTTTTTTTTTTTTTTTGCCCAGTTTTTGAAAAATCACTGCCTTTGAAAAATTCCAGGGTATTGTCAGTATAAAGTTGTGTGTGTGGCACAGAACCACAAAATCCCATGAGGTAATAAAAACACATATTGTTCCTGTCACATGCAGCTCCCATGCTTTCATCTTGCCTGACAGCCAATGTAATGTTTGTAGCAATGTGAAAAATCTCAACAGGTTTTGTGACTGTCAGATGTTTTGCATCTGTTTTGCATCAGTGATTAGTTGCCTGCAAAAGCAGTTAATTGCTTCGTATGGTGTGAGCATGCTGTGAATGTTAGCCCCTTAAGTATTTGAGTTGAGGACGGTAAAAGCTTCTTTTTTTTTCTAAAGCTAGTCTGTGGGAAGGGAGATCTCTTTAATTAGCTGACTCGTTCAGAGTCAGATGGGATTATTTTTTTTTTCCTCTTCTTTCACAGTTGCTGCAAACAACAGAAGAATTACAGCACTCTTGCTTTATGCACCTTCACTTAATCAGTGTTAGAGTTTCCAGTATAATTGGCTCCTTGGCCAGTTTATTGACTGCAGAAATTAACTATTTGAGATCACTTCTGCTTTTCAATCTTTCTTGCCTAGCTTTTTTGGTATCCAAAGTAATTTCCAGCTACAGCTTGTATTCTGGCAGTTGCTTTTTGACTTCCCTTTCCCTTAAGGGTGAGGTCAGCCTGTTGGCCAGGCTAACTTGAGGTCTTCTAGATAAAATAGTTGGAGGTTTCCCTGTAAGACCTCTTCAAAATTGAAATCACTGGATATCTAAAGCTATAGTAGGCAGCCATGTCAAGACATAAGTAGCTTTTCTCAGCATGTTAGACCTGCAATACATCCTGCTAAGCCAGTGACCCTAAAGATGTAAACATATAAACAATACACGGAAATGATAAAGAGCAACGAAAGCAAGGCCCCATAGTGGAAAAGTTAACTTCCTCTGGCAAGCGTGTGCTCATTAAACTGATCCTGTAATAATTCTGTAATGTAGTTTATAGTGCTTCAGCTCTGCTGTCCACAGCCACCACCACCTGCTGTGGTGTCCCCTTTGGGGACAGCCTGGGGGAGCTGTGCTTGCAGCAGTTTGCTAGCCTGGCCCTGGGCTCATGCACCTTGAGGGTGGACGTTCATCCCTCACTGCTGGGGTGGCATAAGAGGGAAGAAAGAGGTGTCTGAGGGGCTGGATGTAAAAGAAAATGTCTGTCTTTGGTCACGCTCAGGAGTCAGACAAATGCTTAATGGTGTTCCTGACCTCAATTAGAAAGAATTAAAACTGTAGTATATCCTATTAAAACTATCAGAGTTAATCCTTTTTTAATGTATTTAGCTTCATGTTTCTTTATTGGTGACTTCTGCCCCTGGCTTTTCTGGACTAGCCTCAGGCTCAGCAGTTTACCTAAGAGCCATGCAGTTGCAGCAGGCTCTCCACATGCCCATGTGTTTGAGACAATGTGCAGCTCCAAGCACCAGAGGTGAAAACTCAGGAGTTGTAGTACTGGGTTGCTCATATTATTACCGTATCATCTCTAAGTCGGTGAGAAGCATAGTTGTGAGGAAGCAGCTGGGATTTGGGAAAATATGCTTGGGCAGTGCTTCTGGCTCGGGGTCTGGGTGGGCGACACCGCTTCCCATGCTGGTGACCTGGTAAAAGACAAAGGGCTCTTTGTTATTGCTCTCTGACACCTTGGAAATAGCTTTTGTCTCGTTTAACTATGCTTCCTCTACATTTCTCCGTTTTTCTACGAGCAGCAGAGGATGAGCTGCTTTGCAGAGGAGAGATGTGCTGAGCTCCAGTAATAAGTAAAATAAAGTAATGGCTGTCTAAATTGCCAGGTTCCTCATTCTAGAGAAAAAAAGAATATTGATAGAAATGCTCATTCCCAAGCATGCACATAAGGGGGGGGGGGGGG
>VZTU01020296.1:51818-146678 GCA_013400835.1 Zapornia atra | reverse complement strand
TTTTTTTGGAGTGTTTTGATCTGGCAAGGGTATATGAAGATGCTGGGTCATATTGATAGAATATGGCTGGAAAAGCTCACCAAGTCCCAAAGCAGTGACCTCTAAGTGTGCTCCAAGGTTCTGGTTCCACACCTAAGGGTGGATAGGTTGATATATATGGGTGTGGGGTGTATGTGTGTACACACACATGCCATTTGTGTATGTGGAACGTGCATATCTTGAATTGGGTTTGAGAGGTAGGATATGTGTTTCAGTGAAAACCCAGTGAATTTTCTATGAGTTACCCATTGGGTTTTGTGATCAAGTGGTGGTTCAGTTTGTCTTGAATTTGATTTCTGGGGTGTCTGTTTTGCATGTGATGAGAGGACTGAGCATTGTGGGATTTCACGTTGATTGTACATGCTTTGATTATTGCCTTTCCTAAAATGCATGGCTTGTTTTTTTCTCCATACATTTCATGGCTGAGGTCTTTGGTTAGAGGTGGCTTCTGTGCTGCTTTGTTTCACGCTAGTCAGGCTCTCTCCTCAGACAGCAGTGAAAATATCTGCTGAGGAACGTGCATGTGTTTGGCATGGTTTTGTGTGTTCCTTTTTTGTTTTCCGTCTCACACAGGGAGAACCTACAGAAGTAGTTAAGCCTGTGCCCATTGCCTCTGCTGTTGCACCCAAAGTCACTGCCACGACGAGCGTGGCTTACAATAAGACACCGAGGCCGTTTGGAGCTGTCACATCCTCCAAAGTCACCTCCATCCCATCACCATCCTCAGCATTCACTCCAGCCCAGGCGGCAGGTCCGTCTCCGACGGCTGCTGCCTCGGCCCCATTTGCTGCACCAGGACTGCATGTTAATGCCAAGCCTAACACTGAGCAGCAGTCGTCTGTGCCGAGCGCTGCTAAACCTGCAGTTAATGTTCCACGGCAGCCCGCCGCGCACAATGCCGCCCCGAGCGTCTCTGCCGGCGATGGCACCCAGGATGTAGCTGAGGGGCCGCGACGAGGATTCAGAGAAAACCAGGGGGAAAGTAAACAGCAAAATGGGTAGGTGGGATTTTTTTTTTGCTGTGAGGGTCTTTCCTCGCAGGAAAAAAGCTGGGCTTGTTTAAGGGCTAAGTAAAACACAGCTTGTTTAATCAATCCTCATCTTAAAAGGGATGCCCCAAAGGGCCAAGACAGGCTTTTGGTGATGATTCTTCTGAGGAGTGTCACTTTATCAGTTGATACAGTGTCACAGCTAAATTGAAAATGCTTTACATACTGGTTGTATCACTATGTGTTCAGCACCTTACAACAAGCCTGGTATTAATTTTGATGTCTTTGTCTTACTGTGTATTTTTACTTCTGATATGGTGACTGAAAGCAGCAGGCACTCAAAAATGCAGATCAGTCTGTCAAGAAGGGTTGGTAGGTGTTCTGATGGCCAGGAATGAGATTCTCCAAGAGACCAACCATGGTCATGACAAAACTAAAGAAGAAAGGTCCCAGAAGGGAGGCAAAGGCACAGATGTCGTGTTGCTTCTCTGCATGACGCATAGGAAACTTTAAGATGCATGCAAGTAAGCTGGCAGGGTTGATGCAGCATTGTAATGTAAATACCTCAACTTTAAATGTTACCTCTAGCCTAAAAAGGCAAAACAAAATTAAAATTTGAGTCCTTTTCATATTAAAATAATTGTTTATGTTCAAGTGCATACTGGAGACCTAACACTTAAAAGATTATAAGGCTGCATAAAAGGCTTATGCTACATGTGGTGTAGCATCTAGAGTAGTAAACAATGGATTAGTAAATTAAACTGAGCAATGCTGGACACTTGGACTTGTACCACTGCCCTGTTTCAGAGGCATGTTTTTGGCTGGGGCCATCTCAGACTCTTCCAGAAATTCCTGGGCAGTGCTGGGGAGCTACAGTGCCCAAGGGACTGGTTCCCAGTGTTTCCTGTGCCACCAGGAGAGGAGGAGGCTGGGTGCAAGTGTTCCTATGCCAGTTGGCCTCCCTGCCCAGCAGTCCAGTGGATTGAATTAAGTAATCAAAAGGGCAGGAGGGGGATCTCTAGGCTTCTCTTGGATCTTAAGAATGTAAAACCTGCACTGAAAATGTAAAAACTGTGATTACTATTTCCCATCCCTCAAAAGAGTGTTACAGAAATCGTGCCCCTCTCCTCTGATGTTCTCGAAGTGTATAAAGTGTATGACAAACATTTCACAGAATGGTAAACATCCATGTCAACTGAAGTACAGAATAAATTGCAGTTTCAGTTGAGCTTCTCATGGGGAGGGGGAACCAAACTTCTTTAGGTACCTATTTGCTTTATATTGCAGCACAAATATTTTCCATATGTGGACTCATATAATGCAGTCTGTATGCATTTTATATCACATTGTTGTCACAGTAACTTCCAGCCCTTTCTCCAACAGCTGATGGCAGGAGTCCACACTACATAGGAGTGGGACGAAATTGGGAGATCCCAAGGACTTGCTCAGTGCTGGTAAACTTGAATGCACTTCAGCTAACTCTCTTTCCAGAAACGCTGTTTTAGCCAATACCCTGCAAGGAGTAATCAAAAGCAGCAATTAGTACTGAAAAATATGAACAATAACAACATATTGAAGTATGCTGGAAGTGCTGCAGGCAAAGAGTAAGCACTTGACAATGAAGATAGGATGAGTGGGTGAGTCCGGTTACAGCCCTGTTACGTGGGGCTGTTGCAGCTAGGGGCTGTTGCAGCTAGGAACTGTTGCAATACTGACTGAAGAGTATCACAGCTGGCAGGTGAAGCTGTCTCGTTGCCAGCCTTGCAGATCTAGCTTGGGGAAGCTTGAAAGTGTTTAGAGCTGTAAAAACATACTTTATTTTACCATCTTTCTTACAATAGTGTGCTCAGGCTGTCAGGCTGTCTTGCAGTCCTAGGGTAGAATACAAAAACCAAGGGAACCAACCCCGCTAAAGTGATATTGGTCTGCGCTACACTACTTTCTTAGTTTTACTTAGTAATCTATTTACATTTCTATAATGATGCTTAACTATCTCCCCATTTAAAATGGAATTGGTGACATTTCTGAAATATCAGAAGCACTGAAATTTGACATAATGGATTAGTCTGAAAGAAATTCTATTTTGCTTCTGCATTTTCTATTTTTTTTTTTCGAAAAAAACATGAAAAAGGCTGCTTGTATCTTGTTCATAGATAGCACTGCTGAGCAGATGCAGTTCTTCAGGCAAGCCCCTTGTTTTATTCAGAATTTCTTCCCTTCCTCCTGGCTCCCTGCAAACCATATTCAGAATATAAACTATTTGTCTTCACTGTAGAATGGGGAAGGAAGTTTTGTTTCCCTTGTTTAGTCTTGGCTTAGAAAGCGAGCAATTTGCCTTCACTAGGCTGCGTGCAATTAAGCATTTGTCAAGACCTTCTTGCCAACTCTTGCATGAAAATGTGCCTGCTGCTTAAAACAGGTAAGATGTTCACTTCAGTCAATCTAAGCTCAGCTGAGCTAAATCTTTTCCCTTGTAGGTTTTCTTGATGATTGTAAGTTTGACTTACATGATATATGGATTTACCAGAGCTTGGATTTGGAAACTCCTGTAATATTTCAAAAAGCAGAGAATGTATTAACACATCAAATACTTTTTTTCCCTTGCAGATAACAACAGTGACAAAGTTAGTATCGACAGCACTGGAGTTGAATTATGGTCGTTTTTCCTGTTGGAATAACCAGCATGTATTCTTGTTTTGCAAAATTATATCTCTTAAAGAGTTCTATATTGAAATTTTGCAAAACAGCTTCAGCTTTTCTTAGTAACTTCTTAGTGCAGTAATTGGTTTTGTCTGCATTGGACATGATGTGATCTTGCTTCTCACTGTGTTAAATTTTACAGCGTGCTTTTATTCCACAAAACATTTGTGTGGTGTTTGTGTGTATTTTTGATAAATACTCGGCTAATTGGTGTCTATAATACAACTAGTGAATGGTGAAATACAGTATAAAAGCAAAACAATATTTGAGGACTAAGGACTGAAGGGTCAGATACTGAATTCATACAACAGAAGTAAGAGTTACATCATATGCTGTGATGAGTATATGTTAAGGATGCTAAATATGACTGGATTTTATTGTCTTGTCTTTTCTCCCCTTGCTTCAAGGCTGTTACGAGCCTGTCTTGTTGGATTTTCCTTTGTCTCTGGCACCACCTTGTTGCCTCAACGAGTCATTACCAGTAAACTCAAACCTTAAAAAAAGGGACCAGTAGGATACACAAGAGAAGTCAGTTGGATATTTTGTTTATAATCCCACTTTCAAAAAAATGTGAAAGACTACTCATTTGACAGTGGTAGTTCCTAGAATGCAGTCAACTGCATTTAAGTAATTAGATTTCCACATAGTTCTGTACTTTTAATTACTGCTTTAATTTTCACTTCTTTTTTTTTTTTTTTTTTTTTTTTTTGTGCTATTAACTGTTTTGATCCTTATTTTTTTTCTCTGTACCTCTCATATTCCATCCTGGTAAATACCACTGGTTTTATTTTTATATCCTTCCATTTCTTAGTAATCTTGATAGGTACTTGTATTTTACTAATACTGCATGTTAGTAAATGCAATCTTTTGCTATAATTTTGTGTGATGCCTCTCACATTTTTTTAAGTAGTAAGTATTCTTTTAAGCTTAAGTATTTACTAATACATTCCACTGAAAAGGCATAATTCTTACTTGTTGACAATTAATATTTTACAGCATTGTCATTCATGTTTTCCACCTTTCTTTACCAGAAATACTTTGGACATTAAAAAATACAGTGGGGATGTAGCGACAAAAATGGAAGTGAATTTTAAAGAGATTTTAAAAAAATGTTTTGGTAGAATAGTTATTGGGAGCTAGTTTTGCACAGTTTATGTCCTGTAAATTATGTAAAAATAAATGTGTGTTTACAGGGTTCTAAAGATTGGTGCTTTGGGATAACAAACATAGCCTTCAGTGGTAACGTTATCAAGGAACCGTAGAATGTGTTGGCTTGGAAGGGACTTTTAAAGGTCATCTAGTCCTACCCCCTTCCAGTAAGCAGGGATACCTGCATGTACATGGCATGAAGCTTATGTCATTTTTTTTCTAAAGTGATTAGTTCCATTATGTGTTATCTATATCAGTTACTGAATGCAAAGTTGTTAAACTTTATGTTCTTGCTAGTCTGCTAGCACAGGGGCTGGTAACAGCAGATAAGATACTGTGGGGAAATTTTCCCCACCTCTTTGACTTTCAGAGAGGATGTCATATTACTCTCCAGGACATCACTACCTACTCTTTCAAGTAGCCTGGTTCTGACTCAGGCTTTGCCAGATGAAAAAGACAGGCTACTGAGTGGCCCATGAGCAGAGCTAGTGCTTTGCCTCTTGTGAATGAAGGGGGAAACTTGTCTGGGGCACCTGATCTGACCTAAGTAGATGACTCTGCTTTTCCTAAACAAATCCCACTCTTATTCTTGTAAGGAAATTACTGCTTTAATTTAAGCATGGGCATTCTGTGCTGCCATTTTGGTAGTAGAATCAGAATATCACTATTAAATGGGTTTCGGTGCCCTTTCCCACAAAACTTAATTCAATAGAATAATTAGCTGCACTTCTGTTTCAACTTTCTGACTTCATTTCTTGTTTTCTTTCTCTCTTTTTCCTGTTTATGCTGGGAAACCTTTCTCTTGCTGTCTTACTCTGTCATCTGCAAGGAAAAACCCACCCAAACGGTAAAGGTTTAAACATGTAAATGTCTCTAATACTGTCTCTTACTGTTCCAAATGTTCCAGCAGTGAAACAAGGAAAAATATTTCAGTCGAGTTAGAGTAATTATAAAGCTGGCTTTGGTTCAGAGGACGGGGTCTGTATTCAGATGTGCCTGTAGAGCTCACTGCTGTATCCAAACGCAGAGACTGCCTTAAAATGCAGTGAAAAGTCACAGTTCTGCCCATGTCTCTTTAGCTACCCCAACCCAGGTGATCTCCGAAGCCTTTTGCTCACTGCTTTCTCCTCTCCTTCACACAGCCCTCCGCGGAAGCACATAGTGGATACCTATACGGAGTTTTACCACACGCCCACCCACAGCGATGCCAGCAAGAAGCGACTGATCGAAGACACTGAAGACTGGCATCCCCGGACAGGCACCACCCAGTCCCGCTCTTTCCGCATCCTTGCCCAAATCACCGGCACTGATCACAGTGAGTAGCTTGATATAAATAAAATTCAAGTAATGGCTGTGGACAAATGGGCATTTTAAAAATATTTTTGTAAAAGTCCTGTGGTTGCTAAATAGCTGAGGGCATGCACATTACTGGATGTTATTCCAGATTCAGTTGAATAATAATGTATTCTAGGTAAGTCTAAAAAGTTCTGTTTCTATTCCCAAAGACGTTGGCAAATATCTATTTGTTTTTTCTTTCCCTTGCTGTATCACCAGAATGGTGACATTCCTGTTCAAATTTAATGCTTCAGAAAGATTAAGTGTTTTCAGGCATGTAGCAAATCATTGCAGATCACTTACCTTTGTATGACTGTCAGTGACTTACCTAATCGGAAGCATAAATCCATAGCTCCTTAGTTTATTCCCAGGGCATGTTTCTATTCTCTGGTGGTGTGATTCCATGTACTGTGGACCGGAGCAGGTGATGCAGAGGTCATTTCCAGTCATACAATTTATGGCAAAACTTCAATTTCACATTATTATGCTGTCAGTTGTACTACTTTGGCTGAGATCTGTAGTGTTGGTGTCAGAAGTGCCATCTAGAGCTCATTTGAGCTCAGTCATGTTCAGACTGAGGCAGCTAATGTAGAGGGGAGTGTTTGATGATTCTGCTTTTCACAGCTAGTGCTGCAGTAAAGGCAGCAGTGAGGAAATTGGACCCCTCCCCAGGGACAGATTTGATTAAATCAACTGTCGATTCTCTGGCAGAATTACTCGAGAAGCCAATGGCGACATCTCCCCAAATAAAGATTATTCTCCATGTATGATAAACATTCTGAATTTGGACAGTTACCTGATTGTTTTGTGGTCCTACATTGTGCTAGTCTATTACTGGATCACTGTCTGTCTTTGGATTTTCTTCATTAATCCTTGTAAGGGCGGAATATGAGACTTGAACATCAAATAATATTCCATCCAGTACTGATTAATTAATCATGTTGACAAATACTACAAGAAAGTGACTGCAACTAGATTTAACAGACCTAGACAGGCCTGGGAATTTACATTATCCTGTGTGTAGTCCTCTAGCACCTTGATGTGTCACAGTCTGGCTGTAGACAGATGCTTGGATTATCACCTTGTATAGACCCACTGGTCCAAAGAAATGCCTCCCTGCTTCCATTCATCTTTACCTTCTCAACTTGCCTTTCATGATGTCAACATGGAGCATGGGCCAGAGGAAAAGGCAGAGACCTGCAGAGCCTCCTGTTGTCATTCCTGCGGGCAAAGGGGATCTTGAAGTTTATAGAGAAACCTAATTTCTCTATATGTCCCTCATTGGGGCGTATTTAGAATCCAGGTGTCCTGATGAGCCTTGCTGTAGTTTCCTGCTGTGGCAAATGCGTTGACACAGGGGGGAATCTCAGTGTGCAGTGCACGGTGCCTTCAGTGCCTTTGGAAGATAAAAATCTTCTGTTTTCTTACAGTGAAAGAACCAGAACATGAAGCTGCAAAGAAGACTAAGTGAGTTGATCTTTCATATTTTTGTTACTTTTTAATACTTTGCATGCTTTAATCCTTAACTGATAGTGTTTGGTGCATTTGTGTGACATCTGGGTATTTTAAAAATGTTTCTGCTTTCCTTTGCCTTCTACTCCAGCATGTAAAAATCAAGATGTCTTTCTGCATAGAAACATAAATCTGTTGGTGCAGTTCGGTATTAATGTTTGTGCAGGAGTCTGAGGTTTTCCATAAACTTGGACTGGTTTGGTTTTCTGTGCAAGGTCAGCTTGTTGATGTGTTTTTCATCTTCCTAAATCTAACCAGGCATTTTTGATTTGTGGGCATGGATCAGGTGGCAAGGCATAGCTGGGAAGCATTACTGTTCTGGACTGTGAACAAAGGTCAACTGTCTCCTTGCTTTGGGATAAGCATGGTTCAAAACGGAGACCAACCAGTTGCTGAATTGAATGGCTCTTCCAGTCAGAGGGAGTTTTGCTACTGACCTTGCCTAACACAGGGCCCATGTTTTTGACAGGGAGGAAGGCAATGTGTGGATAGGAGTAGTGAGTGCATGGAGATTGCATGCTTGCTTGTGAAACTGCTTAAGACAAACTTTTTCTCTTCCTTATTTTTTCTTCTATCACTTCTTTCCACAGGGAAAAGGTCCCCATCCACGTCTTTAGCCCCAAATATACAAAATTACGTGACTGGCACCATGAAGTCTCAGCACGTGTTCTTAATGTCCAGTGATTTTTTACCCAAGTTGCAAAAGCAAAATACAAACACTTTCTTCCTTTCTTCTTTTCCATCTGCTTTGCAAAAAAACCACCAAACAAAAAAGAAACAACAAATGAAAAACCATATTTCACTAGCCTTGCTGTGAGAGAAATTCTAGTCTTTTCTATACTTTTCTAACACTTTCCTACTGATGTGTAAAAAATGAGATGAAAATGTTTTTGTGCTCATCCCTAGTTGACACAACATATGTATTTAAAACAGAACAACTTGGGTGACTGAATCTCCTGATGCGGGGGAGGAGATAGCTGTTGCAGTTCTTTCTTTGCCTTAAAGGAGTCTTTTGCATTGCTGAGTTTGAGTTACTGTAGGTTTTAGAAAGCAGAAAATTATGAACAAAAGAATAAGAAACTTTTATTACTTTGATTTTTGGGGCTGAGGGAAGACAACGAAGAGGGACTGTATGCACTTATTTCAAACTCTTGTACTTACCAGGATAGTTATCTTGGATTTCACTAGATTTTTTTTTTCAGTAGGTCAATTTTAGAGTGGTTGTAAATGTTTTACGAAGTAGAGCAAGACGACAGACTACTTTTAAGCAATTAAAAATAAATTTTAAAAAATTTCTGATGTTGCAAATGAAAGTGCAAGCTCGCTATAAGGATTCCGCTGCTTAAGCTAATAAAATGTTCATATTGTGGGAAACAGGAAAAAATTGAGCGTAACATTTCTGTGTACCTGTAAGAGCTTTTACACGCATCCTCTAAGAAGAACAAGATAAGATGGTAGTATTTATTTATTTCAGAGTGAAGCTCATAGGCTTTCTTGTGTTTATAAAAGCTTCATGACCCTTTGGTTCTCCTGTAAAATAATGTATTATAGTAGCTACACATTCATTAATTTATGCTTTCTGAAGCTTGAAGAGTATTTTAATAAAAGTTGCTTTTATCTTAGCTCTGTCTGTTTTTCTTCTGAGTCTCTCTGACTCCTTGAATAGTGTTCTCATGCACACAGCTGGAGTTGTTTTGCACCTTCACAGGTTATAGTAAGAGAAAGTTACATCTCTGCTGCGTAGTAGAAACAATCTGTATCGTACAAAACTATCACTGTAGTGGAGTCCCTGATTGTGTTAATGTGAGGTGTGTTTGTTGTGTCAATTTTGACCACCAGACTTGTAGAAATCAATAAAATGATTGGCCCTTTGGGGGTCTACTAAGAAGTCTACTAAATAAAACTCGCTCAGCTTTTTTAACATACATTGCATCGCAGAAGTCTCAAACCTCAAAGGTGAACTGTAAAGCATATATAAAAGCCCAAACTTTAGTAACTTCTTAATAAGAACCATTGCAATGGGCTTGTACATGCTTCTCAGATGGAACTGGTCCTGTGAGCAGATCGATGTCCACTGCAAACACTTCTGCAGCCTCAGGGGGGTTGGCTTTTTTATTGCACAACTTGGGAAGCTGAAAGGAATGGAGACCTTTGAAAGCATTGTGAGCTTGTGTTTCCTTTTCAGATGGTTTATGTGTCTATATAGTACAGCAGTAGCTTACAGTATTTGTCATTTTATCTTTAGGAAAAGACAAACAGAAAATGGAGACCTCAGGTAATAGCCAAATTATCTAATTCTAACAGTCCCCAACACGAATGCCTAACAATGCACAGCACAAAGTACGATCCAGGTTTGCACCAGTGTAATGCTGGACCGAGGCCTGCCATGTCTTGCACACCTTTTGAGTGAACTCCTTGGGGACAATAGGGGAAATTATTCACTTTTAACAATTTCACTAAACACTGTGTTGATAAGTGCCACTTAGTTTGACTTCCCTCGCTCCCATCCTGCAACTCAGTAGTGAGTACTGTGTTACTAAACCCAAGCGTGTTCTTTAGTGCACATACACCACCATACAGTAATTTGATAGAATACTGCCTCTTAAAGTAGGAATGTGAAGTACTGCATTAACATTGGTTTGCTGGGTTTAAAGATTGTTTTTTTAATGAATGGAAAAGGAAGATGGGAGTGTCAAAGGATATCGATGCAATGAAAGCTATGAAAGGTTATCACTTAGGCTTGCTGTTAAGTTTTCTTCATGAGGGCAGAATGGTTTCACCTTCAAGTATTCTTAGGTGTTGCCAATGTCTCCAGGAAATTAGAATATCTTCATGTAGGTATTTAACTTACCATTATGTTTATCTATCTTACCAGCTCTTATCACTTTGAAGAGTTCATTGTTTAGTGAGAAATGGAAGAAAAAGCCTCTCTAAGTAATTCAATGTATAAAGCCTCTGTTTTTATTAAAATTAAGCATGCATAGTCATGGAACCTGTCTATTAAGGATATGACAGTACTTCAAGAAAGGCTGACATAATTATTTCCTATACATTAGTAATCATAAATCACTAGTCTAAAAATGATTTATGATAGTGTGAAGTTAATTTAATTGCTTTAAAGATACCATCTCTCCACCCGGTTTGTACCGTTGCACAGTACTTGTTCATGTTAAATTTTGGACTTCATTACTGTTTCCAAAACAATGGCCTGCTTTCCCATTTCCACATGGATAACATGCTGTAGCTCAATCAGATCATTGCCAGCATACAGCTGATTTTTTTTTTTGGGGAAAAAATTCTGAATGTAAGCTTATTATATCAAAAACCATTTAAGAGATCAACTAGAAGGATGAGTATGAAAAAAAATGGGATAGAAACTTCTCTTCCATCGGTAATCTACAGATAAAGATCCCTCTTTAATAATATTCAACTTTTCAGGCATTGTCCAAGCTGGAAGGACAGGATATAGAAAGCCCTCACTGAAATGTTTTAAGTTGCAACTCTTAAACTGGTTAGTTAAAGCTTAGAAATGCCAAGTCTAGCCTTTACATAAAGTTTATTTATGTGTTTTAGTTAAACTGTAGAGTCAGTTCATTGTCCTAAGTGAATATGTGTCTGGATTTTCCAGATTTGTAGTTTAGCTAAGCCATAGCTACTGGAAAACATTTGTCCCGCTCTTGGTCAGTCTTGAAACCACCTGTCAGAAGTCATGTATTTACTGCCCCCTCAGTAAAGCATACCTGCAGATCTGCCAAATGAGTAGGAGCCCAGGATATGTTTATTAATCTGAATACTGACTCCCTAGCTACCCAGACTTTGAAGATGGCACTTGTACCAGAATTTCTGTCCACGCTTTTACCACCTGTTCAATAATTTTCAGTTCTTATGGCTCCCAACTTTATTAAGATAGTTAATTATGCATACTAATATATTATTTTTTAAAAAAAAGTATCAATGCCTACTCCCTCAGCTAATTTAGTCTGCTTATAACTTTTGGTTGTGATTGCTCTTTAATTTGTAGTTCATTTTTATTTTTGTGTATTACAGTGAGATGTCTGATGGGTACTTTTCTTCAAGTACAGGGCTTCAATAGAACATTTTCTAGATTCCTTTTTTTTTTCCTATCACAATTGAAAAAAAGAAAGGTTATGAAAATATACTGAGAAATATATAGTCTAACCTTCACAAAACTAACACTCTAAAAGCAAAACTTATATAAAACTTTGGGAGTGAATCTCCCTAGCACTATGTCTCTTTTCCAGTATTTCCTAAAAGTTTTCCATCACATAATGTAATACTAAATGTGTTCCATCGTTGCAAATGTGAAGTACCACTTGGCTTTCTGAGTTTATAAGTAGCGGAATACTTCTCGAACTTCACTGAAAATGTGACACTTCCTAAGTGTATTGTGTCTCCTTTTATCCTCCTGTTTGTATTTTGCTGTAAACACTACTTTTCTTTTTCCAACTTGCTAACACTTTCATGTACAATGTCTCCTGTTTTTTATACTCTTTCAATGTGGGTTAAAAATATCTTTCTCCATGTGTCTCCATATGATTTTATTACTGCGAATGGAGTAAAAACAGTGCTGGAACAGAACCTGCAGCCGCTGTTTTACCAATAGCAGAGTTCTCCCCTGGCAGCATCCCCTCTCCCAGACTTTCTGAACACATTGATGCAGAAGCTCCTGGGAGGTAACTTATACGGAGGGGGGTTCAATTCAGTTAACGATCTATGTATATATATATTGTTATAGCCTATAATTTGTCTGTCTGGGGGAAGAGAGGGTTATCTGTTATTCACTTAAAACAGACTTGATTAATCTGCCAGAACTGAGGGGAATTCCTGGAAATGGTAAGGAGGGGAGGGGGGGAAGGAGAAGAGAAATGAAAGCAAGCTGAGCAGATTTGTCAACAGTCTTATGGATACCAGTTAAAATAAGACACAATATTGTGTGTGTGTTACTGGTGCATTGTCAGTGGGCTTCCACTCTGTCACCTAGATGGAGTAACTTTTCAGTGGTCTCAGCTTAAATGTGAATTCAGATTTCAACACACAGAGAAGTGTTTTTAAAAAAAAAGTTTTTTAAAGTGAGTTATTTTATTTATAACATTGTGCTGTGTTGTCATGTGATCAAAGAAAGCTAGATAATTATCTGGCAAGTTTCCTGTCATTGGCCTTGGATGGCTTCACTGGTGCTTATCTTAGCATATTGGTGATGCTTTTGGAGGTCATCTATGGGTAGCATGGTTATGATGCTGTTATTGAAGGTCAATAATATTTTCTGATGGTTTGTGCTTCATAGTGAGGTTCCAACATAAAACTGCTCCTTTAAAAATGAGAATTGAATGAATAGGGCCTCTTCCTGCCAGGGCCCTAGGCATAGTCTCCTCCTTGTGAAAAAGAAGACAGGAATATGTTATTGCCCATACGTGTGTGCTTTCTGCAACTTGAAATCTAATACTAAGACTTAGGTTTGACGGTTTCCCCTTTAAAACAATAATCTCAACCAGCTGAAAGAGACAAAACCTCACAACAAAATGTCTGGAGTGGTTTCTTGCAATGTCTTTTGAAGGCTTTTTTAATACCTGGGAGAAGAGAGTACATGAGCTAGTGTGAGATTAGTCAAGAAAGGATGGTGGTGATGCGAGAGACTGCTTGGACAACAGGCCAGTGCCTTCATGGCAGCCTTTGGTTTGAGCCAATGCAGAAAAGATTTGGTTGCAATGATTTCAGCAGCACATTCTCTTAAATTCAAGGAAGCAGATGGGGTGAGT
The DNA here is from genome assembly GCA_013400835.1 of Zapornia atra. NCBI lineage: Eukaryota > Metazoa > Chordata > Aves > Gruiformes > Rallidae > Zapornia > Zapornia atra. The sequence continues at coordinate 133,177 of VZTU01020296.1, read as the reverse complement.
AGTTCTGAGTGGCCAAAGATGACAAACTCACGCAAAAGCTATATGGTGGTTTGTTTTTTTTTGGGGGTGTGTGTTGTGATTGATTGTGGGTTTTTAGTTGGTCTGAGGTTTTTTTAAATTAAGTAGAAAACCTGGGGTGAAAAAGGCAGGGGAAAAAGTACTATGTTAATAATTGATTTTCATGTCTACCAATGAAATTTCAGTATGATTGCACCTACTGAGCTGCAGATGCCTTGCAGACACTGCTACAGCTGCTGTCTTCTGAGTACCAATGAGTTATTTCTCAATCCTAGCTCTGCATTTGTGCCCAGGGAGAGGAAATTTAAAACTACTCTCACTCAAGACCAAATGAACCTAGCAATAGAGTAACTTTAAAATGAGCTACAGGAAATGGGAAGGGACAGTAACGTTCATGGTGGGTCAGGGTGAGACCCAGTATATCAATGTAAATAAGCAAAATACAGATGAGTATTTTCTACTCAAGGACAGAAATCTCAGCAGCTACCACAAAGCCTTAGAAGGAAGGGTTATCATTGAGTGTGGGAAGGAGAACACAAATTGTCAAAGCTGTGTAGTCTTGATTCTGTCCTGAAATGAGAGGTTATTAATGTAGAAGTTACATTTGGTGTTCATGTTGTGATGCTAAGCAGATGTTGCTGCTTTTATAACACTCTTGGTTGGGAAATACACCAACAGCTGAGCTCCAAATAAAATGGCAGCTATCAGAAGTCCATATGGAGCCATTGGTGCAGAATTGAGCTAGCCAAAGGTCAGTAGACTTGCTTTTGCCTCTAAAGCCCTGCATATGTTATTGATGACTGGCATAGGTCTTGATTTTTCTGACAGGCTCTGTCTTTTCTTGGACTTTGTGATTTGTACCACCCACTAATGAACCACCAAGAAAGAGAAGAGCTTGCTGTGAAACATAGGAAAGATCTGGATTTGATTACTGCATTGAAGTTAGGTTTTCTGCTCCTAAGGCAGACTTCATAATAGAAAGTGTAATACTTTTTTTTATTGTGGTTTTAGTACTTTATTGAAAGCCTGAACTAGTCATATGGTAATACAGCCAACTACTGTAACTTATAGTGTATTATTACTCAAACTTATAGGAGGATATTATATATATTAAATTAACAGTAAAATATTTAAGAGCATCTACAGCCTTTTCAGAAAGTTGAAAAAAGGCATCTTAAATAGTCATCCTGGCAACTTTGGACTGTGTAAACCTCAGAATCTGGCACTTCCTGAGAAATATGTAACATAAGACTTATCCAATACCATGTTTTATGTTCATGTTTTTTACAGTCACACCTACTTTTATCTTTTCTTTAAACAGAAATATTCCTGCCAGTCATAAATACAGAGAGTTAGTATTGAATAGTAGGTATTAGTCCTGATTTTTTTTGAGTACCTTCCGATTAGTAGACCGCAGTATAGTATATTTTCTTCAGGAGTTGTAATCTCAGAGAGTAATTTCTCGCTCCCTTTTCTAGTTACTGCCAAAGCAAGTGAAAAATGGAAATGTAATGAGTATGTATGAGATTTGGAGTCAGCTTTCTCTTTGCTTGTCCTCCCTTTGGAGGATATACCCAATGTGATTTATCCCCCTTCTCATCACCTTCTTCAAAGCCCTTTATATGACTTATACAGCATCTATGTGAAGCTTTATGAAGTTTTGGAGAACTTGAGGGCAGTTCCAGGAAAGGATCACGGTCTCTGCACACTCCTGTTTTGCAAAGAGCAGGAGTTGTTCATTTAATGGGAAAATGAGCATCAGGTTGGGGAGAAGAGGAGGTCTCAGAGTGACTGAATTGAAAGAGTCAGAACTTTTATGGTTGTCTTGGTTTGGTGACAAGCAAGGAATAGTAGATTATGGGGACGGGGAAAATGCTGCTTTCCTGTGGTGAATTCTGCTTGTCCTTATGTTTTCTTTTACTTCAGAGAACTTTTGTTTGCGAACCCTTTGGAAGCCTTATCCGAGTGTTCATCTCATCACCCTGCAACTGTTCAGGTCTTAAATACTATCAGCCAAGTAGCCACAGTATCTAAAGAGACATCTACTTACACTAGGTAGAGTTTCTAATATACTGGTTGTGCTTTTGTTCAAGTTTGTTATTTTTTTGAGCAACTGCTTTAAACTGTCCTAAAAATTTGGGTTTTGTGGTTAAACAAACCTGGTCTAAGCTTTCAAGCTTCAGCTGTAAAAATGCCCCAAAGAACGAGTTTCAGCATGGTCTAATTCCTAGGGGATGAGTATTTGGGTTTCTAGGGCAGTAAAAAAGCCTTCAAAGGCAACTCACTTGTTCTTACAGAAGATGCCAGAACACCGGCTAGAAAGAGTTGTCCATTACTGTTTGTTTTTTTTAATAAAATGAAAGATTTCTTCTCCATGCATTGTCTCCTTATAATTACTTGTGGAATGAACATCAACTAGGAAAGTAACTGTGGAGTTGCCTGCTCCAGACGCTGCAAGCTTTTTGACAGCTGATAAAGTGCCTCCTCTCCCCACAAAATGCAGTGTGGCCACACAGACCTCTGAGCTCCCCCTGCCCACCACCGCAGCCATGCAGCCACCTTCTGCAGCCCCACCAGTGGAAACAGCTCATGGGCTGCCTCCTGTTCCAACCAGGTACATCCAAGCCAGCTGTGTTAAAAAGACATGATCAGAAACAATAATTTAACATGGTTTCATTCACCTGATTTTTCTTTCTTTTTTTTTTTTTATTAATGATGCTGTCATGATGGAGCAACTTTCAGGTGTCTCCTCATGATTCTCTGGAAACTTGCATAGCCATTAGATATTCAGGTAGCTTTTAGGCAGCAGTTAGAAAAATAATTAAAAAGCTAAAGTGGCCCTTAGGTGGTGGCAGAGAAACCAATCATGGGTAGGAGATTTTGTTGGAAAGTGACTTTGTTGCCAAAAGTTAGTGATATGGGGTGAGTATGTATTGTCAAAGTGTGGAAGAAGGTTTTTGGGGGAAGGCGGTACAGTGTACATAACGTACGATGCTTTGAACTTCTCCATTGTATTCAGCGGGCTTTCAAAAGTTAGTCACTCTTACTATAAAATGTGTATTTTTGAATTGTCTGGTAGCCTGAGGTCTGTAGAAGAATACAAGTATTAAATGGTGCAGTTGACAAGACATCCAGAGCATAGTGTTTACCAACAGAGAAAGGAAGTGCTTCCCTCGGTAATTAACGCTCTGGGATATTAAACCATAGCTGGTTTTTTCTTTTGTTTTATGAGTAAGAAGGGCTTTTTAAAAGCCTTATAAGGTTAAGGAGCTCTAGTTAGCATTGTCAGAGGTGTAGTAAGTGTTTGATTAATGACTTATCTCACTACTTTTGGACAGGCACGAAGCATCTCTGCCTGCTTGCGAATCCAGTTCTTTCATTAAAGCCTCAAGCTGTCAGTCTAAAACATCTATAAGTCATACAAGGTAAATCTTCTAAGGAAGTAGACTGCTATCTAGGTGTAAGCAAGGTTTTCAGGCAGTGCTTTTGCATTTAAATCTGAGAAGTCATATGAAGTATAGTTGTGTCTTTAAAGTATTTTGTTGATTTCTGAAATTATTTTAAAAAATACACAGCAAGTCTGTGGATAGTCTTGAAATTTTAATGTAAGACCTGAATTAATAGATGCACCAGTGTAGAAATTATCTTGGAGCCAGTCTGCTTTTTCATGGTTTTGGTTTTTTGGGAGTATGTTTTGCCTGTTCATGTTCCTCCCAACCCAGAAAATAAGTAGGGAAAACGAAAAGTGTGTGAAGACTATGCTGGATTTTGTAAAGGTGGCTAAAGTTAAAACTGCTGAATTTCTATCAGCAAATATTCCAAAGTTTCTCATTATTATTATTATTTAGTATGAAAAAGAGGAGAAGATAAATGATCTTCAGGGCTCTTTGTCAGCACTGTGGAGACTTAGATGGATCCACATGGAGTGTCCTGGAGTTTGATGGGAATGAACCAGGGGTGCCAGGCAGACTCTGGGATGGGGAATTTGAAGGCTGACTTAATGAGGGGAAAGTTTTGTTTGTGAGTGAAATTAAAACTACTGTTTTCTACATTAGTATTCCAGTGGCTAATACATTGCCTGGCATCTCTGTGAGGTCGTAGCTGGGAACCTACAATCCTATCACTTTCCAGTAGTTAATGTGGTTTGGTATGGTACTGTCAATCTTTCCTGCTTTCTCTGTTTTCTCCCCTGATGGCTCAAAGCTTCTGTGCTAGCAAAGTACTGCTGGAAAATTCTTCGGGAAGTCTGCCTAACGTTGGACCTGCTCCTTTTCCCATTCTTTCTCCTCTCAAGAAGAGATCAAAAATTAAGAGCATGGCTGCTGCTGCCATATCTACTGCCATTGCTGTCCGGGCCAGGTAGACAACAATTTTTAAAGGAACATTTTAAACATTGGCTTAAGAAAGTTCAAGCTCACACAAGAATAATTAGACTCTGTCAGGGCTGCAAAATCAACTCTTTGACAATAGCATGGCAGACAAGTCTTTAGAATACATCCAAGGCTTCCATGCTCTATCTTTAGCTTAGGTCCAAACAGCTGTTCTGAACCTTGGTGAAGGATTCCCACCTTTCTGACCCACATGACAGCTGTTTCGCAGTTCAGTCAGTAAACTAACTGTAAATAAAAATTGTGTCACATCGGTGACAAAGAATAATCTCTGTCTTTGAGTAGCTTTTGGATCCTTGAAGACCATAACTCTCTGAGTTCCATCTAACTTTTTACTACATTACTTTTTATAAAGGCTTACTTAGACTAGTGGTCTAAAGTTCCTTAGATCATGTTTTCAACCGTAAAGTTCTTCTGAGCATGCAATATATGTATATTTCTGTATTTTTAAATTATATAAATGTCTTAATGTACTAAAATAGTATGTGCATTATAAAATATAGACAAAAACAGAAAATACAAAAGGATGAGAAAAGGAACTAATAAAATATATTTTTAAAATATTTTCTGTTTTACTTAATGATAAAAATAAAAATATTCTCACACCCCAATGGGTTGTCTTGCACAAGCCCTGTGGTGTGCCACCTCCTTATTTAGACATTATTTCTACAATCTGTTACCCTAGGTTCAGTTTCTCCATTCTGCAACAGGACTTCCAAGCTTTTCATAAGGGTTTGGGGGTTTTCAGTGGTCCCAGACAACTTGAACTTTGTTTGATCACCTAGTTTGTTTATGTGGTCTTCTTAAACGCTTGCTAGACTCTCCGAACCTAGTGTCTACCGCTCGCTCTTGGATGCCCTGCTCATCACACCTGTCACTAAGCCTTCTCTGCAGGCCATCGGGCCCTCCAGGAAATCTACAAGTGCCCTGGAGTTGCAGAAGAACAAGAGGTATTTTCTGAGTGTGGTGCATGGTTGGCATGGAGGACTTGCAAGAACCTGGCTGCTTTGTCGAAGTCTGTCTCTGTTGTCTGCACGCTTGAAGCAGTCTGCCTGTTGTGGTCTTTGGCATGAGGTCACCAACCCCAAATCCTCCTGGTTTCATCTCCGCAGAATTAATCCACACCCTGGTTCTGCTGATGGTGTTTGTGCAAGTCCACCCCACTAAGCACAGGTTTCTGGGCTGATACCAGGCTCCCTTCTGAGATGCACAGCGCTGTTTGTGCTGTGTCATGAACCTCTGAGGGAGGCACTGTCACTCTGAATGGCTGACTGGAGAAGAAACAAGATATTCTGGCTTAAAACCTTTATCCAGGTGAATTATTTGTAGCAGTTGCCTGAGCAAGTAAGCGGCATGTTAGGCTGCTCCAGGAACATAGTGCTGCTGTTTTTCAAAGCTCACTTTTAATGTATAAAATGAAACAGCTGGCATGCAGTGCAGCAAACAGATATTTTAAAAAGCATTTTCTCTCCAGGCCTTTTGTTCCAGAGCTGATTCTGTTCAGTGCACAGGACTTTTTGTTCTCACTTCCTGCCTGCAGCTATGTTAACTCTTGCTTCTGTGGAAAGCTGCTTTCTGAGTTTTCATGTACTTAATTGCATTTTTGGAAGAGTAAAACCCTTTAGAGATAAGGCCCACTTGGAAGTAGGGCTGAGATCCTCTTAATGCAGAAACTTCTCTTGAGTAAGAAGTATCACTTATTTCCCTCCCATTCCATGGCTTCCAATTTGATCTTGGTCACTAGAAAAGGCTAAAGTATTCTTAACCTAAGGAGGGGAAATGGTAGTTGTTAGATATAGTCTTAAGTTGTATCAAAATTTCTAATGATGTGGCATATCCACTTTAAAAAGAAAAAAAATATTAATAGGATATTAGTGATGTAACACCGCCTTAAATGCCAATTTTCTTTTTCCTGTGAGTGGTACTCATTAGGAAATCTTTTTATTTATGCATCCAAAGGGAAAACCTCTCCAGGAGTTCCAATACCTGTGCACTACGGGTGAAGTCCAGGACATGCTGTCAGCGAAACTTTTTTTCTTTAACAGTGGTGTTTAGGCCAGCTCTCTTTTAGCAGCTCTATAGTTGTGCAGGCATGCAACCCAGTCCTATCTAAGGGGTAAATGTACCTTCAGGGTACGTTTAAGGAGTTTTTTGCAGGTAAGGGCAAAATTGTTCTGCCTCTACACCAGGCTGGATTAGAGCAATTACCTCATATTTGCCCATGTGCCAAAAACCAGTCATACAGTTCTGGCATGACTTGGAAGCATTAGATAGATCGAGGTTCCTCTTTGCCCGCAAAAGCTTGTGCAATGTACTTCCATTGGCATCATCCCTGCTGTGGTGTCCTACGCTGATCATGGGCTGGAGCTTTCTTCACAGAGAGAGCAGTTAGACTTTGGAATGGGCTGCCCAGGGAAATGGTGGAGTCGCCACCCCTGGAGGTATTTAAAAGACAGTTAGATGTGGTGCTGAGGGACGTAGTTTAGTAGTGGATGGCAGGTTAGGGTGATGGTTGGACTTGATGACCTAAAGGATCCCTTCTAAACAAGACAGTTCTGTGATTCTGTGATAATTTCTGATGGAAACTTGAGATTCCAAAACTGGCTACATTTGGTTGCTGTCTGTAGGGAAAGGCAGAAAGCAATGGAGAGTTATTTTTATCCTGTCATAGTTAAAGTGCAGTTTTGGAGGTTTTTCTCTGTTTTGTTCTTCCAACCAGCTGAGCTGGAGAGAGATGTGCTGGGCCAGCAAGGAGCTATAGAGAGGTTGTATAAGCCTGCCCAAAAGATCTTATCAGAATTGGATTTATCAAAATGCAAGTTGAATGGCTGGAAATAAACATCATGTGTTATTAGGAGGTTAAAAATATTATTTCTAAACTTGTTAAAAATTAGTTTTCTCTTAAACCATTACAATATCCAGGTTATCTCTGTTCAGGCTGCTGCATACAGGCTGTGGTATAAGGTGATACATGAAGCATGTAGTTTTTGGTCTGTCAGATCCCAAATAAGAGATGACCCAAAATTTGGGAAATGTAACGTAGCAGTACCATTAGTCTGAGAACACTCTGCATAAATGGCTTTTTTGAAGGATTTTTTTCCCAGAATAACTGATGTTAATTTGAAGATCTTGTACAATGTTCCAGGGTAATGATTTCTGTTTTCCTTGCTATCATCCTGAGCTCCCAGTGCCAGTAAGGAGGAAGGGGTTGCTAGTAGGTGGACCCATAGAAATAAAACTTTGTGCTTCCTCATCCTAGTGAATAAAGGAGTGCATAGCCTTATTGTATGGCTTGAGAAACAGGTAGGAAAAAGATGAATGAAGATAAAATTATGCTTACAATTTATTTATCCTTTAAGTGCAAAAAAGATCAAGCAAAATAAATCAACTAAGCCAGGAAAAGAAAAAACTGATAGGAATGTACCGAATGAGTGTGAGAAACTAGGTATTAAAATGTCTTTGCATTTCCGTCCATCTAACGACATAATGCAGTATGTGCAAAATGAAATGCTGAAAAGTTATTTTAAGTTACAGCTCAGTTCATTCCATAAGACAACAGTCGATACAGAGGGAGAGCTGAAATCTTATGTCCCATAACTGAAGAAATGAGTGTATGACATTGTATAGTAGAATAATTTGCTCAAAAAACAGGTGGTTCAGCCAAGAAAGCCCAGTAAATATGCTTAAGCAGCTCCAGGGTTTATATTTTCTGGCTCTGTCTTGCATAACTTTCATGGAAAGGTAATGAAACTATTTTACTATGGTAGCTCAGGTTTGTTTGCATTATCTCTTGGGGAAAAACTCACGAAGGTTGTAACTATAACAAGAGCAAGGGTTAGATTTTGTTCTGCACTAGGATTGCTTTGGAAATATTCCCCTTTTATCCTTACTTCGCTGTCTCTGTTCCAAAAAGCTGGCTGTCTTAAACTGCTCTGTACTGGGTAGCTGCCAAGAGCTTGACCTTTTTCTGACTTAGTATTTGTTATTAACTGGCTTGAAGGGGTTCTGAACATTCAGATGTTTTCTTCTCACACCTGAGTCCTTGGAATTGGACTTTTTTTTTAGGTGTAACAGCTGTCCAGTCTTTCACTAAGCTAAGTGTTCATCCTGATGGCAACAGAGATAGCTTGAAGTTTATGGGGGTTAGTGTTTTGTTTTTTTTGAAAACTACATATATGCAGCAACGGAAATGATGCATTTAATACCTCGCATTTCCCAGAATTGGAGCTCTCCCCTAAAATTACAGAACCACTAGGTTGGAAAAGACCTTTGAGATTGAGTCCAACTGTACCTGTCCTCTACTAAACTATATCCCTGAGCACCTCATCTGCCTGTCTTTTAAATGCATTCGGGGTCGGTGCCTCAACCACCCCCCCGGACAGCTTGCTCCAGTGCCTCATAACCCTTTTGGTGAAGAACTCTTTCCTATTGTCTAATCTCAACCTGCCCTGGCGCAGCTTGAGGCCATTCCCCCTTGTCCTGTCACCTGTTACTTGGGCAAAGAGACCAACACCCATCTCTCTACAATCTCCTTTATTATTAAATCATGTGGCAAAAATGCTGTGAAATTTTGGGAGACAATAGCAAGAATTGGCATTGATATGGCTTTTCCTGACACTATGCCATGTATAATTGCTTGAAAAAGCACTGGTGTTGAACATGAGACAATACTTATTCTGAAAGATGCATTGAATTATGTGCAGAGCATTGCTTATGAAAAGGTTACATACTCTCTCACTGTAACTTGATCTGGAAATACCTCCATCCATGTAACTTTTTCTCCTCTTCATTAGTTTATTTTACATTTTCTTCTTCCTTGCCGGCTGTTGGAACACTCCTAGGTTAACATGAAACACAAACACAGTTGTAAAAAGCTGACTGAGACCATGGGTTTGCAACAGGGGTGGGAATGAGGTCAGCACTCAGTAGTTCTTGTCTTTTGTTCTTCACTTGTTATACCAGAAAGCCCTTGCAGAAAAGTATATGTGTTTCCACTGTTCATGTGGTCTTGTCATCGTTCTCATACCTGGGTTTTTCTGGTCCTCTTATATATGTCTTCAGCTCATGTGTGTTCTGATACAGGACAAAATACATCGTGTGATGTGTACACATTAAACAAACCATCTTAATCAAGAACTTGAGATTTGAGTTTTCTCTCAGCTGTGCTAGTACCTTGCAGTAGAGCTTTGAAGTGTCTGTGTAAGTTTACTTGGTCTTATGGCAGGCAAATCGCTCTCTCCTTACTTTGATGTTGCAGAGTTTCTTTAATATAAATGTTTTTAAAAGCGTCTATTTTTTTTTCTCCCCATTTGATGTGTATCTTATAAGCTATTCATTCAGGTTTCTGCAGCATGCTTCGTGCCTGCTTGGTGTTAACAACCGATAGGCAGCAACATGTAATGCAAGGGGAAGTCTTACTATTATTTTAAACTATTTTGGCTTTAGCCTTGATTCTGCTTTTGTGGTTCTATCATGTTCCACTTGGTTGTGCCAGAAGCCAAGAGTGACTTGTTCACATCTATCCTTTTGTTTGTCTCATTTTTGTCTTTAAAGATTTAGTGTTCTTAAGGCAAAGTAACCTCACAGAATTCCTGGCCATGTGAAGAAAGCATTTACAGACTATCTCTTAAATACTACATTTCCAGGGCAAATTCTTAAAATGCCTCTGAAATGTTGTTCAGCCTTGCCTTGTTGCACCTGATTTTGGGAAGCAAAGGGGTGTGGATGTGAATGTCCTGTAGTGGTCTCCAGAAAAAATGGTTCTCATTTGACATGTGACCTGGACAGGCTTCCTCCCCACCGCAGGTTCCACACCCATTGCCCCTCCGTAGCATCCAAGAAGCCCTTGGTACCAAGTTCAGTGATGGGAGTGTCATCTGGTAAATGCCTTTTGTCCTTGTCCTTCCACAAAAACCAGGGTCTAATACAGTGTCTGCTATTTGCAGAGGAAGATGAGGAGGAATAGCAGAGGAATACTTGCTTTTTAGTCTTTTACCTGTTTCCTCAGGTGATCAGGAGGAGGTAAGTCTGAGGAGCCTGTGGTAAAGTCTGGATAAAGTATTTATCCAGAAGCCCTGTGTGTCCTCCCTGGTCTTAGTTCTTGGTTTTTTTGGGTTTTTGTTTTTTCCCATACATGTCCTTACTCTGATAGAGCAGGACTCTACTCCACAGGAGTTTTTCTCTATGGAAGTTGAGTGTTCTGTACAAGCTAGCATATGTCAGATACCTCTCTATCTTTGGCTTGCTTCTCTGCTGGACTCTTTTCTTGGGCTATCTTTGCAATCTGTTTCCATTGCAACCCACTCCCAGGATTATTTTGATTAATCTTTCCATAACTTATTAATTAAAGGCATTGCAAGTTTTCAGGACACGAGGCTCTGAGTCTGTCAGGCTCATGTTCCACCATTCCTTTATGCTTGCAGTGTTTAAAGCCCTTGCTCAGTGCTTAAGCATTCATGTCTTGCAAGCAGCCATTGTCTGTCTTAAAATGGATGCAACTCTTGGTTGTGTTAGCTTTCATCATTAGAAGTATTTTAGTTGGAAGAGGAATCATTTAAGATTTTATTTAAGAGTTATGAAAAAGAATAAAGAGGTTAAAGCAAGAGTTAGAAGTTAAGCTTGTCATTAATAACAGTACGACTATTTTGACATTGAAATGCATTTGACCTGAACCTGACCTTATGATTGTCTTCTGGGAAGTCTGAGAAAGCTACTCATGTGGAACTCGGTAAATAAGTAGTGTAATTCGTCTGTCAGCTTTCTCATGATGACACTGAAAAGCAGATGGAAGCTCTCTATCGTAATCTATTAATTTTCTTGAATTTCTGCGTATACCATATATTTTCTGGGTAATGAATCTTGGGTCATCATTATACAATATCCTAGTAAGCAAAAAATACTAGTAGGGCTAATTGTGCACATTGTGCAGCCACTCTGTAGACGGTAAGTGCACGTCTAAGAAGATACATAACTATATTTGTAAAGATTGATAAGAATAACTGGAATTTGAGTGCTTCTCAGTATAGAAGAACATAAAGTAAAAAGTTGAGGAGTCAATTTTAAAGCATGAATTCGAAGAAGTTTAGCAATTAAAAGGTAGAACACCTCTATGGTGCAGCACTTCTTTGAAAGTGAGACAAAGATGGATCTATTTTTCTCTCTACAGAGAATGCCACACATACAATCCCAGGCAACTGTGTGTTTAGAAACTGTTAATTCAGGAAAACGCATGGGTGCACTATTTCCTGCAGCCCACCATAGGTGGGCAGTATCACACTGGAGAGACTTGCCGAGCTGCAGGAGCAGCCTAACTATTACATTAACAGGGAGTAGTGCTGGCTTGAGTTTATTCAACTCTTCCTTGAAAGAACCAGGAACAAAGTACAAAAGGGTGTCCACAAACTGTTAGAAGTTTTGCCTTGAGGCCAAGACCTCTGTCACAGTGATAGATTCAAGCTTTTCCCTTATGTCATGGTTTAACCCTGGCCAGCAACTGACTACCTCTTGCCCTACCCCAGTGGGATGAGGGGAGAGAACTGGAAGACTAAAAGTGAGAAAACTTGTGGGTTGAGATAGAGACAGTTTAATAGGTAAAGCAGAAGCCATGTGTGCAAGCAGAGCAAACCAAGGAATTAATTCTGCACTTTCCATGGGCAGGCAGGTGTTCAGCCATCCCCAGGAGAGTGGGGCTCCATCACACATAATGGGTACTTGGGAAGACAAAAAACCAGATTTCCAAATATCCCTCCCTCTTCCTTCTTCCCTCAGCTTTCTATGCTGAGAATGACATGATGTGATACAGAATATCCCCTTGGTCAGCCTATGCCAGCTGTCCTGGCTGTGCACCCTCCCAACTCCTTGTGCACCCCCAGCCTACTGATTGATGGGATGGGGTGAGAAGCAGAAGAGGCCTTGACTCTGCGGGCACTGCTCAGTGTTAATGAAAACATCCCTCTGTTATCAGCGCTGTTTTCAACACAAATCCAAGACACAGCCCCACATCAGCTGCTATGAAGAAAATTAGCCAAAATCAGCACACCTTGGGAAGTGTCTCTCTAGGATAGGCTCCTGGCACATAAACCACCAGAAGTTGTAAAAAATCATGTGTGGTTTCATAGCTGGGTTTATCATTGCCTTTTACTTTGGGGTCATTAGGATTCACTTTTCCAGTCTTAGTTTTCTGAATGAAAGCCTAAGTGTCTCCAGTAATTTTTGCTTCAGTCACTAGCGCGCCATGTCATGCTCAAGCCTTGGCATTAAACCATGAAAATGGTCATGGTGGAAGAACAAATCGGCATCGCAGCTTGCCTTGAGGCTAATGTTAGTGTCCTTCCTCGCCTATGTACTTGGTCCTGCAGCTGTGAGGCTGCAGTTTCCCAGTGCTACACCCCAGCCATTTTACATTTTTCTCTTCTCCCTTTGCCTGAAGGATACCCTTTTTGCTTGTCTGGCATCCATTTGGGTGGTTTTGGGTTTTGGGTTTTTATTAACTTGTTATGTAGCATCTTTTGTGTAAAGACAGCTGCCAGCTCAGCTGGATTGTCTTATTTATGATAGATTACTTATATGATTTATATGTTCCAGACAAAGGCAATAAAGAGGCGCTAGACTTGAAAAGTCATTTGACAAGTGGTAATGAGTCTTGAAAAGTTATTTGACAAGTGGTAATGAGTCTTTTGGGTGGAGAAGGAAGAAACTTTCTGTTTCTAGGACCACCAGTATTTTGCTGGATTCTTTAAGTTATAATGGGGCTCTGACCTGGAGCAGGTTTGATGGGTTAGGTGTAAAACGTAATCCACAGTATAGAAGGAGATTTCTGTGACACTGACACTGCAGGCACAGCTTTTATTCATAGTGGAAGCCGGTCCTAAACTGTGGGGTTTTTTCAACTTCTGAGCCTGATACTTAATTTCCGAGGGTGTCTTCCTCCCCTTCTTTCAATCTTCAACAGTGCTTTTATGTTGTAATCTCTGCACACTCAGAAATGTGCTGTTAAAAAGATTTATATCCTAAGCCTTTAAGGAGTCTAACATGTACTTTAAATGCCTCCATTTGCACTCTATATATGTCTTTAAATATCTTTTAGCATTTGAATGTAACAGAATTCAAGGTCCTGCTTTGTGTTTTGCTGGGCTTGTGTGAGCTGCATACAGCAAATCCATCAGTGTCAGTTAGCCACAGGTACTGCTGTTATCAAAAGCCTACAAATGCAGTAGCTGTTACTCATTAAACTGAGCATTTGGATATATTCTCTAAACTTTGAATCTTTTTTTCCCTTCTAATCCCTTATCCAGAAAAAGATTCCTAATAAATCAATTATTAACCCTTTAAATGCAGAGACAAAACAATCAAAGCTATAAACTTGCACTTTTAACTCATGGTTTGGTCAAGTTCTTGTATGGTCAATATGGCCAAGGCAATATTGTGTGTGTGCAATCCTTGTAAGGTAAACATAGCTTAAGCCTTTTTACTTTACAAACTTGGTGCAATCTATAATTCTGTGAAAGGCCCCAGTTAAGTATGTATGATGCACGCAGGCTATACGCTTGGTTTTCTTCAATAGAGGAAAGAGCACAAGGCTTCTGTGTTAACTGATGGGTTTCCAGATTGCACAAAATATGTATTTGGAATTGTTTTGGCTTCATTTCACAACGTTGTTGAGTTCATTTCCTGTTCTTGTGTTCCTCTTTACTTTGCAAATGACCTTCATTAGCAATTACACCTCTACTTGGAAGATTTTTAATGAAAAAATTTGTTTCCTGCTTCCCAAAGGCAAATATCCATCATACAAATACTGTTACACTGCATAAAACTTTTGTTATGATAACTTGCTTGTTCCTCAACTGCCTCTGATAATGAGAAATGAACAGTTTTCCTTCTGGAAATGTAATTAGTGACTACTTATGCTCTACGTGAATTGCGATTAAGTATTGTTTTCATCATGCATGTTTTTAAGGGGAGTGGTGGCTCAAAGAGGAAAACTACATATAATTGTCACTTTTAGATTAATGATTTGTATTAAGATCTAAGAGTATTGTCTGACTATACGATTATTTTTCTAATCTCCAAGAAAAAAAAAATTGTAAAAGTCTAGGAGTGTACCAAATTTACAGTAAGATTTAATCTGTATCATGCTGATACTCAATTATTTTAAACAGAAATTGTGAAAGGATTCTGTTGTCTATACTGGCTGTTGGCAGAAACTACTCAAGTGTTCAGTTCTTCAAAAAGTGCTTGAAAATATAACTTCTACAGCATTGTTGTGGGATGATCACCTACCGCACCTGTGATTGGTAACCACCCATAGTGGGTCCTGCTCTGTTGCACCAAGGTGCAGAGATGCTACTCCAGGTCTGTTTCACAAATGCTCTTGTTCTAGCAAGAAATGCATTTTACTTTTTCCTCCCTCGTTTCTGTCCAGTGATTCCCTGGAGACTACCCAGCCCGCAGCTTTTACGGCCACCTCGGTGAGGAGCATGCCCGCCCGCCAAGAAAATGCTGACGCGAGACCCGTTCCCGCCAGCACCACATCTGCTGCAGCCCTCAAGCCAACGGGAACCCCGGGTGCTGCCAAGTACTCAGGCTGGCAGCCTCCAAACCAAGCAGGTAACTTCCAGTGAGGCTTTTTCTTGTTCCCTTAAAGACTTTTGGATAGCTTGGGGAAAGTATGATTTGCTGTGGGTGTAAAAACAACAGTCTGCAAATGGCTAGTTGTATATTTTGAATGAGGGCCAGTTTGTTTAGAGTAGAGAAGGAAAGCCATTTTAGCGGTTGAAGTAAACCAGTGGCGCTTTCTAAGTAGCCTCATAGATGTAACTGGTTTCACAAACAAGCAAAATCAGGTGTCTCTGACCTCTATTAAAAGCATATATACCCATCAAACGTGTATATATATACACAGAACTCATGGTTTGAACTTGGTGCCTTCCACGAAGATGATTAGAGGGCTGGAGCACCTGCCCTACAAAGAAAGGCTGAGGGAGCTGGGCTTGTTCAGCCTGGAGAAGAGAAGGCTGCGGGGGGACCTCATTGCAGCCTTCCAGTACCTGAAGGGAGCTTATAAGCAGGAGGGGATTAAACTTTTTAAAAGGGTAGATAATGGCAGGACAAGGGGGAATGGACTAAAGCTAAAGGAGGGAAGGTTTAGATTAGATATTAGGGGGAAGTTTTTTACAGAAAGAGTGGTGAGGTGCTGGAACAGGCTGCCCAGAGAAGTAGTGGATGCCCTGTCCCTGGAAGTGTTCAAGGCCAGGTTGGATGGGGCCCTGGGCAACCTAGTGTAGATCCAGACCTGGAGGTTGGTGGCCCTGCCTGTGGCAGGGGGGTTGGAGCTCTATGATCCATGGGGTCCCTTCCAACCCAGACCATTCTATGATTCTATGATGATTCTATGTGACTTTAATTTCAACAGAGCATATTCTAGGCTATACTGAGGGTGGGAATATCAACTGACACGTTTTGAGAGTGAACTTTTTTGAATTAAGTGTTCATTAAAAAAAAAGAGTCTACAATATTAGAGTGGTTATTTATTAAACATTCGTAGGTTTTATTTCAGTGTTTCAGAGAGTTGCATAGGTTTGTGATATGAAAATGTGTTTTAAGGTGTGTTTTTACGGAGAACTTATATTTCCCCAAACTACATCCAAAGGTAGTAGCTTCTTACCCCTTTAAACCTGCATGAAGATGTGTCTGGAAAGCATGCCGTTTGCTGTCTGAATGCTTCTATGTTATAGTCATGTCTGTATTAAGACATGCAATATGTGTAACTTTGTACCTCTATTTTCATAATATTATATGCAGTAATTTGGGGTAACCTTTTAATGCAGCTTGCTTTTTATACTGAATCAGTCTTTGGTGCTGAACTAAACTTTAGTAATATCACAGGATTTGGGAAATCTGTATTATTAAGTTTTAACAGTAGATTTTTCTTCTAAGAATTACATTTTTAGCATCTCTAAGATGCTGACTAGCGTTTTATTTATTTTAGCTCTGCTGCTAAGGGCTTTCACTCTTTAAATGTAAATCCAGTTCAGAAAAGGAACTACAGATACCCTGGCACAAAAGTAAAGACAAATCATACAGTGTCAATGCTGTGTATTTTATAATGGCTTGGGCACCTCTCTCTTTTACTGTTCCGCCTGGTGACGAATGAATCTTGGTTTGGACATGCAGTGCTGCTAGCAAGCCTCAAGATGGCAATATGCTGTCATTACTATGCTTCCCTGTCAAATGTTGAGTATATTCTCAAGGGCAAGGTAATGACTTACTCTTTGCGTTAGCTATCATTAGAGGAAGAAAAACACCGCACCTCTTTTTAAAGTTACTTTTTTGTACGTTCTGTATGTGTGCTTGGGGTAAATATTTGTGGGAGTGTGATAATCCTGCGTTTTTGTAAATGACTGTGTTTGATGTAACTCTGTCTCACCAAGTGATAAATTTATTTCATTTGCACAGAAACCACTTGTCAGCTTGGGGTTTCGGTGGTAGCCCACCTGTTTTCTCTATGTTAGTAGGTGTTTCATTGCTAAATCCTACTAGTATGCTTTAGTATTAATACACTTCTAATGACTGAAATAGGTTATTTTTCAATTTTTCCCCCTTAAATGACAGAACACGTAAAGGAGAAAGATTTAAAAGGATTAATTGAATTACACTTGATTACATACTATGAAAATCTGGGTCCATGCTCTTGGATAACATGAAAATCTCTTTTTTTCACATTAGAGGTACCAACCAAATAGGTAGGTGAGGGGGAAAGCCAGCCAGAGATTTTTTTTTTAAATGTTGTGTTCAAGAATAGCTTACAGAAACCTTATGAAATTCATGTTGATAGAGAAACTGGTGGAAAGCGATGGTCATGAGGATGTCATCTCTCTGCTGCCTTGCTTGCAGGGTCCTGAGATGTCCTGCTTAACTTCCAAAGAAGTAAAGTCATTACCTCCTCCAAAAATATTGGGGCAGCCAGAAATAAAAGCTAGGAGAAAGAGGCATTGGAAACCCAAAGGTATGATGTCCTGGTTCCAGAGGAGGTTCAGTTAGCGTTTGCATCTTGAGCGTGTCTGTAGTCATGCACTTACCATGCAAAGCCAGTCTGCGTTTGTCCTCCATTCACAGAGTTCCTCAGTGGAACAGTGAGGAAAACAGGAGCATTTGGAGATGTCAAAATGCTCTTGGGTTTTGCTCATCTTCTGAATTATCTGACTTCATCAGTCTGAAGGCACCTTCATGTTGCAGCAGAGTCTGCAAATGAGTGAAGTGACATACCTAGCATGTCTGCTAGCCTGATTTCTTGAGTTGAAGGGCAGCGTTTCGTGAGTTCCAACAGTTGCCAAGGTGCCAGAGGCTTGTCCAGGTGTTATCTGTCAGGTTTCACTGTTGGTCTGCCCCTTTAACCTTGCTCACCACTGGTCTTGTGGGTCATACATTACCCATGTTTTTCAAGAAGTCAGTAATGCAAAATTAGAAGATAGGAGAGACCTAAGCATGGTTACAGTAGAGACGGGATCACCACCTTTTTCTCTGACATGTATTTTACAAAAGAATATAGTACCCAAGGTTTTGCTGTACCTGAGCTTGCTCAGTAAGGCTGAAACCAGCGGTCTGACAGGTAAAACCGTTTCAACAGGAAAAGAAAGATTTCAGGACATGTTTGGACTTCAGTCATTAATTCTGCTGTTTGTTTGCAGTCTCTGAGCAGAAAGCTTTCTTTAAAAGTGCCAGCGCTGCACAGGCCAAACAAAATTTGGCTCCGTAGGTCATAGGCCTGACAAATTTTTAAACAAACAAAAAACCCCTCCCTTCGAGTCTGATTTCATAGGTGAAGTGTAGCATAGGAAATAGTTAGAAGGAAGACATAATCTTATGTAAATGTGTGTATCAGTATGTTATTAATAGCAAAGTACAGTTTTGTAGCTCTAATAGCACTCACCTGTCTAATGAATATTGTATGTAACATCAGGTTGTTTCTATAGCAAAGCTGGCATGTCACAGGATTTTGTTTGTGTCCAGGAAAGCTGTATTCTGCTATTTGATGGCATGGCATGAATATATCTATGCAATATGAGTTTGGAAGCCTGCTTTGGCAGGGGGGTTGGACCCCGATGATCTCTTGAGGTCCCTTCCAACCCCTATGATTCTATGATACCAGTGATTTCATTTATTAAGATGTCTGACTACACAGATAAGTCATTTGGTAGAGACAGCATCTCTCTTTTTTTCTACTTTGCTTGGTCGGCGTTTTTGGTTGTTTCATTTGGTTTTGTTGGGGGGGTTTTGTTTGGTTTTTGGTGGTTTTCTCTTTTTCTCTCCTCCTTCTCTTCACGGACTAGCAAGGAAGAGGTTTGGAGGAGAAAGACGGTCCGAAATAGGAAAACCTGGAAATCCTTCTGGCACTGGGTTCCTCTGTACAGAATTCAGTAGTGGTCCAAGTGGTATCTGAACTATCCTCTATTGGAGGGCACTCATGGGGTGATATCTGCCTGGACAGAGGTTTCCAAGCAATGCATTTGCTATCAGCATGCCTTGTCTGTTGTTGATGTCTTCAGTTGTTGAAATAAGTCAAATTGTGGCTGTTACTGTGTGTCAAGTGTACAGGCTAGAATGTAGGATAATTCTCACTTTTTGTCAACCTATGATTTTCTGTTCACCCACCAGAGGGAGAAGCTTTTTACAAGATCATCTTCAATTTAAAAAATAATGCCCACAATATCCCAGGTGCGTCACAGTGAACTATTTTTACTATTTGATAGCTATTACCCCATGCTTCTGCAGCATTGCTCACCCCCAAGGAGCCTCAGAGCATTTGGAGCCTCAGTACCGTGTGCAAGCACACATCGCACGCACAGGAACGGCTTTCACTCACCGCCCCCATACAGTCACTTCTTGGTTGAAACGTAGCAGCTGCTTGTCAGCATGCTGCAACGCTCCCCAGTATCTTGAAAGGAAGTGAATAGCACCATGGCAAATTGAAACTGCTGGGACAATTTAAGAAAGTATAATTACCCAATAAGTGCAGTTACACAAACTGGAGTTTGGCCAGGAGATGAACTGTTCTCGCGGAAAGCACAGCAGGATCTGTGATGGTTAAAGCAGTCAGGATTTCCCACGTTACGTGTCTTGCACAAATGGCCTCCTCTTTCCTGGCATCTTTAGAACACTGTTATCTGAGGGTGAGCTGCTGGTACAGGGCAGACTGGAGAGGCTGGGTGCCAGGCACAGCACTGCCAGTACCACCAGCACCGCATCCTACCTTCCCTAGCTGGCAGCAACATCCTGCTTTGTTCCCAGGTGTCTGATGTGGGGGTCCTGTGGTTAGCTGATACAGCTGGTGGCCAGGAAAGCTGTTTTGCTGCTTGGAGAGGAGGGTTTCACTGCGGTTGGTGACCTTTCTTCCTCCTAGGCTTAGCAGCTGAGTTACAGGGTTGGGATGGGATGGGATGGGAGAGTTTACAATAGAAGTGTCCGAAGCTTGCAATTTTGAGTGACCAGTTACCCACATGAGCCAATTTGCTTATTCCCAGGGTCTCTTTCACTGGGATGTATAATCTTCCATTAGAGTTGCTCGGGAATGTCAGCATATTCTGCAATACCCACAACTGTCAGTTGCCTAATCCTGAGCCAGCACATGTGTTAAGCACACGCTCCCTTCAGCAGAGGGGACACACTTGGAAGCTGACTGTAAGCATAGAAAAATTGCTCCCCAGGCAACTTTGAAAAATTCTGCTATTTCCTTGCAGTTGTTTTCATGTGTTTGGTGGACTTGCATTTGCCATCTCTGGATTATCCTTACTGTGCTGTCTTGGTTTGTTTTTTTTTTTTTTTTTTCCTATGTCCCATTCCCTTTATAGTATTAGAACTTAAAAGCAGGAGATAATACAAACATGCTCCTGGGTGTGATTTGACAACTTGTCCTGCATACACTGACAGTTTGGTTCAGACTCCTTCCTCGCCACATAAAAAATGGGGTAAAAATCCAGACTCTGTCAGTGTGGGGGGGTTTGGCCAGCAGGTTAAACAGTCTGAAGTTGGCACAAGAGAGGAGGGCTCTCAGATTTATTGTGCTATCAGAAAATTTATTGTGCTATCACAAAATGTTTATCCTGATTTATTATGCTATCACAAAATGTTTATCCTGACAGTAAGGCCTTGCTTAAGGTCCATAAAGAGATGGACTGTGGCACTTTCTGTTCGTGTCACCTTTGTTTTTCTGTGTGTTGTCTGTAATTACCCTAGCTGCTATCTCAGTTCTGTTCACTTTACAGGCCACTCTGACTAGGTGAGCTAAGTTGATGGCTATCAATTTTGGGAATACTTTTGCATGGAAAAGGCAACTGAACAATTATGTCAGCATCACGTTGTTCATAAAGTTCTGCAGTTTTGTTTTTAGGACCATCTCATCCTGATTATTTTCCTTTGTGGAGTAGGAAATTAAAGGCAGGACTGATTATTATTGGGGTTCAAGGGGTTATATGCCCATTAAGGAGTATGGTCTTAACTTGGGGAAGAAACTGGAGTAACAATACAAGTTGTTAAGGTAAATCTTTATATTGTTGCTAAGGCCTCTGCTAGAACAGACTCCCAGTACTTTTTACTGAAAAAGATTGTTAAAGGCTGCCCCCCCATGATGTAGTCACCATTGATAAAAACAGAGCGCCTTGTCCATAAAAGTGGTATGATTGACAGGTCAAAACATAAAAGCTTCCTGATCCTGGTGTATGAATTGTTATTCTTATTAATTTTTCAGCTAATCTAAATTATTATATCGTCATGTGACAGCAAACCACAAGAATTTATTCTTACAAGTTAAGTAATGTGAAGTCGCTTAGCCAAGCAAAACCCATTGTGAAACCAGAGTAATTTATAAACGTCAACCTTAATTTGACAGTAGTATGAAATTTTAACTCCTGCAGACATGGTGAAAAAACAAATGTTTCTAAAACGTGAATGTTTATATTTAAGAAGGGGCAGATCATAGTAATGATCAAGAAATGTACCACCTACTTGTTGGAGGCACAGTGACCTCACTACAAGATCTGCTGAACAGAAACTCATATTTCAGTTACAAATAGGACCTTAGACAATTTTCCAGTGATTTGATGTTGCTGAATTCATGTGCTGTTGCACCAAGCTTTGCATTTAAACTAATCACATACACAAATCAGATAGATACATATTCCTTCACCTCTGTCATTTAAACAGAGGTGAAAAGATTGTTTGTCTCTGTGGTTACTTCACACCCAAAGTGGGAACGTTCACCAGCTTTCAAAATTAGATATTCATCATCTTTGACTTGTAAAAAAAAGTAAATCGTCCATTGTCACGGACTGACCTGCCAGATCAGTTTCCCTTCACTCGCTTGCCCCAGCTCAGAGCTGTTCAGGTATACAGGTGTAGGACATCCAAGATTTAGGCTTAATATTTCTTCAACTTATGGCAAGTCCACATTCCTCTGGTAAAGGCATTCTTACCGGTATTCAATGTTAAACATCAGCTCTGTGAAACTGCACGTGAGCGAGACTGGACGTTCATGCTCTCTGCAGGCACAGTCAAGCTGTTGAGGTCAGAACAGGAGCTAAATGTGAGGGAGGGAAAATCTGCAGAAAGCTGCCAAATGGGTTTCTAAACTGTCACTCCAGAGAAATGAAAATGCTTTTCTACAGGTCTTCATTTTCTCTTTCTCCTCAAGGCACGTTTTCGGTAAAAACAGCACCAATTGTGCCAAATTCGTGACGGTACGTGATGTAACAAATCACAAGGAGACAGGCTGAGCGAGCCAAAACCACCATACTCATTTTAATTAAGATGCTTTACAGTTAATTTAGCCAGAGCCTTTCCAGTTGAAAGGCTGGTTGCTAGCGCAGGAACTAGCCTCTCCAGTTGCAGGGGTTGTTGAAACTGGGCCGGGGTGGCACCTGTTGTGATTTTCCACGGGGTGCATACCAGCCTTCCCCGGAATTTAAAGACATGATAATGGTTTAATCCTTCCTGTTCTGCCTTTTCATCAGTGGCAGGGATTTAGCTCTGACTCTGTAGGAAACAAAAGGAGAGCTGCTGAACACAGGGGTTTGAGCGGAGTTTTCTGGTGTGGGTTTTGGGGTTTTTTCCTCCCCCTCTTGCTTGTCCTGTAGCTTTCTCCATTGAACTTGTGTGATTTCACGCAGGCCTGGGAGTGGATGTGGTGTTATGTATGGCTAACGTAACAAGCTGACAGCCGAGCTTTGGAGACACATTGCTTCATCCGGCCATCTGTTTGGTTTGGAGGGAAGGAACAGGAAAACTTCTTACTGTACAGATATATTAAAAGACAGTAAATTGGACGTATGAAGCTTTATATTTTCCATTTATAATACAGTAGTTTGATAGCAGTGTATAAATCACTGAGTTAGAACACTTTAAAATGAAGTTCTGGCACTCCCACCCTTAAAGTAGCATTGTTATTTATAGATATTACATGAAGTCAGATGTTATGTTTAAGTGAGCGTTAAACAGTTCAGGCTGTTGTATTGTTGCTACGAACCGGAGAACCTCTGTCAAAGTGACTTTGGCAGGGCCATGTATCCACCTTTCTCCCTTTGTCTTCCAAACCTTTCACCAGTGTTTGCAGTTATCCATGTGCTCAGCGATGGAACAGCCTATTGTTAGTCTAACGAGGGCAAAGTCACACTGGGATTTTTAAAGAACAAAAAAAAGCCAGTTCTTTACCTTGCCTAAAACTTTGTTAAATATTAAACTAGCCATACTAAGGAGTTTAGTGAAAGCAAACACTGAAGGTTTGCTAAACTTAAACCTAATAAAGTAGAAAGCTAATAGTTGGGTACAGAGTGTTTTCTATTTTAGAAAAGCCAGCTATGACAATACACAAGTGCAAATCAACAGTGCCTTAGGTTTAATTAAAGAGAGTGAAGGTGAAGTGAAGCCTGAAAAACTCTGAAATTTCGCCACCAAGATCTTTTCATGACTTGCAGAGAACCCAGACATCTCTGGCACATGGGGTAGAATAGCTTCTGATGGGGTGTGTAATTCTTACAAATAATTTCTTTATTAATTTATTGGCTTTACATATTATAGTTTATAATTCTTCAGAGCGACAGCTGCTTTGCTCTGTCACATTTCAAGCAACAAAGGTGGCACCCAGACAATATGTAGTGAGGCTGTGTCATGAGGCAGCTGGAGTGGTTTCCTTTCCCATCCGCATGCAGTCATTGTTTGTAATTAAAAATGTGTGTGCACCTCGCCAGATCTTGGGTACCAGGTACTTCTGAGAACAGAGCTTATGATGAGATCCAAAATCATGTATGTACAGTCTAAAAAGCAAACTATAGAGCACAAACCACAAGAGAGCTCAGACTGATTGCCAAGAGTTGAGAGGTCTTTGCTTAAGATTGGGTGTAATAATTTGCACCTGCCTTGTTGTTACTGGTGAGCTCTGGAAAAGATTCTCATTGCAAGAATAAACACCTGCATAAATTTTCCAGGTCTGATGTTTTTCTTTAAATTATGTGGTTGTGTTTCAATCTCAATGGTTTCCAAAGGAATAGAGAAGAGATAGGAGAGGAGAATGCAGGAGCTCCGGGAACGTACCCTTCCTCTCTGCTTGTAGTAAAATCATCTTGTCCAGTGCATCAGTGTTAAACTTGCTCTTTTAGTAAAAGCGATAGTTGAGAAATTATGTTTATTCTAAAGAGGAAAACAGACTTAATATTTAAAATTTATTTTAACAAAAATCAAAATAGGTAGAATATTTTTAGAATATAAGGTATCCTTAGAATGTAAGATCTCCTGAGGGGAGACCTTATCACCACCTACAACTACCTGAAGGAAGGTTGTGGAGAGGTGGGTGATGGTCTCTTCAGCCAGGTGACAGGAGATAGGACAAGGGGAAATGGCAAGAAGCTGTGCCAGGGCAGGTTTAGATTAGACATTAGAAAAAAATTTTTTACTGAAAGAGTCAGGGCCTGGAACAGGCTGCCCAGGGATGTGGTTGAGTCACCTTCTCTGGTTGTGTTCAAAAAAAGGGTAGATGAGGTACTTAGGGATATGGTTTAGCTTAGGATGGGATTGGTTGGACTTGATGATCTTCAAAGGTCTTTTCCAACCTTGTGATTCTGTGAAAGAGAATAAAAACACCTGAGAATTCATACAGGTTTTCAGTAGGGAAGTAGTAGTGGTGTTTTAAAAGTAAAACAACAAACAACTAAACAAAAATGCCACCACCAGCAAAAAATGCTCTGTGGGCTGCAGTGGAAGTAATGAACCTTTGGTAAAATTACTGGAGCGTTTGTGGCCAATGGAAAGACACAAGTGGGCAATAAAAGCTGTCCTCTGGCTGGTGTTCAGATGGGAATGAGGAAGATAAAAGACTGAGGCAAGTCAAGCTGTGAGAAATGGATAAAGATCTATGGTGATAAAACCCCAAGCAGAACAACTGTGGAAGGTTTGCAAAGAAAGCGGTATAATAATTTATTGTGGTGAAATTGATCTTCCTGTACTTCACCACTGTATTTTCTTTAATGAGCGTGGACCTAAAGGCCAATGGAAGCAAACCGACTCCTTTAGGATGAAAAATCTAAACAGAAAGAAACTGGAGTCCACTTTAGAACAGCAAGAGAGGGGAATAATACTGTGCAAGACCAGCAAGGTCTTAATGTGATTACCAACAAAGGGAAAAAGTACTCCTTGAGGGAATTCTGTGGGGACAGTTGTGAGCATAGGTGGGGAGCTTCCTGGCTTTAGACTGGCCTCAAGAGATGGAAGAATAGAGTGTTTAATAAAATGCTTCAAAGTCTTTTCGAGGATTTTTTAGCAGAACCTTTTCTGGTTTAGTTCTCAGATGCTGATGGCATCTGCAGTGATCAATTAGATATTGCTCTTATTATAGTTGACCAAATAGTCACATAAATGTAGAAATGACAGTCAAAAAAGCCTTGTAGGACTTAGGTTTTGTTCAATATCCAAAAATATTCTGGCGAATATATTAGTATCTGAAGGCTTAGGGGCTTATTTGTTACTCCCCTCATTCTGTTTGCGTTGTGGCTGTGATCATGTGGGAGTCCTGCATCCGCTGAAGGTCTGGGCATTGAACTGGAGTTCACTGAATTCAGTGGAAGCAGAGTGAATCTGTTTGCCTTTTCTCGTCCTTAGCGCTAAATGCCCAGTTTGTTTTCGCTTAGGCCACAGCTCTTGCTCAACACACTACTAATTTGTGTGGTTTATATTATGGTCTGCTTAAAAGAGAGTTTTATTTTAACATAAGGTCATTAGAAGACTGAAGTTATTTCCTATACTGATGGACTCTCTCCTCTTCCTCTCTAGTGCTTTGAATAACTCGGAAATGACTGATCTGTCTAACAACTCTCTAGAGAAAGTTTATGTAGATAAATTCTGCTTCTGGCCAGTAGTAACTTTAAAGTTGGGTAGTGTTCAGAAAAGCATCATTCATAAGAATAACATTAATAAAAGCTGTAATGAGACCAAAGAAAAGGAATAGTTGGGACATTTGTACTCTCTCCCCCCACTCCCCACCTTCAGCAAGTAGGACTTTTTTAAATACACAGTGCAAAAAAGAGTTAGCTGATGTGTCTGAATGGGCTTTGGGATTCAGCAGATAACTCAAACAGAAAGTACCGGTAGGCTAGAAGCTGCACTACAACTTGATTTATGACAAAAGGAGTCTTCAAACAGATTTGGTTTTAGTGTGGGTGTTTTGTCTTCTCATGAAATGGGACCTGAAAATTAGAAAGCCATGTGTGATGACAGAGAAGGAAAGTGCTATTAATCAAAACCAGCTTTGTTTCATGTCTTCAAAGCCTTTCTGCCACCTTTTCCATTTTTATCTGTTCCTATGCTTTCAGTTTATCAGCCATTTAAAATTTAAAATGCACTACAGTAGCAGAAGTATCTTGTTCAAGATGAAGTGCTTCTATTCTGATATACTTTTTGTCTCAGGAATGCTGATTGCCTCTATCAAGATGTACTTTTTTTTTTCCCCTACACATTACAAATTATACATTAAACATAATAGTATTTTATATTTTAAAAAATCACACAACAAACACAACAAAAAAAATCACAATGAACGGGTATGATTTTTGCTACTTCAGAAATGGAAAAGGGTCCAAAAATGTCAGTCATGAAATGAACAGATTTGAGAAAATTTGGTGAAGTGACCAGTTAGATCAAAAAAGGTATATAACTGTATTGCTTCTTCATGCAAAGAGTAAGCTGCAGTAGGTATTGAGCCCGTATCGGTGGATTAATACCTGGCATAATTATAGTACAGAAGTATTGGTTTTAGAAGAATTTATCTTCCAGCTGTGGTGCCTTAGCCTACCAATACACATGGGGATGAGGGGTGGGGTGTGTGTTAACTAAAGTTCACTGTATTGAGATTACATTGTGTAGCGTATGGCTATCTTCTGTAAATAGCATGGGATTGGCATTTCTGTTGAATTTTCTTTGTGTTTACTGTTGCTTATATTTCTCTCCTCTGTGAATTAGTACGCCGCTTCCATTTGAGCAGGTATTTAGGTTTTCAGGTTTTACCTGAAAGGTATTTGCAGTTTTTCTGTAGGGCAGAGGCTGATCAGCATTACAGTAAGGAAGATAATGATAAATGTTTTTTCATCTTTTCCCTGGAAGATGAGATGAAAAGATGAGTGAGGGAGACTATCACCAAGATTAACAGCTCCACAAACTAGGTTTTTTTACAAAGCTACATACCAATGCCCTGACCTTGTGTTGCATCATTGCAACAGAAACATTACCCTGTGCTGTCCAATGTCTCTGTCATTGCTTGGTTATTTCTGTTTGAGCTTTCAGTTAGATCTTCATTTCACTTTTTGATTTACAAGGTTTAGTATGGCAGCATGAAAGCCAGGACATGGAGTAAATACTCACGGTTTCTCTTGCCTGGGGTTACAAACAAATGGCTGTGGAGATGTGTGGCAGGGGGTTATAACACTGGAAGAAGAATTCTCAACTTGACAGGAATAACTGCTCCCATAGTCATGTTGCTGTAGCTTGTACGTTACCAAGGTACATATATCAATAAAGGAGAAATAAAAGAAGACGACTGTTTGTTTCTTCATTACCCTTGGCAACTGTATCATCCGTGCCTTTCATTTTTGTACTCTGGAACAGCTTATGTCTATTCTATGACTCTAAAAACCCGAGCACAAATGGAAGTGTCATGATGTATACAATTCTGAAAATGTCAGGGTTTTATTTGTGTCGTAACTTTCTATAAAGAGGACATGAACGTGGCTTTTTTGGAGTGCTTCAGATTGGTAGTACCTAGTGATCTAGACAAGTGTTTAAATTTGATTTAAAAATATGTTTTCCTTGTACAGTGCTGTATTTTAAGTTCCTGTACATGTTGTATTAAATGTGTACTCTTGTTTAATCTGTTAGTAATGACGTCTGATCTATTGCACTCACAGTAAAATGTTTTGAGTAGGTATGTCATATTCTCCTGCCTCTGTTCTTATACTGATACTCTTGCCTTCAGCTTTTGTATCTGAAGCAAAATAATGCCTTCACAGGTGGTATTAGGTATTATTAGGTTTCACCTAACTTCTTCATTCTTTATGATGTTGAAATTTTCCAATACTACTACAAGTTAGCCAAAACCATTCAGTGTTATTTGACAAATATTCCATAAAGTAAGTATGACTTACTTGGGCAGGGTGGGGAGGAGAGGAGGAGAGAGTAAGTGCTTTTTAATTTGTTCTTTTAAGTAGGCAGGTATATGCTGGACAGAGATGTTAGGCAAATGTTGCTGGTTGCTTGTATTTCAAGATAATTTACTTGGTAGCAAAAGATGGTCTTCTAAATGCTCTTGGCACTCTTTCCACAGCTCCTGCCAGTGGATGGACATCAAACAATATTAAATCACCTGGAACAACTGCTCCAAGTGAAAAATTTGCGACAGCACCTCAGCTAAATGAGCAAGACACGTTGGTTCAGAGGGCAGAGCATATTCCAGCGGGAAAGCGTACTCCCATGTGTGCAAACTGTAATCAAGTCATTAGGTTTGTATCTATTTGCTGAGTATCCTCTTAGATGGGGAAAAACCAGTTGGATGGCTGGGCCCAAAGAGTTGTGGTGAATGGAGTTAAACCCAGTTGATGGCTGGTCACAAGTGCTGTTCCTCAGGGCTTGGTGCTGGGGCCAGTTCTCTTCACTGTCTGTATTGGTGATCTGGACAAGGGGATCAACTGCATCCTCAGTAAGTTTGCAGACAACACGTAGTTGGGTGGGAGTGTTGATGGTAAGACGGCTCTACCGAGAAGTCTGGACAAGGCTGGATGGACTGAGGCCAACTGTATGAGGTTCACTAAGGCTCAGTGCTGGGTCCTGCATTTGAGTCATAGTAACCCTCTGCAATACTACAGGCTTGAGGAAGAGTGGCTGGAAAGCTGCCCAGAGGAAAATTACCTGGGGGTGTCAGTGGCTGAGTAAGAACCAGCAGTGTGCCCAGGTGGCCGAGGCAGCCAACAGCATCCAAACTTATATCAGGAATAGCATGGCCAGCAGGACTAGGGAAGTGATCATCTCCTCTGTACTCAACAGCGGTGAATGCCGTACCTTGAGTGCTATATTCAGTTTTGAGCCCCTCACTAAAAAAGTAACATTGAGGTGCTGGAGTGTGTCCAGAGAAGGGTAATGAAGCTGGGGAAGGGTCTAGATAGAGCACAAGACTTCTGATAACTGGGGTCATTTAGCCTGGAGAAAAGGAGGCTCGGGAGACTTTATTGCTCTCTACAACTCCCGGAAAGGAGGGTGTAGCCAGGTGCGAGCTTGTCTCTTCTCCCAAGTAACAAGTGATAGGACAATAGGAAATGGACTCAAGTTCTGCCNAAGTGATAGGACAATAGGAAATGGACTCAAGGTCTGCCAGGGGTGATTTAGATTGGATATTAGGAAAAATTTCTTCACTGAAAGGCTTGTCAAGCATTGGAACAGGCTGCCCAGAGAAGTGATTGACTCACCACCCCTGGAGGTATTTAAAACACTTGTAGACATGGTGCTTAGGGACACGGTTTAGTGATGGACTTGGCAGTAATGCTACCATGAATGATGAACTTGAAGGCTTTTTCCAAGCTAAACAATTCTATGTTTTTATTCATCCTGCAGGCTGACAGCAGGGTTTTGGTTTGTGCTTGTGGTTTTTGATTCCTCAGGCACAAGTAAGGTTTCATTTCAATAATCACAGAATGGTAAGGGTTGGAAGGGACCTCTGAAGATCACCTAGTCAGCCTTCCCACTGTAGCTGTTTGCAGCATCTTGAGCCCCACCTTGATCTCTGCATCAGAAGATGCAGCGAACTCAACTCGCTTGATCTCCAGTGGTCAATTGAGTCCAGCTTGTTTACTTCCATTAGACTTCTGATAGTTCAATGCCAGTTCAGTTAATATCAGGTTAATTTTAAAGGACTCTCCATGAACTGGTCTCTGATGGTTCGGAGAAGTTTTTCCTCTTCCGTTGTATATGTCAAGGAGGTAAAAATGTATGATCTGAATCCCCCAGAAGCAATACAAGAATTTATACAGATTCCCAACACAGGCACACCTTTTTTTCTAATCCGGATTTTCTACTTCACTGCAAAAGGGAAGATTGCTATCAAAAAGGTCTACACGCTGTTGGGATGAGATTAATCTGATTCATTGAACAGTTTGGCCTATATGATCATTCTGTCTGATTTGAGTATTCTGACTAGGGAGCCTGCTTTGGCAGGGGGGTTGGACCCGATGATCTCTCGAGGTCTCTTCCAACACTTATGATTCTATGACTTTTTTGTTCCCTGGGCTTTGGATTTGTGTCTAGTAAATAATATGCAAGCAACCA
This sequence comes from Zapornia atra, assembly GCA_013400835.1. Lineage (NCBI taxonomy): Eukaryota > Metazoa > Chordata > Aves > Gruiformes > Rallidae > Zapornia > Zapornia atra. Next base: position 102,929 of record VZTU01020296.1, on the reverse strand, counting down.
TTCATTTTTCTTGTTACTATCATTTCAGTTTAAAAATTAGAACCAAAAATAGCATATCCACTTCATGCAAAGTGCCTTTTACAGGACCTGTGGTTTAGCAGGGTTTGCTGATGCTCTCCTTCAGAGGGTCACAGTCTGCAGATCACTCCTGAGCAGACAACCTCTCCTTTTGGCCGTTAAATCACTTGCTGCTGCTCAAGGCTTTCCTACTTTGATCACCATTAAAAAGGAGATGAGCTGCCCCCCTGTAAATAGGGGAGTGTGTTGGTCAATGGGTCAGCCTTTGCTCATTAGTGCATGCATGAGGAGAAACTGTGGAGACCTACCTGACAATACTTAAGCCATTGTCACCTCTTGTAAGTGACACCTCTTCATGAATAGTAATTGATACCCATGTCGAACTTCTTTATAATTTGCTGGTGGTGCTTAAATACTTCAATTTCTTCAAATGTTAAATGCCACATCAATTACTAAAAGCAAGCATTGTTTCATTTGAGGATGAGTTGAGGTGCATTAATCAATGCCAAATATGCTCTGAGTTCACAGCGTACAGTGGATTTGAAAGATTGCAATGGCATTTTTGATCCAAGTTTTAGCATAATTACAGTTCATGCCCTTGGTGGTAGCATTACCTATGAAAAGGTAGGAGGAAGATCAAGTGACATAGCATTGTACATCTGTTTTGAAGCCAAAATGCATTGTGGAGTTGGTTACTTTACACTCAGGCATAGAATAACCGTGACTGGTTGAGCCAAAACAATTTCTTAGAGACATCTTATAACTTTTTAATATATCTTTAATTATTCATATAATGATTACCTGAAGATTGTGTTTTTTTCGAAAGCTTCATTAAGTAAGCTTTTCTTTCCATGTCTTCAAAGAATCAGAGCTGGAGGTAAACAAAATTTGCTGTGATACTTGCTGTGGTGGTCTGACAACCTTCTGACATTTCCTGATGAGGACTTACTGGCTCCCAGACAGTTATACTGAGTGCTGCAGTGCAGAGTTGGCTCTTTTTCTGAAGTTCAAATGTGTTTTCCATGGACCTCCATTGAGAATGTGCTCTTTGGCATGTCTGCTTGTGAATGATGATTTGGCTTTGTCACCTTTTTATACAGCTTAATTGTTTTTAAAGGTAAAAGGAAGTACAAATGGTGCTTCAGCATCTCCTGTAAAGAAAAGACACATCATGGCATTTTCAAGTGAGGAGAAAAAGAACCTTCCCAGAGTGTAGACTGCTGTATGGTTAACTGTAAAGTGATTGGTCTACTTTAGCAGATGTGGAAATCCTCCTGATCTCTGTACCACCAAATTTTGTTTCTAGCTTGCTATAGGAATAAAAGCCATGTGAGCAGCTAGATTATTGACATACTAATACATCATGACCTGTGTCATTGCTACATGCAGAACCCAGATGTTTTAGGTGGCTTCTAAATTTATGTACCTGGTGATCCTCTGGGGTGTAAGATTATGTAAATACTGTTGTAAATACATCAGAACACCTTTTTAAAAAAAAAAATTACTATATGCCTTCATCTGTGATTTGCTTCATGTGGTGTAGATGGTGATGCCAAAAATTTGTTCGGAAATGCTTAGCATGTCAAAGTAGCCTGGGATAGAGGCATATTAATAGTTAGATCACCCCGTATCTTTGGATGGAAGGAAGATGGACTTTTAGCACCACCTTTAAAATTATGTTCTAGTTGACAGAGGTGTGTGGGATTTCTTTATTGTTTTTTTTCTTTTTAAATAGGAAGGAAGAATGAAGCCGTCTGCAGCCATCTTCTCAGTGTTGCATGCCCTAGCTACTTCCCATCAGTTTGTGTGACACTGGGCTTGTGGCCTCCTTACTTAAATCAGGGTTTAAATGCCTTTTTCAAAAGAATTCAGCAAATAAATACCTTTCATTATTTGAAGCTATCATTTTTATTGCAAAAATAGGCAAAGACCAGGAACACCTCCAAGCTCTGAATGTCATAATTTAGTGTAATTTACATGGCAGGTGTTTATCTTTTTGGGGTTGTTTTTTATTGTTGTTGGTTTGGTTTTATTTTTCTTTCTTCCACATGCTTTGGGACAGCTTTTAAGTCACTGATATCATTAAGCTGCAGCATCAGTCTGACATGTTTAAACTACAGCCTGATTAAAAGTAAAATTATGTTTAGAAAGCCTTCTTCTGCACATGTGTGCACAGGGAATCAGCCTGCTAATGGAACACCTCGGAGACATTGTGCAGGGCACAGCCACAGCTGTCTGGGGACTTTGGGAAAGGAACTCCATAGATGCACTCTCAGGCTGTTCCCCATCCGTTTGGTTCCTGCATGCTATCCCGAATAGCTAACCTCAACATGTCAGAGCTGTAAACTCTGGAGAGCTAAATGCAGCAGATGTTGTAAAAATTCCTTCCCCTCCGTCGCTGGCAAACTTGCTTTCTATTGCAGAGCTAGCCGAGCCTATCTTTTCGCTGCAGATGGCCAGAAACTCAATCCTACCTGGAGCCGGGAGAGCCTCTTCGGTGTCAGCCCTGTGTTAATGAATCTGTTAAATTAGTCTGTGCTGACATGGCGCTCTGAGAGCACTTTGTTGTACATAAGGGCTTGTATTGTTTGATCAGTACATAACTGAAAGGGCATTGATGTAAAAAGGTGCTTGTAGGGTGGCAGGAGGGTATCGGGTTAGGTATGTGTTTGCACTGCTCAGGCATCTGCTGGGAAGTGGGGACCAGAGAGCTGTGCTCGACCCCAGCTCCCTCCCTAAAGGGCTATGAACTGCTCTTCAGGAGCTGTTTTTCACTGCTTTCTCACTGATAATTAGAGGTGAAGAGTAGAAAGGGTTTCAGATTAAATACACTTGCTATTTTGGAAGGTTGTGTGAGTTGTACTAAATCTGAGTCCCTTATCTCTGACTTCTCATCCTGTTGAAAATACATAGTATCTCCAGGGAAAATGTAGGAGAGATGTGAACATAATTATGCTCTCCTCTCAATGAAGTTGCCCTTTTCCCACTTATATTCCTGTCTTGGAGTTAGTAAAACCCTGAAAGCAAATTTTAAATTTTTGGTGTTTTTTTCTTTATTGCCGTTGCTTTGTTCATGTGAACACAGAAATTTTCTCGTAGCTTATTTGATTTAAAGAAATGTTTAGCAGCAGAGTGGTAATATTAGTACCTTACGCTTTTTTGCAGTGAAGTATTAGGGTAAAAAGTGATGCATTACTGAAAGAGTGGCAGGAAACCTGGTGAGGGGGATGAACTTGAAGCACAAGTTCACCTGAAGCTTGAATTCTGGAAGGTTGAGTGTTGGTGGGAGCTTGGAGCTTTCCACTTTAAATGTGCTCATTAAAGAAATTCACATGCTGAGTGTATTTTCAAATTAATGCAGATACAATGGCATGTGCCTGGGATCTATGAGTTAACAAGCTGAGAGTTTTTTGTTTACTACTAAATGGACAGGTTTATCTTGTCTATTAACCTTGTTGCATTAGCCAGACAAATGCTGTTAAAAGCATCATTATTTTGTGTTTGCAGTAACAGAGGAGGCTCTGTATTAGGATAAAATGGCCCTATTTTGACTAGCTTCTGAAGGAAAAAGAAAACAAAAGGGACCCCCCATCACCCTCCTCAATAAAAATATCCCCCAGCAGCTGGTATGGGTTATCTGGTAACAAACGTGTTGGATAAGGACAGCAACTGAATTTTTGTCTCACAAGAAACTGGTATTATTGGCTCTAAATTGAGTCAAGTCTACTTGAACCTTTGTGGCCTCAATATGAATGCAGGCTGAAAGAGAGCCAATCGTATTGCTGAGGGAAATGTCTATTTGCAATAGATGGAAATAGTGGGGAACATAGGAAACATTTTTCTTCTTCTCTTCCCTAGAAGCCACTTTGGTGCTGTATCTGATCCAGTCCTAAAATAGGAATTCTGAAGTGCAGTGAAGCAAAGAGAATTAGTATTTATTGTGGTCAGGTGTTTCTGGGAGGTAGTTCAATGGGAATAGATCTAGTCAGCCCTTGACACTTTTTCAGAGCCTGTGGGAGGAAACAGGGATGGAGCAGTATAAGGTTGTGAACAGTGTAGTAACATCACAGGTTAAGCCTGTTAACAGCCTTTGCAGGAGACAACTCAAGAGGCATTTACTGACAAAAACTTCTTTCTAATAGAGGACCCTTCTTGGTGGCTTTGGGGAAGTCATGGCATCCAGAGGAGTTTAACTGCGCTCATTGCAAAACATCCATGGCTTACATTGGATTTGTGGAAGAGAAAGGAGCGCTGTATTGCGAGGTCTGCTATGAAAAGTTCTTTGCCCCTGAATGTTCGAAGTGCCAAAGGAAGATCCTTGGGGTAAGAGACCAGAAACCGGCCCATTTTCTCAGTGGAAACAATAACTACGGTGTTCAGTGCTTTTCTGTAGTGAAATTTCGTTTCATCTGGCCCATTTTGCATTCCTCCACATACTCTGACATGCTTTTTTGTCCTAATGTTGAGCCTTTTCAGTCTCTTTGAGCAAAGGTGGTGGTGTCTCCTTGACTCTTCCACATTCTGCTCCTGTTTTCACAAAGCTGTTCTGTAGCTGTTGTGATTACTAGATTGCATTACTGAGCAAAATGCTTTTAATCAGAAGCTTTTTACAAAATTGGAAGGGGAAAAAGAAAGAAGAAACATAACTAATCCTCCTTAGGTAAACTGAGCACTGAGGAACACACCAGTTGGCTAAATGTAAAGAACTGAAATATTCCCAGTGGTAAGGTAGATGAAGATGCACTATCCTACTCAGCAGTAATATCGTGAATCTGAGCCTGGCAGCTGATCATCTGCTGCTTTACTGTAGACAGCAATGTCTGGGCTCTTGTGTAACTGGGGTCATGCAGGGCTCTGGCAGTGCAATTCTCAAGTCATATTTGGCACAACAGTGTCTTCCAAAACAACACAGAGCAGTCATAACTTTCTACACGATTTCTTCTGATTAACTGTTCACAGATTCGAGGAGATGTTAGAGATGCTGCTTTTCTGATTTCAGTGGACAGTGGTAGGTGAGATCTCAATTAAATAGAAAAAGTGAACAAATGAGCTGTTAAATTAGTCCAACTCTACGTTGAACCTCCCAAAAAATAAAAGGCTGCTCATGACAAATAAGGAGATGTACCAACAAATAAAGCACCTCATTAAGTTTAATGTGAGCAGAAATTGAGGGCACAGCCCATTTTCAAAGTAGCAATAGGAAACAAAATATTCTTGAAACAAATCAAGTGTGGAGGTATGGTCACCATAACCTAGTCATCACATCAAAATAATGTGCTAATAACATTTTTTTTCTGTTCCCCCACAGGAAGTAATAAACGCTTTGAAACAAACTTGGCACGTTTCCTGCTTCGTGTGTGTGGCCTGTCATAACCCCATCCGCAATAATGTCTTCCACTTAGAAGACGGCGATCCCTACTGTGAGACGGGTAAGAAGCAGCGCAACCAAACTTTACAGTGGCCATGCAGGGAAGCAGGGCTTAATAAAGTAGGAGAAAAAGAATAATTTTGCCAAGCTTCACTTCAGAAATGTCCCAGCAAATCCATGTATCTTTGATATGTCAATTCAAAGCAGCAACAAGTGCTGTAGAAGCTTTGAGTTTGCAGCAGAAGTCAGTGAGAATTTCTTCCCCAGCTTTGGCAGGAGCAGGCTCTTTCTCACTGGTTCTCCTTGTTCTTGTTAAGCCCTCGGTTGTAGGTATCAGCGACTGTGTGAAGTATTTATTTTAGGGTGACTTTCTAGTTGGCTTTAAAATAATCTGGAGTTTATATAAGTCTGCTCATTTACTAAACAAGCAAATGTAGTGGAATAATATTTTACACTGAGTACTCTTATTCGTGGCCAGGGGGGGACTTCCAGGAGTAAGCAGTCTGTCCAGGAAGTTTTTTGCAAGACCAGGGATAACATCCATTGAACATAAACTTGGGATTAAAAAAATCCCAACAGGCTGTCAGGGACAAAAATACAATGATACGATTATAGCACTTGAGAGCCCGATGAGCAGTATTGCATGAAAGATGTATCTTAGAAGGTCAGAGGGAATCTGGTTTGGTTTTTAGTACTTCCAGCTAATCATTATCTTTTTTTTTATTAATAAGGACACTTCTTATTTATGTTGGTTTCCTAGTTCGTTTAAAAGTTACCATGTACCTTCTGTGCTAGGGAAGAAATAGATAATATTTGGAAAACCTTTGCGCAAAATGGGAAAGAAACAGAACTATCAAAATTGGTTTTCACCCTGTGTGCTGTTTTACATCCATGTTGGAACCATCAGTTATGCCTTTTCTGTGTTTTCCCTTCTATTGTAAGGAGCATTTAACTGGAGTTGGAAGTGTGTTGACCAGGCAGAGATTTAGTGTGAAATCCTAGTGACCTGTCTGGAGCTAAGATTTCCTTCTGGGTTGATCCCACAGTTGTTTGCAGTGGGTGCCATGGAGAGTGCTGGGTACTGAAAGGATGAGGAAAGCAGGCAAAAATTGTCCAAAATTTCTCTTGTCAGAGCAGCTTTAATGAGGTGTTGGCAGATAGGAAAGGGCGCAGTAGGTTATTGCAAACTCAGTGACACAAGTAGGGTAACGTGTTGCTCCTATTGAATTAGCGGAGCAGCAGAGGAAATGGATATATGAGCAGCATCCTCCAGTGTGACAGCACGGTGAAATTTCATCCTGAAACAATCTGAAGCCCCTAATCTTGGAACCATTTGATGATTCAAAAATAGTACTGGAGGAATCAATAACTCCCCTTTTGGGTAGAAAGCTCGTGACCAGGTTTTTCTGCTAATATTGAATTCTGGTTCCTGCCACTAAATAACCCATATGTTGTGTGGCTCATTGATTTGTGCTACTGTTACAACTCCTGTGCACATGCACTTTTCTGTACTGTGAGCAGGAGAGGCTGGGATAGAATGTCACGAATATTATACTTTCCGCAAAGTTTATTTCTGAGATAAAAAGTTGTTAGCACAAGTTAATGTAGACACATTCTGTGAGGTGTTATTGGCAGTGATACATTGTAATGGCTCTGGCTCTCTAACTACATGTTAATTTGAGATATATTAATTCTTCAAAGACTCTCAGTCCAGCTGGAGTTAAGAGTCTATGACTAATTTTAAAGAAATAAGGAGTAAATGTCATTGCCAACTTTCCTTCTTCTTAGTGCAAAGAAGGGTTCTAATTTTAAATCTGTATTTGAAATTACAGCAGCATCAGCTATTAGTATTAAGGGAATTCAGTCTGCAAAACATTTTGGTTTTGGATGTCAGTACTAAAATTAAAAGTGCAGATAAAAAAAAGTTCAAAGTTGCCTACAAGTGCAGAGTTAACCTAGTTTTGAAATGCCGTATACAGGAAGCATTGATATGGGACTGTATGAGAAGTCTGCTGTGGAAGGCTTCTATGGTATCGCAACTCAAGCATGTAAAAGCAAAAGAAAGCTGATGCCCTTCATTCTGCCTTATCTATTGCCCTTTCTTCAGAAGAAAAGCCAATAAACTTATCAGCATAAACCACAGGCCAACTTACAAAAGTCTTTAGCTACTGGCACCAGGAAAGTATTAGTACAAGATTCTGTACAAACTTGAATGCAAAGAGCTAAAACAGTATGGTCATGAGACACTGTCCTTCTGGGTGTCTGTTTGACACTTGTACTGTCTGTCTTCTGCTTAAACAATTGCAATATTAACTCCAGTAGCATGGATTAATGAACACCCCTGACATCTAATTTCCTTCTCAGAGCCAGAGTGTTACTGTTAAAGATGAAACCCAAAGCTTCATTATGGTTGTCATTCTATCTGTAATTCATCTCATACATAATGTCATGCTGTAGTACGTCTGTGTGGCATGGTAGCACATTGATCCTAGCACTAATGCTATTGTCTTCTGTGCTGAAAAAAACCACTTTCTTCTTAGAATGGGGTGTTTGAGACTTGAAATTAATGGCAAAGACTGGACAAGTTAGGGTGAAATCTAGGTCTGCACAGATGGGCAACAGAGGGCTGTGCTGACTTGTAGCCTCTGAGGTGGCTCTACCCACAGAGAGGTGAGTGTCACGTGCTGAGACCATGGGGATGGTGGTGGGTGTCACTGACTCTCGCTCAAATTTAGATACGTATCTTATCCTGCTAAGCCTGTCTCGCTCTTTTTTCAAGCTCTGCAACCAGTGGGGAGTACAAATGGTTTGGTGCCTTTGGTACCCCCTGCTCTCTGAGACTGCTGGAGGAGCTCTTCTCTGCTGACTCCAGGGGAGCCCCAGAGGCACCATATGAATCCAGTGCTTAAAAATGAGTGGTGTAAACACCTTTCAGTAGAATGAGTTGCTAATAACCATCCCGACACCCCACTGATACTTCTTGTTAAATGCCATAAATATACTGGCTAAAGCCTCTGGTTTGTGTCTTGATTTTTTTAACTTTTTTTTAAAAAGCCATATAATAAAATCCAGTGACTAGAAACTATTCTGACTTGATCCACATTGCTACGCTGTTTAGGACAGACATCTAATGATTACCTGATCTTGTGTATTCCAGTGTGGGGCAAATACTCTGCCAGAACGTAGGCAGGAGTTTGTTATTTGCTGAGGGGTCGTGTGAACAGACAGGGTATGCTTTCAAGGCAGAGCTGGAGAGAACATAAGGAGCACATAGAGCCCACACGGGTGCTCTGCAAGAAGTGCCTGATTATCCCCAGAGCGTGTTATTGATTTCAAGGAAATAAAACGCCAGGAAAATGGAAGTGTTGCTCACTTGAAAGGCTAAGGAAAGGGATGAGAAGTGAATTATCAAGGAAAGGAAGGCATCCCAGTCTTTCAATCCAGGAGCTCTTTATTCAGCGTACCCAGTTTTATCAAACTTGACAAGTGCAAAGCCACTGCTGTTGAAAGAAAAGTGCAAAGGTTTCAAAGGGTCAGTCTTGATTTTCTGTGCATGCTTCATCTTAAAATCTGTTTGTGTTTACAGATTACTATGCTCTCTTTGGTACTATGTGCCATGGCTGTGAATTCCCCATTGAAGCTGGAGACAGGTTTCTCGAAGCCCTGGGCCACACTTGGCATGACACTTGCTTTGTATGCTCGGTAAGTAAAGCTAGTCTACATCTTAAACAAACCCATGGCAGCAGTGCTAGTGCTAACCTGACCGATAAGGGGAGGTAACAGCTAAAACCTCTTCAATCCTTGGACCCCAAAGAAAAAGCACTTTCCTGGTTATTTGGAAGGTGTGTTGCTATTGTGAGCCTTTGGCAGCAGTCCAGAGGAGTTGGCCTGGATTGCAGCCGTGTGCCCTAGCATTTAATCCCGACATTTACTTCCTTGGAGCAAGCACTGAAGGCCATACAGGAATGGTCTGCATTTCTGAAGTGGCCAGAGTGGTTTTGCCCTGAAGATGCTGTAGCCAAAGTATCACCTGCTAATGTTTTATGACTAAAAGAAAGCCCCAACCCTCACGATGAGGTATTTCCTTTTTTTTAAATGTGCTGAACCAAACTCTGCTTCCAGTTAAGAAGCTATTGACTTAAAGGACTGTTGTGCTTACAATAACCATTAGCATTGCATCTAAATGGGTACCCCAGACAAAAACGTTAGAATCTTATTCTTTGTATTTATTTGTGCGTAGTACAATGCCATGATTTGGCATTCTGAAATACCTGTGGTGCAATCCATCCGACTGAATTGGGTGATGTTTTATTTTTTTCCCATTTCAGGTTTGTAGTGACAGTTTGGAGGGTCAGACATTCTTCTCCAAGAAGGACAAGCCTCTGTGCAAGAAACATGCTCACTCTGTCAACATCTGATGCAGGAGTTCACCTTGCATAATAAATATACTAAGCAGAAAGAAAGGTTAAAACGTCTGTATTCAGTAATTGGTTAAAATTATTTATATCTGTTTTTCTAAAAATGGAAGAGAAATGTGGAAACTTGGGGAGTGGGGGGAGTTGTATGCTAATTGCTAGAACTTTTATTGGTTAGGGTTTTGCTTCATAAAAAGATGGGAATTGGGAACTGCAACTAAGTCAAAGGATTACAGTACCTTTACCTCTGTCCTTGGCACATTATTGGTTTCATTATTTCATGGCTGCATTTATATATGCTTCAGTATGAGAAGTGAAACATCTATAAAAATAAATACCTGCTATTAGAGTCTTGGTTTTGCTGCTATTAACCAATAAAAGAAGATTGGCTTCAGCGATCCAGATCACGTTATTGCGCTGATGTTTTTTAAAGTGTGTCTAGAAGTATTGCAGCTAAACTCCATTAAACAGGTACTCAAAGCAAAGATAAAATTGCTTGGAATATATAGTTCAACAACTGACACTTTCATCTGATACTCATATGCAGGAAGCCTCCTGCCAATTACACATACCTGGTACCTTTGGCAGTTAAATCTCTGATGGGTCTGCAAAGGACAGAGATTTTAACAAAGCAGTTGAGTGGTGGCAATGCTGGTGAACAAGAAAAGTAGAAGCTGCTGCTCAGAAGAGAACATTAATGGGATGCTCTTGCTTGAATTACGTACTACCAGAATGCTATCAAAAATCTCAACCTGCTCGTGGGGGAGTGTGTGACAGAAAGGAAATGCCAGGTCAGATCTTCAGGTGGGGTGAGATTATACTCTTGTGTTTGCAGTCCTGTTTTATCGATAGTTTTAAGTGCCTTGGAAAGGGGAAACTGTACTGAATCTGCGGGTAACAGTGTTTTATATCCCGAATGTGAGAATCTGGTGTTGCATGAGGAAAACTGCTGAAGTGCAGCTGAGGACAATTGTTTTTCTCTCAGTACATTCTTTACCATGTAGCTCATGAATATGTATATTGGTGGTGTGCCAGGTAGTGTACTGAAAACTTATTTCTCGCTCAGCTGTGATGATTTTTATTGGTTTAAGGTTTTTATTTCTCTCTTTTCCCCCAGCTATAAGGAATATATTGTTGAATAATGTAATACTGAGTTAGGCAGCTCAGTATCTTTCAGCTCTTGCAAGGGAGCAGAGAGACAATGCTGTCGTTATGCATTTGCTCAAACCAGGAGATGTAGATGTAGCCAGTTCTGTGGCTTGATACAAATTTTGTCTCCATGCAGAGACTCAACGCAACTCAACTGCACTCAACCTGTGCACCAACTAAATCCTACCTAACTTTAAACTAGGGCTTAAGTGGTACGGAGCAATTGTAGGCAGATAGAGGGGAGGTGGTGACCCTCTGCATGGGGTGAGTTTCTCTCCAGCAGAGTTGCACAACAGAGAAGGGGTAATATTTCCTGAAGGAAACTGAATTTACTTGCTATTTAATTCAACAGGGATTTCAGAGTGGAATTGTTAGTCTTTCCAGCTCTTTCCAGTAGACATTAAAAGTAATCTTTTAGTGGTTAGGGGGGGGTGGCGTGTTTTGTGTTGGGTTGTTTTTTTTTTTGTTTCGTGTTTTTTTACAGACAAAACCAACAGGTGTATCCATAAAACCATGGGGAAAAATCACAAAAAACTGCCATAGCTGAGTAAATCAATAGCAATAGGCATGTCAACAAAAGAGGGGAAAAGAAAACCAAAGTTTCTGTTGTATAGAAATATGAAAATATATTTGTATTTCTTATTAACTCAGCAAGACAGGTTCACATTGTTTTTCTTCAATACTACCATGTTTCTTTTTTAACTTCTGGTGGTACGGAAGAAATGGCATAAAGCTGTTGAAAATGTTTACACTCTTGTACATTTACCCTTTTGTGAGTTTGACTAAAATTCAGGTGGGTAGAAGCAGACTGGACAAGATGCAGCATGATACAAGCCAGGTTGCTTTTGAAATTAGAGGGTCTGTGGAGAAATGAGACCTAGAGGGTAGGTTTCAGTGGAGCTATATTGCACATGCGTGAGGAAAGAGGAGGATGGGAAAGCACCAGAAAAGGCATTTGGTAATTTCTGCAATTCAAACCTTGCTGTTTTAAAGTAGGACAGAACTTTTCAGTTGGTCATTGTCCTTAAAATGAAATTAATTTTATTTAGTTTTGTAATTTTAATTGGAACTATTTCTTAATCCATATGTTCTAGAGTTTGAAATCTTGCAGTTGTTAATGAATTTGAGGACAGAAGCAGTAGAACTGCTTCATTTAGCTGCTTTGCCTTTTGATCTCTGCTCTTATTGATTTGTTTAAAATTTAAAAGGAAGCATAGAGTCACTGATACATAATGGATATTTAATGGCTCTACCAAATTATATAAAGCAACTAAAAGGAACATAATTTTTATCATTATTTCTATAAGTGGGATTTTTAGTAGAGCACTTTATAATAATGCTATGTATCTCACTGAATATTTATTAACTTTTTTCTGTTTAGCTCTATTTCATAGTGGTATATTTGTATTTTGTTGTATTTTTAAGCCTGCATATTTACTTCTAGATTCTTTTGATGTGTGAGTGTGCATGTGTATGCATTTATATATACACTTCTCTATACATGCATACATAGGCATGTACGCTGAGAGACATACATATATACACACACACATGCATATGTATATTTGACTGCAGACTTAACGTAGCAAAAACCAGCACCCTTCCATCATAATTCGGGGCTTTCATGAAATTTTCAACTATTTTTCATACAACACATGTATAACATTCATGTTTTGAGGGAACGTTAGGAAGTCAGGAGATACATGTTAGTAGCCAAACTACTGTAGCTTTTTGCATGCGTTTCAAGTCAGTGATTATTTTTCTTCCAAAACTGTGCCTGAGAAGATTGGGCTTTACTCTGAAGGTAGAAGGTCTTCATAAGTGAATAATTGAATGATGATGACAGTTTCAGTATATTGTAACTAAATAATTCAGAATTATGTGTAAATATAAATGCTTAATATAACAATGCAATAAACTTAAAGCTGAAGTTGAGTTGTGGTTCAGTGTGTTGGTCTGTCCAGTTGTGTAGCTGTTTTTTCATGGAGCTACTTGCATCTAGTCATGAGTGGCTTTGCAAACAGTGGTGAGAAGGGGAGTTACATCAGTTCGCAGATGACCTGTTTGAATTGAATTTTTCTTCCATTGTTTTACACTAAACAAACAGTTGTTAAGTCCTTGTGATTTCCTTGCTTGTGTTTAATAGTCTTTGGTATCAAATCTTGGCTGTTCAGACTTGCAAATTTAATTATAATTAAACTACAAAACAAACATAGCCCTGAACTCTTTATCTGTCCTGTGGTTATTGGATGTTTTCCTTTTCTGAGTCATAGTAAAAGAAAGTAATGATTATGCATATTAATACATATGAGTTGCTTGTTCTTCAGGGCTTTTTGGAGACATGCTTGACAGCAGAGGACCTGGGGGTTCTGCTGTGCACCAAGTTGACCATAAACTGCCAGTGGCCCCTTTGTGACCAGGAAGACCACCAGCATCCTGTGCTCCATTAGGTAGCGCATAGCCAGCAGCTTCTCTGCTCAGGCTTGGTGAGACACAACTGGAGTGCTGAGACCCATGCTGGTCTTGGCAGTACAGGACACATGAACGTATTGGAGTGAAGGGCCAGGAAGATGATTAAATGCTTGGAGGATTTGTCATATCAGGAGAAGCCGAGAGAGCTGGTACTGTTCAGGCTGGAGAAGAGAGAGCTCAGGAGTGATCTCATCCATGTGTACAAATACCTTGGAGGGTGGACTAAACAAGGTGGAGCCAGACATGGCTCAGTGGTACATAGTTACAGAACAACTGCGAGGATGGTCAGTGAGATAGGTTACCAGGGAGACAGCAGAGTCTCTCTCCTTAGAGATACTCAGATCCCTACTGGACACAGCTCTTGGACTAAACAAGTTGAGTCTCCATCTTTTCTCAAGATGGAATGAAAGATGGAAACACATTAAGCACTGTGGAATATGTAACAACATAAAACTCAATATTGCCCAATTCTCATGCAGCTTGCGTTCTTTTCCACTTTCACTGCAGGATACTTACTGGCCATGTCATAGCAGACAGTTTACTTCACAATAATACCAGCCTAGTAAGACTCTCCCCAGCTGGGCATCTCTTAAACAGGCAAATGCACTGTTGTTTTCTACCATTATTTACACAAGCAAAGGAAAACACTGCACACAGCTCTATAAAACTTAGAGGCAACTTTACAGAAAATTTGTCTACCCTTCAGTGTTTAGGCTGTGAGTGAGACAAACGCAAGTCTATTTGCAAACAGTGTATTAAACTCCAGAAGCCAAACTTTTAAAGGCATCAAGCCTGCATTTGACGTTTTAATGGCAAAGGTTTGGTTTCTATCAATCACAACGTCATGTAACATTAAAATGTGCCGACAAAAAATAAAAAATAAAAAAAATTAAAATCTGTCATTCATTCATTAAGACACTGTAATCCAGTGTAAGATTTATAGGCTTAAAACTCAACAGTGTGTTTTGACAATAAATCCACTTTCACTGCTCGACACAGAACAAATCTCTCTGTCACTCAAAATGTTTGCTGGTCAAAATGCCCTGTATGAGATCTTCAAAGGGTTTCTCACAAAATTGCATATAAATCCTTTTACCAGCAAAGGCTTAATTTAGGTTGGAGTTTTGCTTTCTCAGGACATTGGTTAATATCTTGTGCTCAGAGAAGATCTTGGTTATATCAGAAACACGTAGGGCCTAATTTATTATTAGCAGTCTGGTGTTAATTAGGGGGAATTACCAGAAATAGTTTGCTTGATGGAAATTTATTATGGGATCACACTTTACTGATGGCAAAATAGGAGTCACTGAAAGAGTGCAGCTCCTTCTCATAACCAACTAATTAATAAGGTGCCAAAATTCCACTGAGAAGGGTTTGGTACTAACTATGGGAACCTCACAGAGCAAATGGTTCCTATGCAGTACTTAAAATTTAAAAGAGGAAAAGAAAGAGGAGAACAAGCTGCCCAGCAGAAGTCTCAAAAGTGTTATGTTTTTTTCTTGATTTTATGAAAGAAAATATTTAGCTGTTTTTCTAAGATCATTAAAGAATTGCTTTTCCCAGACAGAAAAACAACAGGTAGTTTATAATCTCATTTGGTATGCTTGAACTCGGTTTTCAGTTTTACTTGTGCATACTGCACATTGCGACTTGTAATTTTATGAATCAGGCTCATAATGAGCTCTTACATTGCTCTTTATTGCTATGCCTGAAGGTCTTTGTCGTTATCATTGCTATGGAAATTGATCAGAAACTTGTACTGATAACTGAAAAACAGGGCAAATTATTCGTGTCCCTCAAAATCTAGCATGTGTATGGAAGCTTGGGGATAGAAAGTCACTGTCTGTTGTCAGAAATCTCATGAAAGTTTTACGTATGTCAGGATGACATGCTATAATGAAATGGAGTGCAAGCAACATTGCCTCTAAAGAAATTTAAAATCACCATACTAGAATCCCTCTATGGCTGATTTGGAAAAATATTTTCTGTAAGATTTTTTCCAAAATATTTTAAGGTGATAAGGTATACAAGTTGTAATAAAGCACTTCTGTATTTGCACTGGAAGTCTCTTAAAGTCTTTAAAAAAAAAATCAAACTTTTTGAGTATGTTTTAAAAGGTTTCTCCTATACTGTAAAACTAAGGATTGTGTCATTATACTCTGAATAATACTCAAACTTTCCATAGGATCACAGTTACTTCCTTTCTGTGCTTAGGCTTTTGCTTCACTTTTTCTTACTGCTGGCCAGTGCCATTGTTTTGTTTTAAATTGTTTCAGTACAAGATAATCCTGCCAGGTGTGTCCCTTATTTTTCTTTTGTGATGCATCAAAGAAATGTCAAATGTTCCTTTGGTAAATATAAATTTTGCACTACATTTTGGCATGCTTTCTGAAGTGTCAAGTTTTCCCACCCAGAAGTTTCCGCTGGAAAAATAACTTGAGATACGAGACCAAAGTGGTAATTATATCCCATATAAACTCTTTCTTTCCCTTGAAATCCATCAAGCAAAAGGGAAACACGCGAATACGAGAGTAGAGCCAAAATCATTGATAACCTAAGCAGATACAGCCTCAGTGGCTTCAACTTACTCCCCTCCAAATGAAAAATGAATGTATCAAAGCTACAATAATTTTATGCTTACACTTGCCCAGTGGGTGAGATCAGAATTAAACTAAGGATCTGGGTCCTTGGTTTTCCATTAAACATCTGAAATCTATTTGAAGGAATGCTCTGGTTCAGTAGGTGACAGAAGAGTCGAGCACCACACCATCCAGAGATGGGAATATCACCATCAGAAACAACACTGGTTCTTTATGCTGTGTTTCATTTCTCAAATATCAGCTGTTCGGTGTCTCTGGATGAGCTGTAACAGGTCAGGTAAGAAAGTGAAAAATCTTTCCCTGATACTAATCTGCCTGCTCCACCTACCACCTTGCTGATTTAATGATGTCTACTTGAATTTTTATATACTTCCACACAAATAGAAAATTCTTTTCTTTACTTGTCCTGTACTTGGAACAGTATTCTCTGAGAATTAAAAGGATGATAAATTCATAAATAATTTGGATCTGTATGAAAGATAGGAATTGGCATTTGCACCAAATTGAAGTTTTGCCCACGTGAGAGTTCTTCAGCTTTTCTTGTCACTTATGTTGTCCTAGCAGTATTTCTCTAAATTATGTAATCCCTGCAAGGGTCCTTTAAGGGTGGATTGAGGATTATTCAGATTTCTCAAAAATCACCGAAGTACAAAATTTGATTCCATTTTTGAAAGTGTTGATTGTGACATATAAAGCAGTTGCCTTCTCTTGCTGTGCACAAAGTATAAATTACAGGGTAGGACTTTGGCCTTTAATATAGGGGCCACCTTTCTTTTGTGTGTTCTCAGCCTCTGCCTGTTGTTGGAGTTGAGGCAGGGTATAAACCAGAGCACCATAATATTTACAGCACCTAGGGTGCAACCTTGGACTTGCTCCGCTTTAAACAACCCAAGTGCCCTTAATCTGCTGAGTAAGTCTCTTTTCCCTGTGTGGCACCCTCTGACAATCCATTGAGGATTACTGGGAAATTCTATCTGGTGGTATCAGGAAAAGCAAATAGGTTGGTCTTTCTCTAAAATAATAGGCATACATTAACAGAAGTAAAATGATGCTACAATAAGGTGCAAATTTGTCATTTGCCTGTTCTCGTCCCTATTTATTTATGTATTTTCCCAAGCACATGGCTAACTAACTGGTTTTTCCTCTTTTATTAGAACGTATCGCATAGTTGCCTAGATGTTCCCGCTGCAAAATTTGGAGAGAGGTAGTTTTCCAAGTGGATGCTTGTGGTATCTTGGTGGAAACCAGTTTTCTGTGATGCAGGTTATGATAGTCCCTCCAAAAGTCAGCAGTAGCGTGTTTTCTTGCTTTAAGTTTGTCTTTTACCCAGTCTCCAGAGCTTTGGCATAGGTTTCCTAGCACCCTATTTGTCTTTCCAGGCAGTTAGATGATTGTTGTGAAAGAATTCGTATTTTTCTGCTCGGTGGCAATTAGTATTTGAGGATTGTGGTGTACTGGGGAGGTGCATTAGATCGCCAGTTAGAAGATGGTACAGTACTACTGTGAAACCTGGAGTTGCTATTTGGAATGAAGAAACAAAGCCCAGGCTTTGTTTCTTACTGCTATAGCCCTGCACATGTACATGGTGCCTGCAGTGAAATAAAACTCAATATACGAGCTGTGGATTTCCATCTGCATCTAGGCTCCAGGTCCTTTCCTTGAACAGATAATTTTTGTTACACCAGAAGGCGTGCCCGCCTTGCAAAATGCATGGGGAAGGGAAGGAGGGCTGGTGGTGGTGTCATCTTTTCCCAGTGGGGTGGCTGTGGAAGATATTGCCTCTTCTCTCTTGTCTCCCTGTGGGCTGAGTCCTGCTGTCCTGCCAACCAGGCCAGTTTATCCCAACAAGTGCCCCTGCTCACCGCCTCGCTGCTGTTCATCTCCCATCCCTCCACCCAGCAGCATCCTGGTGACACTGAACTTTGCTCTCCAGGGAGCCAAAAATATATCTTTGGAGGCTTAGGCATAGGTTAGATTTTCAATTAAAGTTGCTGTGAAGTGCAAGCGTAAGCCTCCTCAAACAATATGTATAAGAATTAACATAAATTAACTGTTAGGGAGCGTGTTGAGAGAAGACTCTTAATTTCTTCCTGGCAGGGGTTTGCAGGATCAACTAGGATGGAAATTAGCACTTCAAATGAGTTTCTTCAAACAATAACTGTGTGCTGTTCTGTCCTAAGTGTCTTCCCATTGTATATGGTAAGGTCCTGTCATACCCCAGGAAGGGAGAGAAGGGACGCTGGGCAGGAATTTTCAATTGTGCTTTCAATCTCTGTACACACAGAAGGCAAAAGCGAGCTGCATTGGAGGCCAGGAAATGGGGCACAGTGGCAGGAGGAAAGGGGGACGTGATGGTAGGAAATGGTTCAGTGTTCAGAAAAAAGCCTACCCAGAGGCTGAAGTGAGTGTTGTTTAACATTACCAGTGCCTGCTGCTGCTTCACGTTACACCGTCCCATCCTGTGCTGTCTGTAGGCAGCACCCCTATCACAAATTCCACAGGGCTTTGCTCCTCTGAACTTCTTCCTGCTGAAGTCCACGTGGAGATTGTGCAGAGCAGCTCCATGGGTCTGCGAGTGGGAAATGGATCTTGAGCTGCTGCAGCCCTCATGCAGTACCATAACACGCAAGGGACAAAATGGACTGGAGAAATACCATCTAATAATTCAAAATAAGCTGTTTACCTATTGGTTTGTGCAAAGTTGGAGCCACTGTTCTCCATGTGCTGTTTAAAGTGTTTCTTGAGGCAGCACGGAGTGTCCAAGCTAGCCTGTGCAAGTGGCTTCCAGCTGTTCTGGGAGCTAACGAATTTCTGGGAGCTTTTTGCCATGGCTCATGGTTAAACAAATCCATCGCTCCTTCTGGTCCATGGATTGTGTAGCTTGTCCAGCACTACCCCAGTGCATAGATTGCACATCCTCCTCTGTGTCAGCCAGAGACGAACCACTGTGTGAGGATCTGCAGAGCTAATCCACAGTCTGATACCTTGCTTTGTCATTTTTGTCAGTGCTGTCTTGTTTAGAGTTCCTGCCCGTCTGGAAGAGCTCCCCAGCCCTTCCCTTCCTGCCAGCAGTATATGTAGCACAGCGGGCAGGGATGGGACAGCCTGGACATCTGCAGCCTACTTGCCATGAGCCAGCCAAGATACCGTCTGTTATTCAAGCGAGCTGTGGCTAGTCACTGAGGATGCCAGAGAGGAGTGAAACACCTTGTCTCTCACAGACCTGGGTGTCCCCTGCCTCAGCCAGGCTGGTGCCAGGGACTACAGATGAGTTTCTGCTTTTCCCTCCTCGCCCAGGTTTCTTTCTCTTCTTCCTCAGCTCTCATGAGGCAGGGTAAGGATGGTGCTCTGAAGAGCACACAGGAGTAACCTGCGGCACATTTTAATGCACAAAGTATTTTCAGTGTTTGGGGGTGAAATAGCCTGGAGAAGTGTGTTTAATTGTAGAGGGATTAGAAAAAAAAACCAAAACCCAGGTGTGTAGCCATCAGTGTCATCTCTGTTATTCATAAATGAACTTGGTAATGTGATTGTGTTAGATGGGCCCCACACACCCCATGGTAAAGGCTGGTTGCGGGGGTTTATTATACATAGTTTGATATTTACAAATAATAAGTAAATTTTGCTTTTTATTCATCACCTTTTTGCTGGGCCATTGTTCATCTCAGTCCCAGTATCATTGAAAATTAGGGTCTGCATCTCAGACAAAACGTACCATGAGAGGAGTGGGGGTGCTACCTTTAGGAGGTGCTCTCCTTGCATTGCATTGAACTATACCAAAAAAGAGTTGATTCCTGTGGAAACCAGAGCATACAGACAGGTAATCCAAGGTTGTATCTGAAGAGGACTGAATCAGTACTGTCTGTTTCCTAACTTTGGTGTCCTTGACTTTTCAACCTTAAAGACATGCTTCTAATGGAATATAAACTGTACAGCAAACCACACTGGCATGGTGTTTGTATCAATGCTCTGGTCTGGTTCAAAGCTCAAACTGTTCAGAGGTTTGGAGTGCAAAAATAAATCTGCTGGAAAATTTATTAGTAGATGTGCTGGTCTTGGCTGGGATAGAGTTAATTTTCTTCATAGTAGCTAGGACAGGGCTGTGATTTGGATTTGTGCTGAAAACAGTGTTGATAACCCAGGGATGTTTTTGTTATTGCTGAGCAGTGTGTACATGAAGCCAAGGTCTCTTCTGTTCCTCATCCCACCCCACCTGTGAGGAGGCTGGGGGTGAGCAAAGAGTTGGGAGGGGACACAGCCAGGACAGCTGATATAGACTGACCAAGGGAATGTTCCATACCATATCATGTCATGCTCAGCATGTAAAGCTGGGGGAAGAAGTATGTAGGGAATGACGTCCAGAGCAATGGCATTTGTCTTCCCAAGTACCCATTACATGTGATGGAGCCCTCCTCTCCAAGGGATGGCTGAACACCTGCCTGCCCATGGGAAGTGGGGAAAGAATTCCTTGGTTTACTCTGCTTCCACATGCGGCTTCTGCTTTACCTATTAAACTGTCTTTATCTCAAGCTATGTGTCTTCTCACTTTTACTCTTCTGATTCTCTCCTCATTCCAATGCAGGGGGAGTGGGTGAGCAGCTACATGGTGCTTAGCTGCTAGCCAGAGCTAAACCAGGACAGCAACAAAGGCCAGGCACAGCAGTCAGTGATATGACCTGACAAGTGCACTTTCTATATGGTTTCTGTGGGGGTGTTCATGCAGTTACAGAAATGAAGGCCTCTATAGCAAATCATGCACTGAGCATCCTCTTAATTCCCCCCTCTCCCCCTCCCCAGGAGCAGATGATACTATGCAGCAAATGGCACATGAGGAAAAGGGCTTGAAGTGTTTGTTTGCTGTAGGTAGTAAGAGATTAGCAAAAGGGCATATCAAGCTCATTTAATGAGCATAAATGAGGTTGCTTTAAATTCTAGCAGAGAATTTGGGCAAGCTCAATCCAAACATTCATGTTTAAGTTAAAGATTTGATGTGCTAGACAGGGACACAAAAAGTTAGAGCAAAACTTACGTAGCTGGAGCAGAGGCTAACTGCCCAGCCTTTCTTTCAAATCAAAATTCTAAGTGGTGACTTAAATAGTTTTCTGGTTAATTTAATAAAAATCATCCTGATATGTTCCTAGACTCTTAACAGTTGGCCAGATGAGATGCATGGAAGAGAGCAAACAGCAACAGAGATGGAATTGATAATACTGGAGAAGTGTTGGCAGATCAAGCAAAACAGGATCAAAGAGAGGATTGCTTTCAGGTGAGGCAAGCTAAATATTTAAATATTTTTTTCCTCTCTTAATTTTTGCCCCTGCAGCTTAGATGGAAGCATTTGCTTCACCTTCCTCAAAAGATAAATTAGCCAGAGATATTAAGCAATCTGTTTATTTTGTATTAATTCCAATCAGTCTGGTTTTAATTGTCTTTCTTTTGTTATGGTTGCCATATGGGTAATACCATGCAGATGTATGCAAAGAATAGAAAAGCTTATGCTCTGACTCCTAAAGATGTTGAACGTAAAATGCAACCTGAAGCCTTTCTCTCATTCTCGGTCGCTGGCTGCAGACAGAGGAGCTGCATTCAGTACAGCCTTTTGACCTGGGATCTGGACGCAGGGAAATGCCCATTGGAACAAGGCAGAGACTGCTGGTAGCACAATGCTTGTGGCGAACACAATATTGTGGGGTCTGGAGCCCAGCAAAGCCCTGATGTGCGTTGCTTCCTCTTAAACGTGTAAGTCCCCTTGAAGATAACTGCTTTATTGGGTTTTGACTTCCAAATAGACAACTTTAAAACAATATTTGTAAGGCAAGTTTATCAATGTTTATGTTTCTAGCCTTTAAAAAAATATATATATATTGTTTTGAAATTAGCAGGCTACTACTTTCCTTGCAGACCCAGGCAACATGCACACTTCCTAAGCTCCTCACGTTTGTCACTTTATGTAGAGGGTGGTCTTTATCAAAATGATTCACGACATTATTACTCCAGATGGCTGAATCTGTGCAAGGTAACAAGTTTATGGGATCTTGAATCAGTGCAATTACTTATGTGAATCTAGTTCCAGCATAAATCTTCTGAAAGTTATGCCTGCCTAAGAGCCGGAAGTGGGAATTTTTAACCCTGGACCAGTGACATATTTAGTATTTGATATGTTGTATGTTGGCATATCTAAAAATAGCTGCAGGCATTGGGATTGTGCTATCCTGCTGCTTTCCAGGTCCATATTTACAAGCTGTGCACCCTGTGGTGTAACAAAGCTACCCTCAAGGCTGCGGCATTGACCTCCCAGTTCCTGTTGCACAGAGGTCTGAGATGTCAAACCTAAAACATGTCACTGGTCTGGAACTGGTCGGACATAAGCTAAGGGAGAAGATCTATGCTCGACCTAGGGGAGGAAATAGCTATTTATGGATGGTGTGAAGGGAAAAGAGGCCATCTGAAGCTGGTCAGGGTGGGGCCTGGTGCAGATACATCAGCCAAGAGGGGAACTGTGTCCCAGCAGTGTGGGGCTCCACTGGGCTCAGCAGCTACTAGGTGCAGTAACTGCTGTGCCTCCTCATGAGAAAGCAACTGCTTTTCTAAGGGGGTATTTTAAAACACCTTGTGTTTTGTCAGTTTCCCTGCTTGTGATGGAGAGGGTTTCCATGCATCGTGTCCTTCGCCTGGCTCTTCAGTCTGCCCACGGCAAGAGTGATCTCCCTTCCGTAGTGCCATAGAGGAGCCAAAAGCAGTGCCGTGGAAAGGAGTCCAACAAAACATCAGAACAGACTGCAGGCTAACAGTGCCAAGCAGCACCTTACCTGTCAGGAATTCCAACTGATAGACCACCGTCAAGTGGGAGAGTTGGCTGTAGCTTTTAAAGCCCCACATGAGAGTTGCCCTGTGTGCAAGAAAAGCATCACCTGCAGTTTTACAAGTGAGTCCTCAGTGCCCCCAACACACCAGAGCACAATAAAAAATAAAAGGTTTACAGAGGAATTTAATTCAGTGGCAAATTAACAAAATAGTTATCCCAGCGTTTGCTGGGATAACTTGCTAACTTTGCCATAAAATCTGTTCAATAAGGCAATGAAGGACACGGATATCTGCAAAGGAACTATGTTCCCTAGCTGTGGTTCCTAGTTCATGTCCATCTCAGGTGGGATGCTTGCGTTTCAAGGGTGGTTCAGGCTGCCTTTGTTGTCTCTCACAGGGCTCTCAGCTTTCCTCCTCCCCAGGAAAAATACAAGGAAGACAGCACAGCACCCTGTAAAAGGGAGAGAAGACAGTAAATGTTTGCATCATGACGCAGCTAGAATACCTACAAAGAACTGAAGAGGAATTGCTTAATTCTAAAGACTGGAGTAATGAAAAAAATTTTTTTAAAGAAACCAAAAGCTGTAGAATGGAAAGAGGTTTGGTGATGCTTTCTTTTTGAAGAAACTGCAGGTAAAATTGCTATATAAAATTTTATTCTATTACATATACCCAGAATTTGGAGCCTCTGTAATGTATACCATCTG
This sequence comes from Zapornia atra, assembly GCA_013400835.1. Lineage (NCBI taxonomy): Eukaryota > Metazoa > Chordata > Aves > Gruiformes > Rallidae > Zapornia > Zapornia atra. The sequence continues at coordinate 79,396 of VZTU01020296.1, read as the reverse complement.
TTTAACTTATAAATGTCAGAGCCCTTCCCAGCAGATTTCACCTGTAATATATTTAATGTATGGCACTTATGCATAGCCAAAATTACCCCTCCTAAATAAGTTTCAGCAGGGATTTACAGCCCTTGTTACAATAATAGTTCACACTGGCATGTGGTGTGAGTTTACCCAAGTGGACTGAGATGAAGGCAAGCGTTACCTCAGATCTTGATATGATTATTTGCCCATCTGTGTAGTCCTTCTTTAAATATTGCCAGAATAGGAAATATAAAATGGCTTCAAAATGTCAAAGTCTTTAATTAAAAAGTAAACAAAACAGTGAAACGTGAAGCTAATATTACACGATGAAATAAAAATAGGAACAAAACTGTAGGTAAGGACTTTGATATGATTAGTCAAATGCAGTGGGGCCAAAGCTCAAGTGCTGAAGGGAAGCTCATGGGAAGCAGTTAAAGTGATCTCTGCACTGCTTGCTTGCTGGGTGCTGGGATTGTCAGCAGGCTAGGACTTGGTTTTGGGGTGGGTTTTTCTTGTTCTGAAACACTAAAATTGGGAAGCTGAAACAAGAGAGGTGGTTGGGATGCACAGACAGCTTCCAGAGCTCCCTGTCTGTCTGTCGTGTGCAGAAAAACGAGGCAAAAAGGAGCACATCCACTCCTTACCACAGTGGAGGCTAAAGCCAAACATCATGCATTGTACAGCTGGTGTGTTCCCATCCTCCCCAAGCATTATGAGCTACAGAAGCAAGCAGATGGGAGAATCCTGATTCCACTTGCCCTTTCATCAAGGAACATTTGATGTCATTCTGGGCTGGCAAGGCAGAGCAGGAGCCAGCCTCTCACCCCCTGTGTCCACCCATGCCTCCTGCACTTTGCACCAGGGCGCCTGTCCCTGACTGCAGCTCCGGGCCAAAGAAAATATGCCCCAAAAGGCAGAAAGGTTAGCTCATCAGTTGCTTATAGCCTGGAGTCTTTGTTCACTACAGCTACTATATTGGGAGTTTTCTTGGAATACGTAGTTATAAAAAGCAATGTGAGTTCTCAGAAATATTGTTTCAACTCCCTGTACTTCTAACCGATGCCAGCGCGTTTGGGCTCTGATCGCAGCTTCCAACCTTGCCCTCATCTTTGAGGCACTCTGCTTCCTTCCTCCCTGCAGACAAAAGATGTTGGGCTATAAAACATAGGGGACAGCAATCCAGCTGAAGAATGAGGTCTGTCATACACATTTCAGAGCTTGTCACATCTCCCAGGAGATGCTCATTAGCCAACTTGAAGTGACTGTATTTGCATGCAACACCAAAGGACAAATGTGTCCTTCAAGTGATCAGGCTGCAGACAACCTGAGCCAGTCCAAGGGAAAGGATGACTTTTTTTTTTCCTCTCTCTCTAGAGAATGGAAAGTAAAATGGATTTGACAGGAGATTTTCTGAAAGCAAACCAATTAAGAGAGAAAAAGTTCTTTATTCAGAAAATGTCATTGGCTATTCGAGAACAGAGAAATGGGAAATGAAAGGGATATCACACTTTAATTTTAACTAGCGGTTTGCAGTCACTTTCTTTGGATATCCTCTTTCCCAGCTGATATTTCCTCTGATTTATTCTGCTGCAAAGTGGATCATTTCAGTGAGTTTTATGTAAGTCCACTTGGCTGTTTTACAGTTCTCTGCATGTTTCAATATATTCCACTGTTAAAATTTTTAAAAGTAGGTGGAGAAAGAGGAAATTTCTGGTTAATATATCACAATTTCTGAAGTCTATGTGCCTGAACTAAATTTTTCAGGGCATTTTTCCAGACATCTAATGAGGTTAGAAAATAAAAATAGCCAACTAGCAGGACCTTTCACGCAAACTCCTCTGCAACCCAGCAGAAGTTTCATGGGCCTAATCAGGTTCTTTTCTACCATCATTGGGGAGAAATTGAAAAATACTGTCAGGCATACAGAAAAAAATAGAAGTGCTGTGTAAAACTGCTATAGCTGACTATATTTGCTGTAGCAGGAAGAGTTGAAATTAATATGTGATTTTTTTGTAACATCAGAATAATCATGGTTGACCAAATGGTCTAGATGAACTTTGCTTATGACAATACTGAAACTTCAGCTAGGTACTGGTATTCATTTAAAGCTGGCCACAGACTATTATTATTGCTATTACACATGCTGTGGGCAAACAGAGATACAACTGGAACCAGTGGATGCAATCCCAGGGGTTACAAATAAGTCCACATCCAACTGATGAGAGAAAAATCTTGGATTTGGAAAAAACCCCCACAACCCTACTAATTTCCATACATGTGCATTTTAGATCATAAATAAGAAAAGTATCACAGTGGTAATTTTTATAGAGTTCAAATAACAAAAAATAAGCTAATGGAAATAGAAGACCTGGGATGGAACTCTTCTTCATTTCTTTTTAATTCTTTGGCTTTTGAGGAAATGTTCAAACATATGTGCATCTTGAAAAGTGTGTAACTTGTTGATTTGCCCATGAGATTTACGGCATTGTATCTAAAGAATTTCTGTCCTATTGAGAGATATTGAGTTGCCCAGAGAGGCTGTGTAGTCTCCATTCTTGAAGGTTTTTGAGACCCAACTATATAGCCTTGGTGTGACCCTACTTGGAGCAGGAAGTTAGCTTACATACCTTCCCAGGTCCTTTCCAAACTCAATTATCCTGTGGTGCTATGAGGCAGACCAAGAAGGAAGATTTTTATTTCACACTTTCAGGCAAAACTTTGTGTGTTTGTGTGAGAGAAATGCTTTTTTTGATGAAAAGCAAAAATTTAACCGGATTCATTTATAATTTTACACACTTTCCAGGAAATGTTGCTGAAAACATCATATCAAACCACCTTCCATTTCATTAACAGTCTTCCATGATTTTAGGTGTGAATGAAAATATTACAAAATGTGGAAGTTAAATAAATGATGAAACACAAGAGCAGTTAATGACTGAGTAGCTTGGCAGATGAAGTAACAGGATAGTGTGAAGTCTATTAGTTCAGCAGGTTGAGCTATGCATATTGTTAATAATATTCTATGCAGGATCAGCATTATGGGCTCTGCAGTTATTGCTAAAGCAGAAGAGTCAATCTGGAATAATTCCGGGACCACCTTGTACATCTGACTTATGATTTATGCCAGCTGCCAAATGTTCTCTATGAAATTCTTACGCATGTCTTTATTCTTATTCATGGTTTGGCTGATAAGACAGTATCTGTGCTGCTAATCCTTACAGGGTTTTTCTGTCAAATATGTGGTGTTATTTTTACTTATACGTGTTTCCGATAATACATCTGAAGGAAAAAAAAAGTGCATGTATAAGAGACTGAGTCTGAAATCTTATACTTGTGCTCTTCACAATATTTCTTCAATGAACTATTATTTCAACTGGCCAAAGCTGTTAGAATAAGCACAGGGAAGAGGCTCTATATTCTTGCCTCCATGTGTGCATACACCTTGTTTTAACTTGACTGCAGCCCTCCACAAAGGTAATGCGTCACAGATTAGCTTAGCAGCTGAAAGATAAGTAAATTCAAAGAAAAATGAAATTAGGTAAAGGGAAAAATCAGCTGAATATTTAGTGATTCAAGTTCACTTAGACCTCAGCTGGTTTTGGTTTGAACACAAGAAAATGAAACTAAATGGGCTTTATGTGAAATCTGTTCCATCTGGTTCAAAGAGGAAGCCAAACTTTTTGTCATCTGGTTAGTTATGAATTTCTCAAACGTGTTTTTCATAGACCATTCTGAGTTTATTGTGATGCCTTTCAGAGGTCATGATATAAGTCACTGTAAATAGATTAAATTACCATTCTTGTCCAAAGACAGGAGTGTATACAGTCTCTGGAGTAATCCCGGTCTACTGATGTCCCAGCCTTTTGTGGTTGTTTCAAATAGCAATATCAAAATCTTCATCTACATTTTTTTTGCCTTTGGATTTTTGCATGCAAGTCATCAATTTTCCCTTCCCCTGGACAGAGCTACCCAAAGCCTCTTATTTCATGACGCTGATTTATTTTATCATACTCATACTATAAGGATTCAAACTAAGGTAAAGTCAGAGTAACTCCTGAACATGCTTTGAGTCTTTTGGGCCCTTAAAAAAAGGCTGATGTGAGAATGACATGACAGAAAAACCCCTTGCTGTCCTACAAGAGGTTAAATCTAAACAATTAAAATGTGGCAGAGAAGTTGGTGTATTGTGGGCTGTTGTTGACATTTAGCAGAGCATGTGAGACTTTGATAAAAGATTATCAATCTTTGTAAGGAAGATGTGAAGCAGAGAATATGGACTAGGAAGCTTAAAGGAAATAACAACTTGGATTCTTATTGTTTTCCCACCATTATTTAATGTTCATGCCCTGTCTTGTCTCTTCTGTCCACATAGAGAGGTAGTAGAGCAAATACATTCAAAAGGTTTCATGTGGGTATTACTGCAGTTGGACTTATGTATAGCATTGAAAATGAAAGTGTTACAATTTAGAAAGAGGTAGACCTAGGCTTAGGTACAGAACAGCCCCTGCAATTGATAAAGTTTATGTTTAAGAAATAATTTGCAATGCATGTCATTTTAATGGTTGATTCTGGGTTTAGGATTTTGCCTTACGAATTCACTGTGCAAAAGATAAGAGAAAAACATGGTAATACAGCTGGAGTAATACATGTCTCTCTTAAACTATAAATCAGTTCCAAGCTAAATTAAGAAATACTTGTTTCTAAGTTTGATCTCTGTCAAAAAAATAAAAATCCATGTTCCAGGACGTTCCAGTGTCAGAAGAAATAGCTTTTGGAACTGAAAGACCCTCCTTTGCATCTGCCTGTGGACAGAAGCTTTCTCATGTGCTAGAGGTGAAAATAATGGAGAAAAGGAAGGAGAATTTTTAGTAGATGATTCAGCTTTCTTAAAGTAACATTATAATACTTCAAATTTTAGAGAAAGTAGAAAGAATTACGTTACTGAATAGATACAAGCAGAATGCTAATTGATTGTATCATATCCTTGCCAAATTATCACATGGGTTCTAACTCATGTTTCCAGTGTATTTGTGGGTATACACATATATATGTAATATGTATGTGTATGTGTGTGTGCACGTGGGTTTCTGCAAGATGAAGTGGCCTATATACTTCTTCCTGGGTTATGCCCAGTACATTCATTTAATTATTCAGTGAGGGCATACACTACCAAGTTCTTGGACCTTTTTCTTGTATTTCTTTTTCTTTGTAAAAGCTTTGATACTTTTTTGGCACTGGTTCATATAGGCAGTAGAGTAAATTTAATGGGCCAAAGGCATTTTTATTACCCTTTAAAATGTTTAACAGAGTTTCTGTATAATTTCTCAATATGTTCTATTTGTTTATTTCTGTATATTTTTGGTATAAAGAGGTAACATTGTGGTATTAGGTTTTATTGCCTTGGCACTGTCCTCATTAAAGATGTATCAATCCTTCTATTATGCAACCATATTTTTAGGGGCTTATATTCTGGACATGGAGCTTCATTCCCAGTGGGTGTCCCAATACAAATGCCCCAGTAAGATCGAGGTCATTATTTTCTTGGCAAATTTTAAATAGCACAAAATCTGTTTTAAAGTATTTTTTTCACAAGTGAAATAGAAAAAAATACAGTCTTTATTTGTCAAGGGGTTGAACCATCAGCCCTTGGTCACTTCATTATCTTAGTTGTAATGGGACCTGGTTTGAGACAAGACTGAAGGTTCAGGCTCCAGAAGTGACATTCAGTTACTGAGTAGCTTATCCTTACTTTTATCTTTATGTGAGAAAGATATTGTGGACTGGACACTAAATATAAAGGAATAGCTGTTTCATAGGAAACAGATGAAAATCGAAGTGCATAGAATCTGGATTTTCTGATGTACTACAAACTGGGAAAATAGTGCACGTTTTGTCTTTTGAATTTAAATTAACAACAACATATCAGTCATTAATATCATATGCACTGTCTGTGTTTGCACCACTGATTATTCCTCTGTTTTTACATGCGAATATTCTGACAGTTAAATACTGTGATTTGTATTTGATTTAGTGTAGATTTTTGAAGAGGATTGATTAGTGCTTAGAGCTTGGTTATAAAATCCTTAAGAAGGAGCTGTGCTGAAGTGTGTGTGCAGAAGTCAGACATCCGTATCTGAGTTTTGTAAGCATAGGTGTCTTATTTATTCAGTGAGTGCGAGTGTAGTAGACCACCTTCTAGGCATCTGGTGGGTGGCAACGCAGGCACTTTTTTACTGCCGGAGTTCCAGTCCATTGCACAGCTCCATAGAAAGAAATGGTTCATGGTTAGAACCACTCAGAGTCAGATTTCATTTCTGAGCTTTACCTTTCAATAGGCAAGGGGGCAGCTACAGCAACATGCTCCTCAGCATTTGGAATGTCTTACTGCTATGTGTATTTTGCAAGGATTTGTTTCTTTTCTTTTTTTGGCAAAGATGACATAGCAAGGGGCCAGCAGCACCATTATCCTATAGTCTGCAAGTCCTCCTCCCAAATGGTCCTGAGAAACTGGAGTTCTGCAGATGGAGAAAATCAGCAGATCTGCAGTCTGACTCCAGGCTTTTCCATCCCCTCTTTTATCGCATGCAGAACACAGGGGTTCAAACAGACGCTAGTAAGATCACTGGCTGAGTCCAATGTCACACCATGGGCTGCTCACTCACTTCTTCCCCTGGTGGGACTCAGAGGAGAATGGGGAGACAAAGGCAAACCTTGTGGGCTGGGATAAGGACAGTTTACTGGGATAGCGAGGGGAGAAGGAAAAACTAGAATTTATAAAAGAATATACAGTGGTTATAACAGAAGGCACTTTACCAACCTGATGAGAGACCAGACATTCAGGCCACACTCAGAACAGGGCCAGAGCCATCCTCCCCACCTAGACCCCTTTTATGGTGAGCATGATGTCACAGGGTGTGGAAAACACCCTTGGCCAGCTTGGCTCATCTGTGCTGGCTTGTTTTGGAAATTAACTCTATCCTAGCTGAAATCAGGGCTGTATCCAAGAAGTTAGGTGTAGAGATAGAATGCACAGGAGGCCACTATGTAGCACATCATACTCAGTTTTCAAAACAGAGCATCACTTATGCATCTGTTCTAGCAGAAGCTGATGGAAAATAAGGAGGTTGTATTTGGTTACTCATGCTACACGATATCCTAAACTGGTAGGAGATGAGTAAGTACAACAGCAACTACTTTTTTCCCTGCTAATGATTTAGTCTTCTCATCTTTGGTCAAACACTATCCACTCTGGAGTGGCATGGAGCTGCCTTAGACATAAGAATTAGCTTCCCCATAAAGGTCTGGGGCAGTACACAGCAAGTCAGAAGCTACTCCTGTTACTGGTTTCCCTGCCTCAGGAACAGCTATAATCCTTGCCAGTCCTTGCATGCTTGGGATCTCCAGTGTAGAATATAATGGACCATAAATCACGGCGTATCAACTTTTGCTGATTGTTTAACTGCTGGACCCAAAAGCCATGTGCTGTTGATGAAGAGCCAGCCTGAGCCCAGGCAAGTGAAAGAAGCCATCAGGTTCCTGCTGACATTTGGAATCTGCCGTCTCAGAAACCATCATTTTTAATGCATGACTGAAAGCCTTATTTCAATTAGGGGTCAGTGCCATTGGCTACCAGCTGTGATGCTGTGGAGTTTGCTGTGACAGGGTACTCCCTTTTCCCAGACCAGAGTCTCCACTCAGTCTCTTGACAGTCTGCCAAGCTTTGCAACTGGAATGTGTGAAGTTCAGTTTAAAAACAGTTTCTTTCCATCATTCGTGCCTGTTTTGATCTAGTATGTGAAACAGGTTTCTACTTTTGTTATAGGATTGTTCATTCTTGGCAAATTTATATTATTATATAATCTAGTGGCATCAAATGACTGCCTAGGAATGAGTTGCAGATGCATCTCCCAAGGTACAGAATTTCTTGCTGCAGCCATGCATTTAGGACTTGATAGCCACCACTTATAGGACCAGAGTGATGGCAAGAAAGGCATCATGAATTTGATAAAACCAGATGTAATAGACTCTGAAGGGGCGTGTTACAGAACTGGTCTTCCACACCTTAAGAATGACAGGGAAAGCGTTTTTCCTGGCACAACCACACTGTCATGGTAATCCTTTCCTGCCTAAGCACAACTCAGGATTATGCTCCCTAAGGATAGTCATAACAATTGTCAGTATTAGTCTGCCTTCTCCATTTACACACCGCTGTGCCATGAGCAGACTGTGTCTGGCTGACGTACCTCTAAAGTATGTTACACAGCTCCTCTTGTGCCTAATCTACAAAGGTCGACCACTGTTCCAAGCTAATGGATGAGGTCCTTTCATTTGAGGGGCTTTGCGGCTGTAGCCTGGGCTTTCATTCCCACTGTTGGCATAATGAGAAAGAAGTTACAGGTGGTAATGCACAGGGGTTGCCAGCTGCTGTGCACTTCAGACACTTGGAAAGAACTTCTGAGAAAACTGCCATGATGTTTTTTCCATCTTTTTTTTTTTTTAAAATAATCTACAAAAGACAGCTGTCTGCTACTGCTACCAGTAAGCAGTGCAGTGGCAAAGGACATTAAACAGCTTAGGAACCTCCACTCAAAAGTGCTCTGAAAAAGCTGGGGAAGATGCTGCTAGACTCGAGGTACCTGATCTCTCTATGAGCTTTTCTACTTGATGTTAAGTTCTCCAGGTGCCTGTGAATGTTTCACCCTAATCTTTACAAGACTGAGCAACCCATCTGTTAGCATGAAAGTGAGACACCACAAGATTTTAAACAGTGCATTTCTCCCCTGATGCTCTCAGGAACAGTTGATCTTGTAGCATGAAGGTCCCCAAAGGGAGCATAACAGTTGTCTGTGCAAGCCATTTCAAAGGGATATACAAGTCTGAGTGGAGCTGGCAGGTTTTGTCATCACTGTTGGTTCCTGCTCTTATAAATGGTGATTTCCTAAAAAACCCTAACAGTAAAAAGCCCCAGTAGCAGTTTTACCAAGTTGTATGCATTCTCAGAAAATGCCTGATATTCCTCACAAAATGAAGTCATAGCTGCCATTCACTGCCTTTTAAAACTGCTGGACAAAGACTGAAAGGCCTTAATTTCTATTATAGCATCATAGATAATTCAACAAGTGAGAAGATGCTTCGTTTCTTCCTGTACTGAAGGGAATCTGAGGTCAGAATGTCCTACCTCTGAGACCCATCCCAGAGCTCATCCTATACATCTTCATGTTTTGTTTTTGTCTAATCTATGTCTCAGCAAAATAAAAATAATAGTTCCAGATTCATTGTCCCAGAGGAGTTGTGTGACTTTTTAGACTGTAGAGCAGAGTGTCAACATCTGAAGGGTCTTGAGTTCTCATCTCATTGTCCTAGATCATTTGTCTATTTCACTGGACAAGTTGCATGGCTGAGTCCTTCAAGGTGTGTAGGTGGGCCTAGACCTTCTTTGTTCCCTTTCATGTCCATCTCTCATTGCTGAATGAGAGGAGTCCTACTTAAGATGACGATCTTTGAAATAAAGGATTCTGTCCTCTGAGCTTCCTCCCTTTGTTGGGTCTCAGCTCTGGCTACCCAAACTGTCTTGCTCCGTGGTGAGGTATTCATACAAGGCTCATTGCCCCATGGGGCTTTGCAAACCAAAGTCCTTCATGGTGTCCCTAGTTATCTAGCTGGGATAGAGATCCTTATGCCATGTAGGTGTGATCATGGTGAGAAGAAAGGCTCTTTCTTCTTAGTCCGCCACCACATTTTGCAGAGGCAGGCATAAATTAACCCTTAGCTTTGTACACCAATGTTTATCAACAGTTCTTCAAGCAGAAGTTATAGACAGTCCTGTAGCCAATCCTCACTAAATTATTTGCAGGTTTGTCTTCTACATCAACCCTTGGCAAAAAGTTTTCCAACCATGACTAATATATTATATGAATTGTCTTGAGGATAATAAATGGAAGAACATCTGTGCTTAATACTTTTCCACCTTCAGAAATTCTTCACATTCAGCAGATGTGAAATGAAATCCTCCATAAGTGAACAGTGCTTTTGAATTTCCTTGGCAGCTAAAAAGGTTAACAACCTGATGATGACAACAAAACCACTTGGAAGACAAGGCTTCTTTAGCTATTAGATGAAGAAATTAAATTTATTAATAGTGATCACTGTATAAAAGAACCTGATGCATTGGTCATAATTTTTGTGATGGAAATCCAGTATTAAGGGGTCTAAATATGATACCGGTATGTATCATGTTAGATGGTTGAATATGTATGTAACAACTAACAGAGGGTTTTATAGGTCTTAACTGGTTATTCCCAATCTGGTTACTAGGGGTGCTCTGAGGTTTTATTTCAGATAACTCCAATTATCAAGAGTGTCAGGAGCAAGTGGAACAAACCTGGCTTGTCAGATAGGAAGGACAAGTTGGGGAATGAATATTATAAATTACATAAGCCTCAGCCAGCTAGTTCATCACAAATGAAAAACCAGGAGGAGATATTTGGATGTTGAATTTTGTGCTAGGGTAGCCTCACTTCTTACCTTGAGACAGAAGGCTTGTTGTAAAGGTGCTTTGAATTGTTTCAAAGGCCACATGCTAAAATTACTCATTAATAGATTTTTTCTTTTTCTATCTCATTTCCAGGTGACAGTTTTGGGGTCTAAAAGTGGAGCAGAAAAGGCAATATGCCACAACAATTCCATAGCCTGGGCTTGTGTTCTTTACCATATGCAAAAGACAGCAAGGTCACCCTGTGCAACGTGCACCAGTTTCAGCACACACCGAGGGGAACTCCTAGCATAGAGTAAGTCTCCTCACTCAAGGGTGGGAACACGCGGTTGCTGTTGCCCAAATATTCTTAGGGGGGTTCGTTTTAGCCAAAGTATAATAGTGTAAAGCCTTTGATTCAGATAATGAATCTACCTTGTAGTCATTTACAAGGGGCTGTGTGAATACTTTCTGCTTCTCTTGAGACAGAGAGTTTCCTCCACATTCTTCCACTGTGGAAGATGAAACAGGGAATTCAACAACTAAAGGCTGGATAGCACCAGAAGACCATCAGCATGTGCTGAGATCCCCTGACACAATCCCCACTGAATTTCCAAATCTGGCAAATTAGTCTTTCTGCCTCCTGCCATGCTGCTAACTTGATGGAAGATTTTGCAGGGCTCCTCACATATATGACTATATAAGCAAACCAAAACCCAAGGTCTTTTACATAAAAGGGACATGTCTCTGGCACAGGAGATGATGTACAATCAGTAACTCAGGCTTCAGCATAGCACTTCTTATTTTCTGGTGAGAGTACTGGCTTAGCAGTTCAGGCATACTGGGCTGACATTCTTAGTGCTTCTAGTCTTATCATCTGGCTGATTTGAAATCAAGGAGGGTTTTGTTCTTTTGAGGCCAATGGCTCTGTACTTTGCTGGGCTAAACTCCTTGCCTCAGCAGTTGTCAAACTGTGAGGACACCAATGACTTTGTAAACTACATGCCATAGCAGTACAGAAGGAAGCTGTGAAGTTAGTCACCACGTGGCCAGATATTTTTAGAGTATCTTTCTTTATGTGAAGGCCTTTGCTTCATGAAACAGTCAGGCATATTAGCAGCCCCAGATTTTCCATTTGCCAGATACAGCCGATGTTCTTATCAAAGATCTGTTTCAAAAATACTGTCTGGTCTATGTTAGAATCTGTCAGTATTTTTAACTTTGTTGAACCAGTCACAAACAGCCGCTGTTTTTTCCACTCACAATGAGGATCTTTTCCGAGATTATGTGTGTTTCAGATCTAGGCATATGAGATTACTTTTTGTGTTATCCCTTTGTGGTCCTCTAGAAGTAATTCTTCACTCTTCTGGTTTGAAAACTACTTGTCTGCATGTACTGCTCCACTGGGCTGGGTGTGCTCTTTTTACAAGGAATAAACAATCTCAGGGAATGAATAAGCTGTCACAAGCAGTGTTGGTAAAAAGGAGCAAAGTCAGGGAAAGCACAGAGCTATGAAGGTTCCTTTTGTCCATGCTCGTATTCGTGGTTCATAAAAATCTGATTCAGAATGTTAACTTACTTTTTAAAAAAATATATAAAAATTCCATTCAACCACTGCATTTGTCATTTGTGAGCCACAAGCTGACAATCATGGTATTGTCCTGTCTTGCAGTCCAGGAAAAATCAACTTTTACCATATGAAAAATTATTGTATATGCCTAAAATATTGCAGTAGTTTGGGGGAAGGGAGCGTTTGTAATGACTTGGTATCTTACAGAGTTAGTACAGCAATGAGGGTTTGATGTACATTTTTAACAGATACAAAGAAAATAAGAGCAACACATCTGATGCAGAGGTTATGCTAAGATCAACTTCCAAATGATAATGAATTCAAAGTAAGATTCCTGCAATATACTTATTATTAGCATGTTTCTATGTGAAAGACCAGAGCTCTTTCCATCCGGGTCTTGTGCTAATGCATGCAGAGAGACCCTTACTCAATTAATTTATACCTTGAACAGAGAACATGGGTGGGAGAGGAAATGGAGGCACAGTGCTTTGGTCAAACTTTGCAGCAGCCACTGCTAGAACTGGCCACAGCATCTATTTGGCCTGACTGGAAAGGCAAAGCTGCTGGCCTTCCCTGAATATGTCACCTTTAACTTATGTCAAGCATTCATTTAGGTTATTTTATATAGCCAGAACATTCAGTGATGTGGCTTCAGAAGAGAATCAGAAAGCTTTTCTGACGTTTTGTGCTTTTGTGGACAGTTCTAGTAGCAGGTGCTGGTAGTGATGATGAGAGAGAAATCCAAAGGCTTCCATGCAAGCCAAGTATTAAAACCTTTTTTTTTTTTTTTAAAGTTTTTGTTCTCCCCAGCAAAGTTTTGGGTAGTGTTCTGCAATAGTCCTTGAAGCAGAGAAACTGAAAGGAAGGAGCTTCAGAGGCGGGGTGGTAGCCCAAACTAAGCGAAGAACTGTTTTGTTTGTCATTTTGCCCAAGGTTTATAATTGAAAGAAAAGGCTTTGACCTGTAAGAAACCCTGGGTGTGGTGGACAGTGTTTCCTGGGCTGAGGGAAACTGGCGAGCTGCCCTGTCAGCTTTCTTGGGCACAGATGAACAAATATGTGGTCTGTGGCTGAAAAGTGACTATGGGAAACATTTGGAATGGATTAATACTTAATAATTTTCATGATTACTTCAGTGCTTTTGTTTTAAGATTTCAGAAAAAAATTGTTCTTAAGGGCTGCAAAAATTATCCTATGCAATAAAAGTAACTGATGCTTTGGGACAACCAAAATTTTACTTGGAAGATTTAAATTTTCTAAATCCTTTAAGCACAATCTAGCATGGCAGAGTTTGCTGATGAAGTGACACATCGTTTGCTGAAATGTACAAATCCTAACTAATGAAGACAGCACATCCTGAAAGGCTTCAGAAGTGAAGCATCTTAATATGCTGGGAATACGCTGCATAGAGTATAGAGCACAAGGCAGGGTGTGTTTGAGAGCTCACGGAGGTGGACGTGCCCATGTGTATACTTTCTACTGGAAAAAACCCCATGCTTTACATTTATGAACATGAAAGTCCCCATCAAATAGAAAGACAGCTGATGATGCTGGTCTAATCCTATGGCTGTAATGACAGTCTCCATCTTCTGTGCTAAAGATCTCTTTTCCTTCCATCAGAAAAGCTCAAGCCCCTTTCTTAGTCCGGGATGTGTGGGTTTTATGCACCCCCCTGGCTTTTTGAGGGGAATGCGAATGTTGTGGGGTTATTTTTCTTTAAGTAATTCATATTGAAATTCACACTCTTCAGTGAAGACTGAGAGCTTTCCAAAATAGCCTAAAACTTAATCCAACATGAGGGAGCCTCTCCTAAATGGGATCATTTTGGAAGGACTGTACTGTTCCCAGCTCTTTTTTTGCATGATACTCCTTATAAAACATGCCAGTGATATTCAGGCTCCGACAATGCAACATCACACATTTCATAGAGAAGAGCACCTTGTGCATATGGAGGAAGATGTCTATGTGAGAAGATTTTGTATGAACTTCCTGGCAGGAAAGAATTTTAGTCTCTACATGTCAAGCACTCTCCTCGTTATTTCACAGTATAGCCTTGCTTTCTTCTCACAGCCCAGCCACTTCTCTATCAGCTGCTGGAACTTGGAACTTCTCTTTGTCCCTACAGTCACCCCCAAGTTTATATCCTGGCTGGTACATTGCTTCTTAATGTATGTGCCCAGCAGACTGGTGACACCCTTTTCTTGATTCTCAAAGCAGTGTATCATTTGAGAGTTTAAATCTATCTAATCTAGATGTTTAGCAATGCCCATGTATTTAATGAGTGAACAGGACTCTCTGAAAACTTCTGTCATTATATAGCTAAGTTACCTAGAGGAGCTGTTTCTTCACCACTCTGATTGTAAGTGGATTTCTGTAACAGCCGTTCTGCTCCAAACCTGTTCTGCATGGGGCTTTCATCCAGAGAGGTAAATGGAATGTAGACAATGATTTACCTGACCAAATGGCTGCTACCTGTTTTCGTGCCTCTATTGCTTCCCACCTGTGGCCATTGAAATCATAAGGGATGGGAACTTGCTGTTTATTAGGATTTATTGTCCTCTCATGCATGGCATCTGGTCACACTGCATGTCCCACTCTGCTACTTGAGGAGCTTTTGTATTCCAAAATGTCTCTTACAAAAAGGGATGGAAGTAAGCTGTGGATGCATCCATATGTTACTTTTCCTCAGGGAGATGAGCGATACATTTAAGAGCATGTGACTTGTCTGTGCCCTCCTCTGACATGCACGCTTTCCATACAGACCAACTCTGGCTCAGAAAGTACCTTTATTTAAAATAACATCATTTACTAGCTGGGCTATGACTGACAACAATCTGTTCCTTGTTTTAGCCAGATTTTTAAACTTCATTGAGCTGGACAGTATGCATCGAGCCCATGCTGCTGCTGTCTCACTTTGGGGAGTGTGAGAGATGCTTCGGGATAGCTTGCCTAGACACTGCCACAGCAGAGAAGAAACATCATTACAATTTGTAAAAAAGTTTATTTTAATCCAGGGAACAATAATAACACCTTATAAATTATAAGCATCTGGTCTGAAGAACAAATCTAAAGCATTACATTGTCACTACTGGGAACTGTGGAATGTAACTCCAACTTAGCACTTTTTTTTTTCTGGTAAATGATGCAGCATTGGTAAATGGAGTGTATATTTATGGAATAGCTTTGTCTTTCAAGAGAACAGTATAACTCTGATGAGGCTCATGTCTGCAAAAAAAAAAAGAGAATTTTATTAGGGAATTTGAAGACAGTAATATCCATTATAACAAACAGTAATGTTTCATGCTTAGGTGCCTTTATATATGTGCTAATTGGCAGTAAGTGACAGTCTTTCGATTAGCCAACTGATCCTGAGGGTAATCTCATTGTTTTCTCATGATTTAACAAGGAATTAGAATCCTAAACAGTGGTAAAATGTATTCCAAAATATTTGACCTTGACCAAGTCACAGCTTTTAGTTTCATTTTATTTTTCATTCCCTGCAGAGATTTGATAAACCACAGAAACTCTCTGCGAGTTTTGTACCTGCTATGACTTACCACTTGGTAGTATTTGGAATTTGTATTGTGTCCTTTGTGAGACACCCAAGCATATTTATGTCTACCCAGCAAAGTCCATTCCTTTCGCTGCTCCAGTACAAAGTGTCTGTTGCTTTTACAGTCAGTGACTTTCAGGAGCTGTAACTGAATACACTTTCTTGAAAAGAAAAAGAAAGGATGTCAACAAAGTCTTTTATCAACTTGTTTATACTCCAGTCCTAGTTGGAGAGGCTGCCTGTGGACTTAAATATCCTCAGCTTTCCCCAGCCAGAGCAAATTAAGGAAGATAGCTTGTTCCTTGTACTGTGAAAGGATCTCAGTTTTTGTGGTCTGCATTTATGGTAAGCAGTTTTTGTGTGCAAAATAATAAATTGGGGAATGAGCTTCAGCCTTGCAGATATCTACAGAGCTTCCCACCTGTTGCCAATCTGACTGCTCTCTGTGGAGGCCTGAGCGTGCTAATGAGCCTTAATTGCCCAGAGGGGCCCCACCTGGGACCTCCACTCACACACCCTACCGAGGTAATCGGGGCTCCATTTTAATCCCTGTCTGAGAGAGTCTTTCTTCCCTCTGAGAACACCTTTTGCCAGCTCCATCTCCTGCCTGGATACAGTTTTGGAACACACTGAAGGGTGTGGCTTTGTCAGTCATGTTCAGGTACTGTGGGGAGCATGGTCCTGGTGGGTAAGGGTATGGCTGGTGCTGGTCTGCTCTTTCCTGCACTGAGCAGCCCCTTTTGTTGTTCCTGATGCCTTGTAACTCAGCACCCTTCATTGTCGTGGGCAAGGACAAGGCAGTGTATTTGAAGAGAAACTAAAAGCTCTAGAGGGGCTGTTTTCCCACCCAGTGAGTGTGGATGTGACCCAGCCTACTGATCCTTCACCTGGGCTTTCCATGGGTAATGTGGACGATTTTATGCTAATGAATTTATGTAAGTACTGTGTTTGTTTCATATGTTGGTGTATGAGAAAATTTTAGAAAGTAATTCTAAAGTGTAGTCCCTTTGCTTCTGTTTGCACTTCTCTATATTCGTTAATTCAGGATGGAAGAGGATGGAGGGCAGAGTTATCTGGGGAATTTACCATCTCCAGCCTTGGCCAAAAAGCAACTAGGCTTTTGACTGCTGAGATCAGCTGAGTGGGAAAATGCTGATTAACGTGGTTTTGTCTCAGGAATGTGATGGCATAATGACTTGGTACAAACTAGCCAGACCTCAAAACTTTTGAAAATGTAAATTGGGAAGTCAGGATATGAATCTGGAATGGGATTTGACTGCCTGCTCCTCTTGTTTTGTCAAACTGAACTTAGGTGCCTGCTCCAAACTACTGCAGTGTTTTGTGTTACAGACTTGGAGCATTTGCATGTTATTTCCTCGAGTAAATATGTTCCCCTCACCGGAGCATCTTCCTTGTGCAGTCTGCTGTGTAACTTTCATTTTTCCTTACTGCCTAATGGACCTTCAGAATCCTAACAGCTGGGGATATTTCTGTATTCAGACTGTTAGATTTGTCTTGTTGGATTGCCTCTTGCTCATTGATTTGCTTCTTGCCTTTTTTTAATTCCCTTGACACATGTTGTTGATGATGTGTTCGGTTTTGTTTTTTTTTCTTACGTAGCCTTCTTAATTTGAGATTTTCAAATTAAAAGATTTTCTTTCATCTGGAATCTCAAGGCCTTTGATTTATATTTGCTCTTTGCTTTTGTTGTATGGAAAAAGCTTAAGACATACTTGGCTCTAATAGCTGTACAAATTTAAACACTGGTAAGCAATGGAAATATTTGAAACTACCACCATCCCGGTGTATTTAGGGATTTCAGTTACTAATAGCCATGGATTACATAAACCCCCCCTCATTTGTCTGTATTTCATTACTAGGTCTTAAAAGAATAGAACTGGCAATAGTTTACATGATTGCTGGGTGACATTGGGTGTTAAGCAGGAGGGAAAGCTGAGGTTTGATTCCAAAGGATTCTTGGGAAGTGACTTTGAAACACAGCTTAAAAGGTAATTGCTTTTCCATCATAAAATTTTTAAAGCAGAGTGATTTTCCAGGTGTTTGATAAACACTTGGTTAAATAATATGTCTGAAGTCAAATGCTCAATGAAAACTTGTGTTCGGAAAATAACAATTGCAAAGAGACTGGAAAAAAAGCCAGCTACTCCAGTGGCATAGCACCTCACCCAGAAGAAATGTAAGGGGCTGTAATCAAAGGGTTATAGGGCTTCATCATTTACCCACTGCTGGCTGCATCCAGATGCAATAACGAACACTTTAAATCTTATGGTTAGTAAATAAACATATTTGTTTATTTTTTCTTTCTTTAACACTGCTCACAAAAATAATTTCAAATTGCAAAATGTTTCTAGTTTTCTCTGGTCTGGAGAGGAAAAATAACTGAAGTAAAATGTATTTTGGATAAATAAGACTGTATGTTAAAATGCTTTTTCTATAATGCACTGCTACCTCTAGAAAGAACCACGAAGGAGTAGTAGTGTTGCTGTGTCATGGTATTTCCTAAGTATGGGAGGAATGCTGGTGCTTTAATAATAGGAGAGTTCTTCAACTTCCACTCCAATGACTGTTTTGGTTATGGGTTTTTTCTTCCTAATAATGGTTTGGGTTTTCTCCTTCTTGTTCAAAAACCAAATTGAATCTGTATTAGATGTGCTACCTCTGCATTTACGGCCACAGGTCTACAATCTCTAAAACTCTGAAGGGGTAATTGTGAATAAACAGATATAACTTCTTCCTAGAAAGACCTGTGAAAAATAAGTGGGGGGGGAGGGGCTGTATAAAAGAAAACTGGATCCTGTAGTTGCAGGGTAGAGGAAGAAAAAATTTTTCCAGTACATCCTTCCCAAGTCATACTTTTCTCTCCTGCAAGTGTATCTGTTTCCAGCAGTAAAATGAAAGCCTGTGGGAGGCAATGAAGCACACAACTCACTCATCAGGGCAATCTTTTCTTGCTTTCAGTATTTGCATCCTCTGAGCCTTATTTCTTGTGATCAGGGCTTTCTGCACGCGGTATAAATATGCTCACTGAGGGCTACTCATGCCAGCCCTTCACCCTGCTTCCCTTCTGCTTGAATCATCCGGGCATGGTTTCCACAGGACTCAGGCACTGTCCTGGTCTTCCTATCCATTACCGAAACCATACTAGGGCTACTCAGCACAAAAGCCTGTGGGCAAAAAGGGGCTTGAGTGGGAAGGGATTTGTAAGCTGCGTTTCTGTACTGTAAAACACTTTGCAGAACTGGTAGGAGCCAGTGCCCTACGGTGTAATTGCTTTTTCGCCTTGAGAACTGGAAATGAAATACAGCGATCTCATGTATTTTATCTTTGTGATGGATGGTGATA
The DNA here is from genome assembly GCA_013400835.1 of Zapornia atra. Classification (NCBI taxonomy): domain Eukaryota; kingdom Metazoa; phylum Chordata; class Aves; order Gruiformes; family Rallidae; genus Zapornia; species Zapornia atra. Next base: position 60,425 of record VZTU01020296.1, on the reverse strand, counting down.
AAAGGGACTGTGCCTCACGTGCTGCTGCTTTTTATTATTAACACGATAACAGTAATAGGAAAAGGTTTAAAGGAGGTTTCTATAGCTCTAATGCAGGAATGGCTGTATTTCACTAGCAGGCGTTCTCTCTCTCTATTACACTCCTGTGAATGCCGGATACTGCTTAAATGCTTACAGGCAGCTTCTGTGTGGTTGTCAAAGTAGATAATGAAGCCTTTTCATCTGCCTAAAGAAACCAGAATAAACTTCACATCTAGGTGATGCCACTGGGGAAAGAAAGATGTTTCCCTGAAGTGACTTGTCCTACCCAAAACCCATTAAGAAGGTACTAGATTGTCATTTAACTTACATGGTCTTTAAGGTCTGGAAAAAGCTGCTGAAGGTGAAATAGGTTGGTCAGAATGAAGGGGAGCAGAAGATGAAGACAAACAGACCTACCAGCATGCAAGGAAATGATTTGTTGATGAAAAAATAGTTCCCAGAGTGGCAGATCCTCTGCTCTTGCCCTGCTTGGCTTCCAGCGCAGCACTGTGATAATGCAATGATACAATCAGCTGTGTCATCCATGTTTGAGAGATGCCTGTGCCTGCTGATCTGCTGAAGAACAGATTAGTGCAAGCATTTATTAATAGGGACTGCCAACACTTAGGTGCAGCAAGTGTATGCTGATCTGCAACTTTTATCTAAGATGTATTTAGGGCTCTGGGGGAGTTTTGACGTCTTGGCAGTATTAGAAGACCATTTTCAGTTTCATTATGTTCTTATTATGAAGTAAGAGCCATCTAAGTGGCTTTATAGCTAAGCACTACACTGGGAATTTTTAAAAAATCCCCTTTTATTTTCCACCAGACAAACGTCCTGCGTGGGTTTTTTTTTTGGCCTGGGTTTCAGAACACAGCAGGAAAATAACTGTAATCCAGTTTCCGGATAGCGTCATCTTGCTTCTCACAGAGTTTGAGTAATTTCACTTATTCTTCTCCCAATTCCTTTCTGCAACAAAAATTATACTGTAGCTTGTGATAGCCAATTACTCTCTGGTCCTGGATTTGCAGAAGCTTTTTTGCATGACTTTTGGTAAATGCTATCTCAGTTTCCCTGCTTATGTCTGTCAATAACACACCTAAACTGAGGCAATGCCCTAGAAATATGTCTGGGATCACAGAATCATAGGGGTTGGAAGGGACCTCAAGAGATCATTGGGTCCAAACCCCCTGTCAAAGCAAGCTCCCTAGCTCATATTGCACAGATAGGCATCCAGATGGGTCTTGAATATCTCCAGAGATGGAGAATCCACCACCTCACTGGGCAGCCTGTCCCAGGGCTCTGTCACCCTCGCTGTGAAAAAGTTGGTGTGGAACTTCCTGTGCTCTAACTTGCAGCCATTGCACCTTGTCCTGTCTCCACAGCCCACGGAAAAGGGGCTGGCCATTTCCCCCTGCATCCCATACTTAAGATATTTATAAACATTAATAAGGTCCCCCCTTAGTCGTCTTTTCTCTAGGCTGAACAGTCCCAGCTCACTCAGCCTTTCCTCATAGGGGAGATGCTCCAGGCCCTTAATCATCTTCGTAGCCCCCCTCTGGAATCTTTCCAGGACATCCCTTTCTTTTTTATACCAGGGAGCCCAGAACTGGACACAATACTCCAGGTGGGGCCTGACCAAGGCAGGATAGAGGGGGAGGATCACCTCCTTTGACCTGCTGGCCACACTCCTTTTGATGCACCTCAGGATCCCACCAGCTCTCTTAGCTATCAGGGCACACTGCTGGCTAACCTGTCATCTGTCAGGACCCCCAGGTCCTTCACAGAGCTCCTCTTCAGCAGGTCATCCCCCAGCCTGTACTGATTAAAGTAGTTATTTCTTCCCAGGTGCAAGACTCTACACTTGCTTTTGTTGAACCTCATTTGGTTTCTTACTGCCCAGCTCTCTAGCCTGTCCAGGTCTGATCTCCAGTAGCCTTTATAAAGAACATAATGACATGGAGATCTCTGCATCTTGTTCTAGGAGTGTGGTTAGGATAAAAGGTGCTAGTGGGAAATTCCAGATCTCTTTCGTAAGAAGCTTTTGAGGTAGGACAGGAAAGTTTTCCCTGGTTCCTGTTGAAATCATTGTTGTCTACAGAGTAGCTGGATTGACTGGGCCAGGCAAGGGCAAGCAAGCTCTCCAAGCCCTAGTTGAAGACTTCAGTCAGAGAATAAAGGGTCCTTTTCCCAGTGATTTCTTGCTTTGTTTGTATCTTGCTGTAATCGGATATTGGAAATTGCATGTATGTGGTGGTGGGTTTTTTTCTTTGTTTGCTGCTTTAATAGTATTTACCTCTGGGTTGGTTGGTTACTGTTTTTCATAACTGAAAATTGGTTTTAAAGTTTTCTCTTTCCTCCTAATAGCATTATGAAGATTTGAATTCTTTTATTATGATATTTCTCTTTATTTTAGAAGAGAAGCCATAATAGCAGTATTTGGCCCCAATGACTAGCTTTCCAAAGTATCAAGACACAGTTAGTCCCATAGGCAGTGTGCTTAGGGGGAATATACAGTGATGAAATACTTACACCTGAGTAGTGAAGGCATGGCAAAGGTAGGTTTGGGGAGGGGATGTTGTGGGTGATTCCTGGAGGCATCTGCTGGTTTAAGTGTTTTCTTGCTGAGAAATGTCTATTTTTTTACAAACCAACTCCAGACAAAGAAACTTTCTTATTTTCTGGATGCTGTATCTATTGGGCTTCACCTGACGCAGTGCTCTGTCGTTAACTCATCAAAAGGCTGACTCCTTGGAGCCTCATCAGGCGAAAGCCAGGATACAAAACCATTAGAAATCATCTCTGCATTGCAAAAGAGAGAAGCAGTCCAATGTGACATGGCGGATCTTGAAATCTAGCACATCAAGGGAGGAAGGAGTGCCATAACTGCAAGAGTATTTGGCTGTTATTTTTAGAGCTGTTTGATTGACAGATCACCATGCAACAGTGATGTGTATAGGGAGAGCTAGTGAAATAGTGCTGGAGATGGTTATATAGTTTGATGTAACTCCAGTGTGATGACAGTTCCCTGGCTCTTAGTGGTGTTTTATCCCTGACATGCAATGTTCTACATGTCAGCTTGCTTTTGTTTTCCATGGCTTATTTCTCTTTGCTTTCCACACCATACAACAGTGAGCAAATGAAAAGGATACTTGTATGAGATAATGAATGCCTTCTGTGTTTTTACATGTTCTACTTTGGGCATAGGAGAAATGCATTGTATGGTTGGGTATGTGGTTGGTGAAATGGGTACCCACAAATAAAAGGACACCTAATCTGAAACAAAGCAAGACCCTGTTCCTTTCCACCCGGAGAATGAAACAGACTCTCTCAGCATGGGAGATATCTGCGATGGGTGGGTGGGTCGCTGGCTTAGAAGTCAGCCTGTTTCTTATTCTCATTTTCCAGAACAAGCCTGACACACTTGGAAGAGGCAAGACATGTCCAAAGGAAGATCTTGATAAAGAAAAGTTCCTTTTTCTATGCAGGCTGTGCTGACTTAATCAGGCTGCAACCAGGGTCTCCTTTCCACGTGGTAGCTGTATAGCTTGCTGAATAAAATAGTTTAACATGGTTTTGTTCCAAGAATCTTCTATGTCTGCTTCAAGGTCAAGCCCCTATCTTTGTCTGAAGGAATACCTAGATCTTTTGCTGCCATTCTGCAAAAGGTCAAATTTCATCCTGTGTGACAACAAGCTGCATGTAGGGAGAACTGCTGTTATTGCATTAAGTTGGACAGTTTGTGCTCTCCAGAAAGCCCCTGTCCCTTTCCAAGGGTTAAAATCCAAAGGGAAATTCCGCTAATATCACATAACATTACTGTATAAGAAGAATAATTCTATATATGCACCCTATATAGAAGTAAGAAACAGTAAATAACAGTCATACCCATTATGCGAGTCCTAAATGAAGGAGCTGCAAGAGGAAGAAAATGCATAAAGTATACTCCATAGTAGTGAAATGAAATTAATATTATAAAAGAATGATGACAGACTTGCTTCTAATTAAAATGACACCTGTTGGATTAAGTTTCAAAGAAGCGATCAAAGAAAATACTGCAGCACAAAACAAGGCACACAGTAAGTGTTTAGTAGATCAAAACACTTAAATCTTTCAGAGAAGTTGAGATGTAAAAAGGGAAAAAAAATCAGGGATTATGTTGGGATTATACTGAAACTTGACTAAAGGACCAGCCCTCCTGAACAAATAACATTACATTAAGCTAATTAGAGTTCAGAATATGAAATTGTTAAAGTTTGCTATCTCAGCTGTTTCTTTAAACTGGAAAAGGGATTAATCCATATTATAAAAATAGTTAGCGGTTCAGAGGGCAGAAGCTATAAAATAGTGCTGAAGGTTGGAAAAACAATAACAAAATCCAGGAAAAAGTGGAGCCTGAAGTCCCAGCCTGTGGAACCCTTAGGCAAGTGATGATATCTTTGTGTGAGTCCGTTCACTGGACTCGTGTGATGCTATCCATTGGCAAGGTGTACATCCATGCTTTGCAATGTACCCTAAATCCAGGATATGTTGTCTGCAGTTGAAGACTGAGAAATTTAACCAAAGTTACAAACATTACAGGGAACACATTTATTTTTAATTAGAGGGCATTCTTCCCTGCTGTTAGTGTCCTAGAGATAGTAATTTGTTTTTATTCTTTTAAGTTTCCTCTAAAGACTTCTGGACTATGAACTTTCTTATTTTGTAAAGATGTCTAGTGTTCAGTTCTGATGGCTTTCAAGGCCCATTTAAATCAATAAAGATTGTGAATGCCAGAAACTATAAGGAGAAGAATCCGGCGCATTGAAACTTGTGGAGGATGTTATGGCTGACTGTTGGCTCCTCTTGCTGGTGAGAGATGCTGAGGCAGGCAGCCAGCTGCTCTCCCCAGGAGGGAGTTAGTCCCTGGATCTCAGTTTGGGAACGGCTGTCTTAAATAATTTTGTTCAAATATAGTGCCTTTTATGTTCTTTCCAATTCTCTGTCCCTCTCACAATTACCATTTCACATGGGAAGCATGTACCCTTTCTTCCTGTTCCTTTCTTTTTATTGAGATGGGCTGTCAGTGTTTTGCTCCCGTAGTAATACTCAAGCACATATATATGGATGTATGTATATAGACAAGCACAACTCAAGGCTGCAGATAACATTTGGATCAACTCTTGTCCATTACAATGCATTTTACTTGTTTGGTGTTTTTTGATGTTTTGACTTTTAAATCATATTGCAGCAGAGGTTGGGTAGATGGTTAGTGTACCTGATAGACAAAAGCATTTTTGACAAAGGGTGTGTTGCAGTTACCCACTTCCTACGTCATTTTCTAGCTGGCTGATTAGGCTTTTTGGTATTCTGTTTACCGCAGTTTAAGGGCTGATTTGAAAGTCACAGCAGTACACTACAGCCACTATACTTCGGCAAACAGATGGCAGAGAACCATCAGCCATAATCTGTGAGTAAACAAAGACAAATGAAGTTTGGAATTGAGTTTTAAAGATGAGATGTAATCGTGTTATGGAACTGTAAGAAAGCCATGAGATACTGTATCATCCTGCCTGCACAGTAAAGAGCAAACTCTATTTAATCTGGCATGACACCACCATTTCTTTGCTGCTTTACTGAAACCTGCAGCCTTGGTATGGTAGGAAAATTGTAATGGCTGTTCGGCAGTTAGGAAAATAGTAACAAATTGGTTGCGTGTGTGTGTGTTTTTTCCTTTGTGAAATACATCGGGCCACTGAATGACAAACAGACTTGGTGAAGCTGTTTACTAGGGAAAAGCAACGCACAAAGACCAGAGCCGCGGAGCTCTTTGCTAGACAGGAAGAGAATACTACTGTTTTGGAAAGGGATCGAGTGTTGCTTCTCGAATAAAGGATTATGTTGTCTTTTCTAAACATAGGCGAAAGGTGAAGAGATCACACAGTATTTGTTTTTCCATCGGATGGTTTATTTGCATGTGTTTAGGGGGGGATTTTTCTCCACTGACAACACCCTAGTATCTGAAGGAATTGCAGAGAAGTGCAGTGCTCAACACTTCGAGGTCAGGAAGGTGAAAGCAGGCTGAAAACTTAGCCAGGAGGCTTGAACATTTTTGTGGTTTCATCTGTTTGCTTTAGCAATGATAGAAGATTTAGACAATTACCCAACACTCTCAGTGTCTTGTTCGAAAATACTACATCTCCTTTTCAGTATTATCTCTGGGAGCTCAGTATTTCGAGCTTTTTCATTTAAGTGTTGTTATAATCGGGTCTGATATAATTAGGAGTTTAAGAATGGTGGCTGAAGTGATCCAGTTAGAAGAGATTAGTTGGAGGTTGCGGAGAGAAAAGTGAACCTGTTATGCTTTTGTTAGAGCTCAGTCCAGGACTGTATAGTTTCTGTGGCTGTTGATTCATTGCATCAGGGCATGCATTTTCGAAGATTTGCTGTATGTTTTCAAGGAAATTGGTAAACACCTTATCCCTCTTAGGCTGCATGCTGGCGTTATACAGTGCATGATGTGCACTATAGCATAAATCCTTGATTGTTACATGCTTGATAGATATTTCATTATTTTTGTGCTTCAAAGGTGACCGTGCACTGTGAAGCAAAGGTGTTTGCAATGCCTCTTTTCTTGTTGCCAACTGTTTCAGGCACTTCTAAATTCTGTTATACCTTCCTTTTGTTCTTTTTCTATTTATTTTTATGTCTTCCCTTCCCTTTCATCCCTCTCTTTATTGCTTCCCGAGGGCAGGTTTTTTTTCCCCCTCTTTGAGTTCTCTGTTCTCTAGGTTCTTTTGCCAGTGCAGCATGGGGTAGTTTCTCAGCTTTTTTCTAGAAGAGACTACTTCTATTTGTCTGTCTTCTCTTGTTTGTCTGTAGAAGGCAAACAGAAGCGGAAAACCAATTAAAAAGTGAAGTATCTCTATTGAGAGGGAAACATTAGGCTCACAATAGGCAATATACCTGTGTTGTTATGAGCTGTGGCTAGGATACAGGCTACAAAAGCATGGAGCACAAAGTGCACAAGGACAACCTGCGTACATGGATTTCACAAAATAGTAGTCCAGAACTCCTGCTGGAACAAGCTGTCCCCTTGTTTTTTCAGCACTTCCAAATTTGTCTTGGCTAGTAATGTCTTTCTCCACTTCTGCCTCTTTAAGTACCTCAGTCAACACTGAAGTAAAAACCCTATGCCTACATTATGGGAGAGAGCATAGGGTTGAGCCTCCGGGCAGAGAAGAGTGCAGTGGCAGCAGCTCTCTGTTTCATGGAGTTTGCTCTCCATTCTGTGGAGCTGCCCCAAAATACTGACTTAATACTCTGCAGTTTAAATGTTCCTAGTCAAAGTGGCATAAACTTCTGTATATGTGAGTGTAACAGTAATATATCAGTTCTCTCAGAAAGTGAGAGTATTAACTCCTCTGGAATGTGAGAAATTGAAATTATATGAGGTTAGGATAATGTGTGTCTACCAGCACTGAGTGTGGCTTGGTAGATTTGCCATCTGAAACAGCTGATGCTGAGGACCCTGGCGCTCAGGCCAAATTGGCTGCGCAGGATTGTATATGGGATATGGGCTATTGTATATGGGATGCCTGTTGTTGCCCTGAAGTTTGTTAGGTGTGCTCCCGGAATGCGCTTGCTGACTTACTGCTTGTGCACTGAAGCAGCTCCAAACTGCTTCAAAGTACACTCCAGATGCATGTTGATGTAGCTGTACCTCAATTATTCCCATTTTAAATTCACCTTGTTCTCAGAAGTCACAAATTTTAATGTGTTACAATGGGGACTACATTATGGTCACAGACTTCTAATACGATAACCTGTACTGCTGATCCTTCGTTTTCTTTAATCAGTCATAGAAAAGAGGAAAGCAGTAAAAAATAATACCGAGGTTGGAAGCTGAGCTTTCTGTATGGCATCCTGGGACAGTACTGGGCCACTTGTGAGATGTGGTACAAGTTACAGCAGGACTATCTGTGCTGGGGCTGCAGTGCAGCCTACACGTTGTAATAAATTATTGCTGACGCTATAAATGCTATGCAACGTATCGGTGATTCATTTTTCAATCTGCTATTCCCACGCTGTCCGTTTTATCTCGGCTGTTAATTTAATCCCGGCAGTAAATTGCCTTGCTTCTCCTAAATCTCCCCGTCTCGCCAGCCAAGCGCAGGGGGACTTGGGCGTGTGGGAGGACGCGGCGGTCGGTTATTTGCCGGGTGATTAATGGGTGTGGGTATCCGTCCCGCTCAGCCCCGGCCCCTGCGGGTGACCGAGGGTCGCTTCAGGTGGCGGCGGGGACGGGGAGGCGGCAGCTCCGCGCTGGCTGCCCGCGGGGGGGCGGGAGGAACCGGCGGCTGATCCTGCGCTGGCTGGACGGGTGTGCGATCACTAGTGGGAGCTGGAGAGGGCGAGAGGAGGAGGGAGAGGAAAAAAAGAAATACACCAACCCAGCCACCCCAAACCCAAGTGCAGAGTCTGCGAGCCGAGCGGGAAGGGAAGGGAGCGTGTGCGAGTGCGGCTGGAGAGGCAGTCCCGGGAGGGCAGCGCGGCAGAGCCCGCCAGCCTCCGCAGCCGGTAAGGGCGCCGGGGCCGGTTGGGGAG
>VZTU01020296.1:0-51745 GCA_013400835.1 Zapornia atra | reverse complement strand
GCACCTGCGCGGCCGGGGGCGGACCGGGGTCCCGGGAGCTGCCGTGCCCAGCCAGTGGCAGCGGCCCGCGGGTACCCCGCGCCGTGGGCGTGTCCCGGGGCAGCCTCGGGTGGCCGCGGCTTCGTGCCCCCGCCTAAGCGCGGGGGGCGCCCCGAAAGCTCGCGAGCGCCTTCCAGCCCAAACCTGGGGCTGGCTCATCCCGGCCGGGGCGCTCGCCGAGCCCCGCGGTGAGCTGGCTTCCCACCGCGTCCCACGCGCGGCGTCGAGCGTTTGCTTTAGGCTCTTCCTAACTCACCGCCGCGCGAGCGGAGTGCGCTAGAGGCTGGTAGGAGCTGTTGGTCCTTCTCCCTTCAGTCGCACGCCGCGCGTTGATAGCGATCTCGTTACTTGCGTGCCAGAAGCTGGCGATTAATTTTTGGTACTATCAAAATGCACTTTGAAATCAAACTGCCAGTGTGTCGGAGCGCGAATTGTTTTGTAACTGAAGGTGATGGAAGACTGAGCCTCTGGGAAGCGGTAATGCCTCGCAGTACCGTGCTACAGTACTGTTTGCAGGGCTTTGTCGCCTGAGTTGGACTGAGATGAACTCAGATTCACCAGTCAGATCATAGCGCTTGATTTGTTTTTGGTGACGCTGTTTAGAACGATAGCGTTTGGGTACTTGATTGAAGAACGTGATGAGTGTCAGTTACAGAAAGTGTCGCTGTTTAGGAGGCTCTTGTGGATAAAGCCAGAGTTCTGCCTAGCATCCTGGGACTCAGTGCAAAAAGTGGTGCCTGGGGTGGGGTAAAATTAGGGCAGGCGTGTAAGGATAATTCCTCAGAAGGCGCTCTCAGCATGCAATCATTTGCAGCCTGGATGTGTTCTGAAGGGGGGGTTGTGTCTTTACAGCCCTCACTGATTTTTTTCCCTTCCATGAACTGTTCTGATTGCCCCTTGACCCTGCGTAAGCTTTCAGATTCTGCAGTGTGCTGTGGCAAGGAATTTCATAGCACTGATTTTACACAGTGTCAAACACCACACCCCTTCATTTGAACCTTTGATGTTTGGTAGCATCTATGTCTTGCATAGAGACAGTGCAGAATTGATCCCTGTTCCTCTCCATCCCCTTCATGCTTTTATAAACGTTGAGTGTTTCCTCTGTCATCTCATTTTCAGTCTTAGAAGCTCTCTTCTGCTTATGTAAAGTTTACATTAAGAGAAGGGAAATGAGTACAGCCTTGGTTATTTTCTGAGAATGGATCATTCTGAGTGACAGACGTGTTAAAATTAGGATGTTAAAAGCTCAGTGTCTGGGAATAACTCATGGAGGCAGTGTACATCATTAATTTGACAGACTGGCTACCGTGTGATTGCCTACAGAGGACAAAATTGCCTCTATCCGACCACTAGTGAGAAGCTTACGGCACCACTTACTCCTGTTGTCTTTTCCTGGCAAAGGCTGCACGTGCAGGGAGTAGATTTCTTTCAGAGGTTTTTAAAAGCAACCAAAAACCTGAAGCAGTTTATGAAAAAGTTTGGCAGTTATTTCAAAATAAGGAACCCCTCACAGTAAATATAACTGAAGGGCCTTGACTGTCTTCCTGGCACTTACTACCCTGCTTAGCTTCAACTGGGCTGTTCTTGATTGGCGTTTGTGCAATCAGGACGAAAGGACCTCAGACCTTTGGGGTAGTTGTATCTGTACCTGTCTGTTTGCATGTGTGTGCTCTGTGGGTCAGAATGCTCTGGCTTCAAGGTCGCACACGAGTAATTTTAAGGATACATGCGAGTCTGTCTTAATTGGTGCACTTCTGTAGTTGAAGTGGTGTGTGTGCTGGGGTCATTGCTGCAGCAAGGCCAGAGCACTGGATGCTTTGCAGAATCAAGCCCTCAGGTCTTGAAACTGTTTTTTTTAAAGAGCTTTTGTTGGTAATGATGTCAACTGACAGATCTACAAAGGCTGTTCCCAGCGTCTAGTCTTTCTTGCCTGTTTCTGTCGTTCTTCTCTGTGTATTGTTTCCTAGAAAACAAGAGCTTCAATACATAAGACATAATACCAGTTGCCAGGTGCAAGGAAACAATGAGAGGAAGCCTGATGCTCAGGTGGGAAATGATGTCTTACTACTCCCCAAGAAACGAGATTAACTTTTTTTATGAATGGTCACAAACTGCTCTGTTTCTCAACCACTGAGTGCTTACCTAGACTAAATCCTGTGGGGAAGGGACTGCTTTGTTTTGGTTTGTAAGTGCAATACCTGGTGCAGTGTGCTGGAAGCGGGGGGTGGGAATGAAAGGGTGTCTCTGGGTCCAGCCTAAGCACTGCTGCTAACAACAGCCACTGCAAAGTAGTTTACAGACTTCAGATGGGAGCATGGGATAAACCAGAAAAGTCTCTCTCAAACTTGTGACAGGTATTTTCTACTGACTGTAGGGCAATTGCAAGGAAAGAATGGCATATAAAACAACATGATCCTCTCCATTGTCATTACAAGAAGTCAGAGAGGATTTATAGGTGTATCAGTATTTGGCTTGTACGTGCCAAAATTATCTCAACTGTTACTCTGTGAATACCATAAATGTTGATCAGAAAGAAATTAATTTTGACCTATTGATGGTAGCCTGTAAAACAATAAAATACATCTTAGACTTATTACAACTTGATTTTTTTAAATCCTATTTCAGAAGATGAGAGTTCCTATTTTAAAATTGTCTTGAACAAACTGAAAATGTTTCCACTGATAGGCAAAATTTAGAGGAAACTGATTAGAAAACACTGCAGTTTGGTCTAAAGTTTGCATATGCCAAACTGTTTTCTGCACTCTAGTGCATGTTTCAGACTGGTCTTGCTTCAGATAAGCACTTTTCTTATGCTTTTTTGTATCTGGTCGAGGTAGCAGAAGCATAACAAGGGTTATATGATAAGGTTTTCAAAAAGTCTGCATACAAATTGTAACATTCTGATGATATCTGTAAGTCTATCATGCTTTACATCAACACCCTTGTTCTTTAAATGTGTGTGAAAGGAAGAATGTTTCACCTACAACAGCTTCTATGGGTCTAGACCTTTTTGTACTGAGAAAATGATTTTGAGGTAACTAAAATACTTTATGAAGTAGCATTTGATTGCATTATGCCAGGTTTTTCATGCATTACATTACTGAGTTTACTTTTCTCTGCTTAAAATGTCAACACCTCATCAAGTTGTAAAGGAACTCCTATGTGATCAATTATTCTTTATGATCAGTTCGTGCCGCACTGTGTGTACGCGCACCCAGCTGTGTGTGCTTGCACGGACAATGCGCGCACACAGTGGTGCACGTACCTGCCTGCCTTGGGCATACAGGCAGGATTGCTCTCCTACTTAGCAAAGCCCGAGGAAACTTCTTGCCTCTCAAGGCTGGAGTCCCCTCTAGCTGAGCGCTCAAGCCTTTTTTCTTCACAGGGTCGCTAATGGGGCCTGTAAAACTTATTAGAGAGGGTCTGTCACACGCGCTTAACTGCAGATAAGCAAGTCTAAACATTTCCTTGGGAAAGGAGGCTGAAAGAGTTATTTTCTGTTTGTGTCTGGATGTAAAGCAAGCCCTCATCTGGGGGTGCAGCAGCTGGTTGGGAGGATGCTTGTGTGGAAGTCGTGGTTACAATTTTGAGGCCTATATATTTGGCACTTGGAGTAATCTGCGGTGGTTTGCAGGACTGCGGATACAGGTCTGCGGAATTTGAGGAAACAGGCACAAACCACTGAGTGTATTGAAGAGAAAGGACTGGGGTAGCAGTGTGGGTGCAGGGAGAGGGCCAGTGAGCATCGGTTCTCCCCTTGCATGTTCCAGAGAAATGTTTGGTGTGTATGCAGCTCTTGAAATTTCTTCCCTGGAAACTGATTTTGTTATATATTGAAAATTAATTCAGTGCTAAAATCAAAATATGTTGCTACAAACCTCTACGCTTTGACATTGTTAAGCCAAAGACTGCAGTTTTGCAGACCATGATGAATAAAGGTACATATTTAAAATGTTCGTTCTTTAAAACTACCACTTATTTCCTAACACAAACATAAGTGGTGGTGTTTTTCTGAAACAAAAGCAATTATTGTGTGGTGTTCTGAAAAATTTCACATGTAAAGTCTAAAATACAGAATGGGTTGTATATAGGAAATATTTATATAGCAGCCACTTAAAAGCAAAGTTTTTAAAAGGTTAAGTTATTCAAGACTTATTCCCTGAAGGTACAAACTTATTTGCTCGTGCATAACTTTGCTGAGGAATACTCATGTGAATAAAATTATGCACTTGCAGCTTTGTAGAATCAAGACTGTAATTAGCTCTAGGTTAATTCTCCCCTCCACCCCCTCAATTAAAAACATGAAGGTCAAATAAGGATCAAATGAGACTTTACCTTTGTGATTATCTTCCTTGGCAGAAATAGCTGTTCTGATAAATATTTCAGTTTTAGTATAATCTGACCTTTTGTCCAACTGTCTTTCCTTTATTCTTACCAATTTTGGCCAAGGAAAAATAATTGTATTGAAAAGGGACTATGAAAAGGTGAAATGTTGAAACGTATTTTGGACCTGTGTTTATTTTGGAGGAAAAACCCCACAGTGAGTGAAATAATAGATTTATTTGCCTTGGATTGATAATGTGTATTTGAGTGGGGTTTGGCTAGTTTGTTTTTATCTCTCCTAAGCACACAAATACAGCTTTATTTGTAACCAGATAGTTAAATGCAACTTTTTTCGTATATGTGCCAGTTTCTCTCTTCCCCATTAGAACGATGAACTGACAGCCGTGAGTGTGCATACAGAATGCAGGATAGAGAGCATAGCTATGCATACAGGCTAAATCTTTGCTTTGCAGCCTGTTGATTGTAGGCTCTGTACATGTGTGAGAAGATTTGGACACAGGAAACAAATTCTTGCATCTGTGCCAGATGTGTTGCAAAGCCAGGACAGTGTAATGAAGATAAGGTTAATTAGCTATTTGCATTTGCTACTGCAGTTGGATGAACTTTTTTTGGTTGGTGGTTTTTTTTTCCCCGAACGGGGAATTTCTCTTCAGGCATAACTATCCAGTAGAGTTTGTTAAAATGAATACAGCAAGACTTTTGTAGCCTGCAGAAATACAATTAAGTGTGTGCAAGCATCATAGACTTCTTTATTCATAGGCAAGTCTTGTAGGGTCTTGTCCTACTGGAGAATCAAAGCAAAGAAACCTTCCGAGCTGAGCAGGGTCCTAATTCTTCAAGGAGATGCCACAGGATTGGTCCTGAACATCTCTGTACCTCAGTTTATGTCCAGTGGGGTGCAGACACCAGATAAAAGTACCCCTTATGAAATGCTTTGAGACCCTGGGTCAAGAATGAGATCAAGTCAAAGATGCTGCTATTGAGGAGCCGAGTGAGATTTCAGTTATTGGAAGACTGCTTTGTGCACTTCTGTTGTTAAAAAACATTAACATATCTTTTTTTCCATTGTTCACAATTGTTCCTAGGCAGGTACTCATGGTATTCACGTTCAGCACCTTGCTACTATTGTGAATGTGAAACTTTGAATCTGTGCTGTGTTTAAGGTTTAATTTCTGTATCATTTCTGTTTGGGAGATAAGAAGTGCTTTGCCGTAAGATTGCCAGTGTGATTTCTGCCTTCAAACTACTATGTGCCTAGCTTGGTGGTTTTCATGAGACACCCAGCCCTGGTCATGTGAAGTGAGCTGCTTATGATGGGAAACGTTCTTCCCACAGATACTAATCTCCTTTCTCAAGTTTGCCTGGGCATGGATATAATCGCTTTGCTATAGTTAAAGAGCAAAACAGTTTTCCTCTAGAATTTTGGCTTTAATTGCAAATAGATGCTGAACTCTGGGGTTTTATCTAGGTGTTAATCTACAGAGGGCATGAAAGTTATGCTTGCCAGCGGTATTTGAGCAGCAGTGGCATCACGTAGATGTGTATTTGTATTTTATGGAAGAAACAGGATTTTGTTCCTGACAGCTATTGTAGCAGCAGGCAGGTACATAACTGCACATTTGAAGAGGAGGATGAGGACAGTTTTAACCTGAAGCTAATTAAGTTTTCTCTGATAACCATGTATCGCAACAGTTTAGGCTTGTCTGTTTCTCATGAGCAAGTCAAAACTTTCTCCCTTCTGCACCTCCCCCCGCAATGGTTTACAATGAGGATTGTGCAGCGTTATTGGGCTGTTCAGTGTAACAGGGATGCTGCTGATTGAGGACCCATAGAAATCAACAATTAAAAATTAAAACAATTAAATCAACAATTAAAAATTAAAATAAAGATAAGCTTTTAAACGTTTTTCTATCAAATTATTTGACAGGGAGTATTTGAGCTTCTCTAACTGAGCTGTGGAATTTTGGAGGGCTGTTTCATTTTGAGTGAAACTTGCTCTCCAGAAAAGAACTGATGTGTGATCTGAATGACGCACTGTGTTTTGAACTAGTGGGATTTTCTTAAGACTTGCCTGTTTTTAAATTTTTGTAGAAATTATTGGTTATTTGAGAATTAGCGCTTTGGTTTAATTTTAAAAACAAAACCGAAGCACCACAAAGAAGAGTTCCTCATCCTTTTGGTTGTAAACTTTATTCTTTTGAGGCTCGAATCTTGAAGTTTTTGTTTAGAGTGTGTGTGCACATTACCATTGGATTTACTTAACTTTGAGCTTAATTTGTGCATAAATATTTTGCTGGCTTTCTGCAAAAGAGTAGATTTCACTTTTTGTGCAGAACTAAAAAAATTTCTGATTCACCTTGTCAGTTTAGGCAGTGTGATTTGGAATGGTGTGAAGAAATGGGAGCCTGTCAAAAGGCTTTGATCTATTTTTATACTGCCCTTCTGGTCTCAAATGCTGCACATATATTTGAAATTATTAATCCCAATGTAATTTCTTTCCTTGGTAGCATTTCAGCTGTTTGTGTAAACCATTCTTGGTGTTTCTTTTCTCTTACTGCAAATTAAAAAACCCCCAACCCTAAAACTGTTGACTGTACATATTGTAAATGGATATATTCTTACAGGTTTAGTAATTGATGCTAAATATTTTTAGAAGTTCCCAAGGCTTTTGCGTACAGGCAGGATTTGTCTCATGCATGGAAATGCCTTTTGAAATGTTTGTCAGTCATATTGAAATACTAGACTTGGCTCAAAGTGAAAAGTAAACTGTAAATAGTCTGATTGATAAAAAGTGGTACTGTTAAGCATAAATTACTGATTTGAAGGCTGCGTTAAGATTTTAGAAGTGCTTTGCCATAAAGCTAAGGAGATCGAACAGGCACTCGCTTTGGGAATTGTTGGAGCATTTGAGGAGCTGCTGTGCCTAGCTCTGCTTGCTATCCTTATTGCTGGAAGATGGGATTCTCAGCAGGTAGTAGGAAAGTGCCTTGTCTGCATCAGTGCAAAGACACCTTTGCGGTTTTTCTGTCTTTTCCACAGCTGTGATGTGAGAGAACCTCATTTGCTGTCCTCAAGCAAAGCGAGGCCATCCTCTTGAGAAGTGTGGCTTGGCTTTGTTGGCTAGCGCAGAGATGAAAAGTCGAATATGCTATTTTTCTCAGAAATTAATTTCTTGTCCTTGTGGCTCCAGAACAAGCAATACTCTCAAAAGGTACCTGACAGATGTTAGAGGCTCGAGATGGTGAGGGTTTTGGGTTTGCTGCTTTTTTTTTTGGGTGTGTGTGTGTGTGTGCAACTAATATCCTAAAGACTGCATGTGTGTTTAATTTGCAGTAGCAGAAGGCAGTACCCCTGAGGTAGACCAGGGAAGATCCAAATGCAGTGGAAGCAGCAGAGCTCCTGCAAAGTTACCACGCTGGGTTGTAGGTCCTGAGGACAGGCTAACTGGTTGTAACAGTGTAACATGCAGAGCTTAACGTGTTAGGAGTAGATTTGCGGGCAGTCTGTGCTCAGATTGCAGTTGGGTGGGGGTGAGCAATTGTAGCTTCAGTACCCTGAAACAAATCCCGCAAGTTGTCTGGAGAGTGCTGCCAGCTTAAGCACAGGGAGAGAAAGCGCAGGAAAGTTTTCCCGGAGGAAGGTCAGGACTTTTACCACTCTGCTTCTCACATTTGCTGAGGACAAGAGGGACAGGTTACTTCAAACAGCAGCTGTCTGCATGTTCTATTAATGGTTAGAGATCGTAGCAATCGTGGGAAAGGATTATAATAAAATCCTTGAAGGATGTCCACAGCAATTCCTGTTTTCATTCCAGTCTCTGGTGTTGACCCTTTCTTTTAGTCTGCACTTTAAAGGGCAGATGTCACAACTATAATGTAGACATCATGTAATCAACAGCATGGATATTTTTTATCTGCATAGGTTATTTAACTTAAACTAGTATGGGCTGAAATAGTAAAATCATGCTGAAGTTGGCATATTGGTACAGTGGAAAAAAACCATAATCTGTCCTCTACATGGTACCACTGTGCCCAGGAGCAGTTGCAAACTCAGATAGTCCTTTTGGGTGACCACTGGCTGATCATCACTGGTTCGTTGGCTTGATTTCAAGGCATGCACGTGCATCTGGTGCTTGTTAACTTCTTTGAGCAATATGAATATTCACAACCTTGAAAAATAAAACTTACCTTTCTGCAGGTTTTAATTCAGATTTGTAGGGCTTAGGAACTACCTTGATGATGATGTATCTTTTCAGAGAAAACACATGCTGAATTAGAAGTGATTTTTCTCTTTCTGAAAACTGTTGATCCACTTACCTGTCTTCTCTAGATGCAAGATCGGACTAAGCAGTGGCTTTTCTTTTTGTGCAGACCACAAATTATCACAGAATAGTTGCTAGGAGCTTTAAACTATAAGTCAAAATGTTTCCACAGTCTGTAAGCCATGAAATCAAGTAAGGAGAGGTGGTGGGGAATGAATAATAAATGGATGTCAAGCGTTGGGAGAAAATTCCTGCACAGAACAACCTTTTCTATATCTCATCATTCCTCCTGTGTTTTCCTGAAGGTATGTAAGGAAAAGTGTCAGATTCTTGAAGATGCCTCTATCTAAGGAGGGTGACTGGGGTGATTTTTATCCCACTGTGAGGCACTGCCACTGTACAGCATGGGCAGATCTATGTGCTAATCCTCACTGAATGAGGAAGGAAACTGTATGATGGTGCGGGTGGTGGCAGTGCTGTGTGGTTTTTGGGAGGGATGTGGGGAAACAGTACTGTGCCGCAGCATGAGGGATGCATGTGTGAAGTCATTAATCTTAGGGATTTGCTGCATATTTCCCCCACCCCCACCTCCCCCCCAGCCCTTCAGCCCACACACAGCTTTTGGCTATGGGCGCGGTGTTTTCCTGCAGATGGCCTATTGCACAGCAAGGCGAGGATGATGTCGGAGACTTTCTCAGCATGCTGATGCAGTCAAACGCTTTACGTGTATTCTTAAATTCTGTGAGCCAGTTTCAAATTGAATGAGTTCATGACTCTGAACTTAGGATGTCTTTGCACATTTAGTTTCTTTATTGTCCTCAATAAAGTCCTGTGGATAAAAGTATCGCTCTGACAGAATGTATGGCTGGACAAGGAGGATAATTAGTGCAGGTCTGGCCACCTCTCCCTTCACTTTTTTAAGGCAGGGAAACAGGTTGAATGTAGAAACAGAACTTCTACATATTTGTCAATAGCAAAATGAGGATCAGTTTATGCTCTTGAGAACCCTTTACATCTTGTTAATCTATGATGGCCAAGATTTAGATGTGTAACGAGGTAAGCGGCTGGTTTTGCAGTTAAAACTGGTATTAATGTCCTTTAAAAGACTCTTCCTTTTCTAGTTATCTGACGTCTGTAATGTCAGGAAAATGCAACACGACTGACAGGATGAAGTCTATGGTTTTTATTGCAATGAGTGCATGTAATTTGCAGGATGCAAGCGTAGTTTTGTTTTGCTAAGAGCAGTTGTGTGCTACAGTGTAGGTGGTGCATTTTAAAAACAGAGGTGTTCACACTTAAGTGCAATAACTTCTTTGGGATGTTTTTTCCATAAAACTCTTAAAGGCAAAATGTATTTTCAAGAAAGATTTTTTTTTTGAAAAAGTTTATGTATCTGGGTTAAATATTTTACTGAGCTTTGTTACATTAGTACTCCAAGACTGAAATTACATTATGTACATTGAAAGAAATAATAAGTAAAAAAAATCCAAATTGCAAAATATTTAAAACCCTTTAGTTTAAGTATAAATAGAATAACTTATAAAAGATGTTGCAAATGATAACTCTGCTTCACTAGTGAAAAAAATAAAATAAATGAGCTATTCAATGAATGAAATAATGAGTTAATGGAGGCTGTTGTACTATTTCTGTAAAAAATGGAATTTTTTTTTCCATTTAAGTGACAACTTCTTGCACTGTTCCAGTTCTCTTTCAGCTATTAACCTCTTTTGTGCCCCCCAGTTTCTTCTCTCTGGACCATGATCCTCCCTGAAGGAAAATGGCCAACTGCAGTGCTTGTTGTCAAATAAGCCAGTGTCAAAATTTTCAGCTGCTTTTGTTGTTTAGAGGTTCATTTGTGTAGTATGAAAACTGTCATTGAGCATTCACTCATTTATGGTAATCATAGCATTTAATGATAATACTTTCAAATCAGATTATAAATGTTTATTGCAGCTGTTTTACATGTTCTTTAATCAAGAAAAGTTTTTGACACAATGATAAATATAACTTGAATTCTTGCTTAAATGTACCGCATACAAATAATGCAATCCTGTTCATCAGCGAACACATGCTGCATATACTGTAAGGTGCATAAAAGACACTAGGAGTCTGTATCAAACAGCAGAATATTCTTCTTCCATGTGCCGTTGTTGAAATGATCTTGTACATGTGTATTTTTCTAGTGTTTTGGTTTGCTTTGTTCTGTGCACTTGAATCTATGCATGCACTGATGTCTACTGCTACGGATTTCAGAAGTGAAGAAACCTCTTGACATTGGTGTTGCATCTGAGCATCTTTGCAGAGTGATGGGTCCACCCTGTTTTATTTTCCAGATTCTTGGGTGTGTCAGCATCTAGACTAAGGAGACAACCAATTCACATGTCTACTCCTTGTGCACAAGCTGCTTAGAGCCCACAACAGTCTTGTTACCAGTTTGTTGTGAGGATGAGACCAGATTGCATAGATAACCTTGGTGGTGAAGCTTCCACTTATATTGGTTGTCCTTGCTGGTTCTGACTTAACAGATTATCACTGGGAGGAATACCTCCAAAATCGTGCTTTACGGTTTCATGCAGTGCATGCTTAAAAACAGGCTTTGTACAGTAGGAGTTAGCTGGAGTTTCTTGTCTCTTTTGTCATAGTAGAGCTTGCTATGACATTTGCTTGTACCTGCTGGTTGAGGTCAAAAAAGTATATGCAAAAAACCCATTCTGCTTCTTTGAGGTGTGTACAGAGCCTCATTTATTTGTCCTCAGGTAGTTTGAAACAGAGTCAATCCCCTGTGGCATGGAGAACAGTCATGTGAACTTTATCTCAGTCATTTTCCTGTTCTAATCAAGTTTTTGAGGCACCCACACTTGCTTTTGATCTGCTTTTGAAAGTAATGCTTGGGCTGAATCCACTGAATCCATGGTTGCATCTCTGAGCTCTTTTTACTGATGAATATTTGAATCTTTTTACTGATGAATTCCCAAATGAATGCAGTTTCTGTAGCTACAACATTTTATTGATGGGCTGGCATTTGCAAAGGCTGTGAACTGCACCCATGCAAGGTTTCTTTGTTCTTTGAGCAGTACCATTCCATCAGGAATGCTTATATCTATGTATAAAAGATCCTGGAGATGGTTTCCATGTTAGTGTCTACCTTATCTTTAAAGTTGCAGTATTTTTTTTCTTAGGGTGTCCATCTGATAATTGTTCAGGAAATAGGATTTTCACATTGAAAATGTAACAGAACTAGTAGTTTAGTTGGTCTTCAGCTAAACTTGTTTGTTCAGATTTAAGGTCTGATCCTTAAACCTGATCCTGCAGTGATCAGTTAGAAGGTTGCTGCTGTGTTTAGCAGTAGGAGGAAAGGGTATGTGATGTGATGAGGTTGCAGACATTATGCTCATGAGGAAAGAATGGCAATCGATATGAAAGGTCTGAAATGAAAGCAACAGATGATTTTGTTCAGTTCAAAATGACCCTGCCAAAAGAGGCAAATGACATCACAAACTGGAAGGTCATTGTTTCTTAACAGACTTATAAAGTATGTTTTTATCCAAAAAATACACTGAGGAAGTTGAATGATGACAGATGAACCGCTTTAAACTTATGGGAAACAAGCATCCCTAGCTATTCAGAAATCTTCAAAACTGCTGATGGGAAGGAGGTCTCATCTTGATGGCTATGATCAAATTCCTCACTCTGCTACTGTCAGGTATGTGCATCTGGTGTATTTTCCAGTGCCTTGTTCCACTTTACCAAGAAGTCTGAATATACAGAAATTACACAGGCTCATATGGTTATTTTTACAGACCTTGAGAGGGTGCGGTGTTATGTGCCTCATTTATTTTCCCTTGATCAGCTTTTCCCAGTATGAGTTCTATCATCAGCTGTGGAATGAATCACAATAGAAGCAGCAAAGTTCAAAGTTTTGTGTGTTTTAGTTTTTTGTGTTTTTTGTTTGATTTGTGTTTGGTTTTCTTTTTCATTTCATTAGAATGTGAAAATTACTATTGGTCGCTTCCTATTTTAAAACTGAATTCTAGACACCGATCAAGTTTGTGACCTAGAAATTGTTGTAGTTCATCCTTGTGCCTTCTAACACTTTCCCAAAAGTGGACTGGAGCCTTCTGTATATTATTCCACAGATACCCACTTTTGTTTTCCAAAAATTACTTGCTTTTTATTTTTATTTTTCCTGCTATGTCCTAAATCCACTTCTGAGATGGAGGTGGAGACATGAGAAGTCCACTACTCCAAAGTGTCACCTAGTACTGGGGTTTGGGAGGCTCTGCTCTTCCTTCTCTGTCTTTGTGTGCCCTCACTGAGAATATGAGGAGTAATTGTGGGGAACAACCTTGTGATCTTAAAGAATTCTGTTTCCAATAGCATTAGCTAGTTTTGTATGCTCAAATTATTTTTATGTTGAGGTGCTTTTGATTGCTTAAAGACATTGCTTTGACACCTTAATGTCATCTATTTTTTCAGTCATGTATGTACTCTCCTATTAATCTCCACTTATGAATTCACTTCTTCAGCACTTAAGTATCTTCCTGTTCTTATTCTCCAAATTCTCCAGGTTTTTTGTGCTGCTGTAGTTTCAGGTGCTAGGCTGGTGATGCTCAGTGGCTGTTGGTCTTCCTGATGGTGTTTCAGTACTTAATGGTGTAGGCGGTATTCAGATGGAGCTCACCTAGGAGCCCTTTCACCTCCTCTCCACTGAATTCAGTTTGGTGTCATTGAAGTCTGCTGACTTCTCTTTCCTTAGCCGCAAAGCCCTAGCAGTTTGTGGATTACAGTTAGTAAAAGCACAACTTCCACTCATCAGTTTTAAAGCAATTTCCATGTCCACTGGTTTAACAGCAGTTTTGTAGTTTAACTGTGAAAATAATGTTTGCTTTGGACTTTATCCTGTTAATTTTCATGCATGATTTTAAGAGCAACATTGACTAAATTCCCTTCTTTTCCCACTTCAGAGATGGCTCACAATGAGTGTTTAAAAACAGTCTGAAGAGCAAGGAAATAAGTTAGATATTTATACCAGAGAAATTCGCTTAGCCATCTTTTTCATTTTGATGTTATTTTTCTGCTGCGCTTATCAAGCATTTGCCTTGAATGCAGTCTCCTATTCAAACCCTTTTTTATTGTGGTGTCTTTATATACCTCCCTTCTATATTTCCATGTTGGTCTTGCAACTGGGTGCTTTAAGGGAATGCCACTGCACATGTGCAAGAGTTCATCTGCTGTCTTGTGGGTCTCAGCAGTTTTTCCACTGGCAATGTGGTTTTCTGAGGAGCAGATTCAAGTGGTCCCTTTCTGTGCATGTAGTTTAGCACCTGCTAAATGCATGGCTTTGAGTTTGACACAGATGACATGATTTTACTCTATTTTACAGAGAGGATGTTGCATGTAGTTTAGCACTAGGTGCTGTATCCATCTCACTGCCCGCTTCTGGAAAGCAAGCGGTATTTTGGCAGAAGAACCTCCTGTGGGTCAGGATGGGTGTGGAGAGGGATGCTCACTCAGCAGCTCGGTGATATGAGAGTGCAGGCTGCCTGCAGGTACTGCCCAAATGGGCAGTATGCTTCGGGTGTTGGAATTCTCTGAGAGGGTCTGCAGACAGGAGATAAAAGATGCAGCCTTTTGTTACAGCTGTATGCCAAGCACATCCCATGAATGCAAAGCGCTTGTGTCGTGTAACTTCAGATACGTTGTCCTGCAGGTTTACCTTTTTCTCGATAACACCCTCTTTATCCAGTTCCCTTGCCTCTGATTTTCTACGGCTTCAAAAAATAATGGATACTCTAATGGACTAGCTGCTACAAGAGGTTCATTGTGGATGTGAAAGTGTGTCTTGTACAACTTGAGCCTATCCAGAGCAAATTGTATTTCAAACGCTGGCTTTGCTGTCTTTCAGTGGACTCCAGCTGTTTTGCTGGACACTGTTTTCTATCATTGTGCTGGGCTACAGGGTACAAGTGTTGAGACTACAGATGCTTTTATCTAGTATAAATTTTCAAAGAGTTTCACTGTTGGTGTTTTACATCGCTCAAGCTATTCTGTTTTATGCTTTCCATATAATATACATGGAAATCACTAGCTAGGGAATCATACTTAGCAGCTGGTTAGACTCTGTATTTCTTTCAAGATCTTGTGTGAAACTTCAAAGTTTACATTGACTTATAGAAAAAATAACGTTTGAGTGTCAAAGGGAGAAATGAGCAGAGTACTTGATAAATGTTGGTGCTGGTTTGAGTGCTTCCATGTCTCCTCGAACACAGCTCACTTATTTCTATAGAACATGCACTGATATTTATGTTACTTTATGATCCTTTCTAAAGGATTTTTGTCAATTAAAAAAAGTGCAGTGGAAAAGCTTAAGATTAGGTTTTAAACATGCATGAGGTAGAGGTGTATCTTGATTTTTTTTTTTTGTGTGTGTGTGGATTTTTTTTTTTGCTATTTATCAGAGTTCATTTATGAACTGCCTTTAATCTACTGCAGGAAACTAAGATGTTTGTATTATGTCATTGGGCTCTCATTAGTTGCTTGCTTGCTTTTTAATAGGACCATAATTTCACTTGGCGAGCCAAAACCTTGTCTTACCACCCCTTCACCTCTGTCTCTATTTGCAAAGCCCAGGAAAGTCTTTGAACACTGTGTTTCAAAGCAAAACAAAAAACCCTTAGACAAAATAATTCAACTCCCACTCGGGAGGTTGGTAGGAAAGGCTTACCACTGCGTGTGTGATGTTGCTGGGGAGTCCTTGGCGTGCTCAGTGTTGTGATCCCCTTAGCACCAGAGCAGCCAGGTGATAGCAGCCATAGGCTCCAGGGCATGAGTGAGTCACAGCTCCACTAGCTTCCAGGGTGGCTCAAGTATGCTGATGAAGATTATTTGGATAGAATTACAATGAAATAGTCTTGTTTAAGGGCTACGGAAGAGAGGAGCTCTTAAAATTATTATGATTTATGGCTATTAGTTAATGTGGTTCACCCATGAATTTGGGAATTAGTACTCCTCTGAAGTTTTGAGTCTGTAATTCACTCAGAGGTGGGTTACCAAGTATAATAGTTGCCCTAGGAACTTAGTCTCACACTGTAACTGCCAGTCAAGTCCTTGTTTGTTATTGTTCTTAAGTTTTTTAATGCCCTGCTCTAACAGGAAACACTCTGGGGTCTGTCCATTGGATTTTCTTCTTTCTTTGTCACTGCATTGGTAACTGGGCTTCATCGCGCTTAACTTTTTAATTCTCTAGCATTTCTCTGTAGTCAATGGTGGAAAATGGACCCTTCTGAAGACAGTTCAGTTTGTCCTATCCTAACATTAAGGTGTTTTAAGACATAGTTATGCATCCAGTTCTGTTCAACATCTTTATCAATGACCTGGATTGAATGTTCCTTCAGTAAGTTTGCAGATGACACTAAGCTGGGAGGAAGTGTTTATCTGCTTGAGGGTAGGGAGGCTCTTCAAAAAGACCTGAACAGACTGGACCAGTGCGCTAAGTCCTGCACCTGGGACATAACCCTGTGCCATGATATAGGCTTGGGGAAGACTGGCTGGAGAGCTGTCAGGTGGAGAAAGACCTGGGGGTGTTGGTTGACTGCAGACTTAATATGAGTCAGCAGTGTACCTGGGTGGCCAAGGTGGCCAACAGCATCTTGGCATGTATCCAAAATAGCATGGCCTGTAGGTTTAGGGAGGTGATTCTGTCCCTGTACTCTGCATTGGTGAGGCCACACCTCAAGTGCTGTGTCCAGTTCTGGGCTCCTCACTGTAAGAAGGACATTGAGGTCCTCAAGCATGTCCAGAGAAGGGCAACAAGGCTGCTGAAGGGGCTGGAGGGCAAATCATATGAGGAATGGCTGAGAGAGCTAGGGATGTTTAGTCTGGAGAAGAGGAGGCTGAGAGGGAGACCTTACCACTACCTACAATTACGTGAAGGGAGGTTGTAGAGAGGTGGGCAATGGTCTCTTCAGCCAGGTGACAGGTGATAGGACAAGGGGAAATGGCAAGAAGCTGTGCCATGGCAGGTTCAGATTAGATTTTAAGGAAAAAAATTTTCATTGAAAAGAGTTGTCAGGGAATGGAACTGGCTGTCTAGGGAGGTGGTTGAGTCACCTTCCCTGATTGTGTTTAAAAAAAGGGAAGATGAGGTACTTAGGGATATGGTTTAGCATTGTACTTGATGATCTTAAAGGTCTTTTCCAACCTTGTGATGCTGTGAATATTTGTAAATTCAGGGTCCTTTTCCTTGAGGTATCAATGCTAGGGCTTGTACATGAATACCCGAGAGATAAATTGTGCATTTTTAATGCAATACTTATTTGGTATCTGTAAGAGTGCCACTCCTAATTGCTAATAAAACATTAAATAAAAAGGAATGGTTTTCAATGCAGATGTTAAGCCATGCCTTCTACTAGAGTTGAGGGCTCCCAGCATCAAAATAGGCTTTTGAGATGAATTCCTTCTACATGTCTGGAGGAATCCTGATTAGGAGCTGACTGCTCCACCAGAAGCTACTTACCAGAAGCTCCCCATGCTCCGGGCTTCTCTTTCAGTCTTTCTGGGCAGCTGACTGGCTGGGTCACTTTCCAGTTCTCTGCCTTTTTATCTATTTTATAATTCCTTTTGCAAAAGTAGCAAGTTTCTTGTCCTAATGCCCGAATGTCTGTTTTCTGTTTCTCCTGTGTGGAGGGTGGTTTCTGATGCTGAGCTGAGGCTATGCATATGACTGTTCAGCAGTAGGGAAGAAGGATGGGGTGATGTTCAGAGCAGTTTGTCTTCCCAAGTACCCGTTAGGTGTGATGGAGCCCCGCTCTCCAGGGGATGGATGAACACCTGCCTGCCCATGGCAAGTGGGGAATGAGTTCCTTGGTTCACTTTGCTTGGGTGCATGGCTTTTGCTTTACCTACTACACTTTCTTTATCTCAAGCCATGGGTTTACTTGCTGTTGCCCTTCTGTTCTCCCCCCGTGCCCTGCTGGGATGCAGTGAGTGGCTGCATGGGGCTAAGCTGCCTGCCCGGGTTAACACGTGCCAAAATGTCACACAGACCTTCCCGCTTGGTGCCTCGCTGCAGCTACATCTTCCAAGAAATTAATGTGTAAAAACACGTGTGAAGACTGAAACTAGCTTTGCTGGTCTCTGCTAGCACAGAGACCTTAGCACAACAAAGGCTGAGAGGGCATTTGATTGCTGTCTACCAACTTGTCAAGAGAGTGCCAGGAAAGGACAACGAGCAGAGAGGAAAAAGCAGCATATATACTAAGGGCCATGTCAAACATTGCATATGAACCAGCTGTGATGATGTTCAGGTTGGAAATAAAAACAAAGGTCTTCATGGCTCTGACCTCAGCATCACAAAACACCTTCCACATAGAGAAACAAAGCAGACATTCAACCTTTATGAGAAGAATCTTGCTGCGTGGTGAGATGGGGCCAGCTGTGGTGGCTGTCCCGTCTCCAAGCCTCCCTGCTCGCGGGCAGGGCAGTCTGAGGAGCAGAAATGACCTTGACCCTGTGCAAGCACTGCTCAACAATAATTGAAATTCCCCGTGTTATCAACAGTGTTTTCATCACAAATCCAAAACACAGTGCCTTATGTGATACTCTGAAGAAATTAACTCTATCCCAGCCAAAACCTGATCAGTGAGTAGGGAATGTGAGTCAGGCAGCTGGTGGGCTAGTGCAGGTGAGAGCAAGGAAATGTAAAATGAAGAGCTGACCTACTTTCAATGGCTGGTGTCCTTAGTCTTGAGCCAAATCAGAAGATTTCTGGCGTGGTGTGTTTTCATTTTTGCCTTTCCTGCCTCCGCACCAAGGTTAAATGGTCTGTGTGTCTATGTTACCGACATTTCAGTGGTAGCAGCACAGGAGGGGCGTTAGTGTTAGGAAATGTGGCAGTCACCCTTAAACATGGGGGGGTGGCTGTAGTGAGGCTTCCCGGAAGAACATGTCCTGCTCTTACACAGTCGTCTTTCTCCCTCCTATCCATCCATCTGATTCACTACTCCCCCATCATAACCAGGAGTGTGATTCAGGGTCAGGGATGCCTTTCTTTTTGTTGAGATAAGGGGAGCTCCTAGGCTAGATGTACTGAGAACAAATCTACAGTGGCAACTCTAATGTAAAAACTCTTCTTCCTGTTAATTTATTATCAGCTACATGCAGCTTGACAGTCCATTTGTTTTCTCACAAATTTCAGACCTCTAGGTAGCTGACTTGTTACACCATACTTTTGCTTCCCATTGCAACTCTCAGCTGTAGGGTCTTGCAGAGTGCACAACCCCAGATTCTCTGCTGTACCCAACTTCTGAGCATAACTAAAGTGACTGTAGGAAAAAGACTTATTACAGTGCAACTACATGATATCATGGTGTCAATTCATACTTGATAAATTCTGAATCCTTCTTGGTACTCCTAACAAAGCGAGTATTAGATGTTACAGACAAGTGTGAGAAGATTGAATGCTTTGGGCAATGATTGTGGGTGATTCTCCCATGCTGTGTTGTTATGGTTTAGCATAGGGGATGCCCAGATAGGCTTAACCTACTTGGAGAGTAGATGGGAGAGGTGGATGAGCAGAGAGGGGTTATGGATTGGTGAGAAAAGGTTGATGGGATTGGTATTGTGTGTAGTATTGTACTCTCAACTAGTAATTCTGATATTGCACACACAAGATCAGGAAAACTGACATGCCTGTCACAGAGAAGTAGCTGGAGGGGAGTACAAAAGATGGCTTTAGTAGCAGGTCAAGGTGTATTTTTTCCATTCCTTCAGTTTAAATGTTTGCTTTCCCTCCCACATAGCTCTTTAGGTTTTCTTTTTTTCCACCATCCTTCTATACCCTTAACTTTATCCTTCCTAGTGCATTATTTTTAAAATTAAATACTAAAATTCAGATATTTCCATTGTGAAGCACCTTTTCACCATGCTTTCCTGTAATGCAGCGTAGCACAAATGAATGCCAATAACAGTTTCTGAACCCAACCTTGATTCACTGTATCTGCTCTTATCTGAGTAAATGCATTATTCATAACTTACATGATACTTTCCTGAAAGTGGTATACTTGAAAGCAGTGTCTGTAATACAATGTGTAGTTATTTCAGAGTTCAGAAAATATGTCCTTCTATAATTCTCCTTAGTAGTACAGTTTATGTGATGTGGAAACTATTTTCTAACACGTGTGCTTAAGCAGTGAGCCCTTTGTTAGATCCAATTAGAATTTCTCCCTTGATAGAGTGCGAGGCTCAAACGTGGTGTTATGCTTGGCCACAGACAAAATTAATCCACTCAGTTGGGACTCTCAACATCAACCTTCTGCAATCTCAAGGAATAGAACCACTGATACATGTGTTTACATTCAGCAAATCCAGGATTCAGTACAAGTGGCAATAGCCAAGCCACTTGCCTGGTGTACCGCGTGATGTGTCAGCGCGTTTCAAAATTATTACGTGCACGTGAGCTACTGTACAATAATGCTTTCCCCCACAAAGTGCTGTAGCTTCTCTCTTGGTGGTGAAGAGGGTTTTCTTTGTCTTCTACATTTTTTTCGAATGTATAATGAAATACTCTATTCATGAAGATGTTTAATAGCATTTAAGAAAAAAAAAATTAGGTGCTTTTTGTTTCTTTTCCCCTGAAAACTGTTAATTTATTACAAAAAAAAACCCCAACATTTTATTGATTGCCAACTTTTTTGTTCATTTTAGTTAAGTGTTTATTGTGAGGCTCAGAGTTACAAAGGATTGTTTGAGAATCAAAGCTTTAGGTTGTGTATTAAACACACTGGTATTAAATGAAGTAAAATGCTTTCAAGTGTCATTGCTTTTTCTCCCTGTGTAGTTCCTATACTTAAAACTGGGAAGGGAGAGATAGTTGCTGTTGATGCTTTGCTATAGCAAGACCGATGGATGACTTCAATGTAATCTACATGTGTACCGGTTTTCTGTACCTATGTAAAGGCCAGAATTGTTTGGACAGATCTTGGTCCTGCAGAAATCTTGACCAGGAAATTGACCCATCAGCTTGTTTGGATGAGCCAGTGCTTTTAAACCAAACCTTTGTTTTGCTGGCTAACTGTGCTCTCCAAGCACTGCAAATCCATATCCCTCCACAGCTGGAAATGGTATCTCACCCTTGATGATCTCCAAGGCCCGACACTTCTTGGCATTCGGTGGCTTCATTACCCTCTTCACACTTCAGACATACATTGTGAAGTCAGGTTCTATCCCTGGTCAGGGTTTGTACTTATCCTACAGGCCTGCCTGTGCTGTTATGGCATTGAAAAGACACGAGCAAGGTAGAAGTGACCCTCTGAGGAACAGTTCAGCATTTGATGTAACTCAGTAGATAGACTGAATAAAGGTTAGGAGGACATCCTGTTTCTCAGTAATATTCAGAGGGGTCAACAGCTATCTGAGGCTTTCACTGGGTGTCATTGTGCATCAGATGGGCTTGTGCAGTATACAGAGCTTCTGGGCCTGTCCAGTTGTTCAGACCAATATGGAGTTTGTTTACCATTGGATGGTCCCTGTACCAAAGTTTAGAAAATGATGTGAGAAACAGCAGACTCTCCTTGTTTTCTGTCATAAAGGATGCTTTTGCAGCTAATGAATCAGAAACATTGTCTTTATTTTTACCTTGTTTTCTTCTTTTTTGAATAGGTGTGAGTGGTAGAAAGGTTTCTTTTTTCTGGAATCGTAGTCCTGTTCTTACCCTGCTGACCATGCTCTATACACCTTTGTTGCTTCCTTAAGGAAAATGACTCTGGTGATTTAAACTTCTTCTTGGGATGATGACAATGGGTTGTATGTCTTTTGGTTTAAAAGCTTTCAATCTCAATTGCTTTTGTTGCAAACTTAGTGTGTGTGTGTGGGAAAGCTGAACTAATTCTAGGTGTCTAGGAATAACCCATCATCATATTTGCTTCTAGTAGGTGCCAAAAGGAGCCAAATGCTGTACCCTATATAGGAGTATGACCCCTACCTTGAAGAGAGGTCCAAGAGAAAACAAAGTACAGCATATAATTGTGATATAAAGTTTAGTGAAACGCATATGGGCAGGCATGTATTTCAATTATTGGATAGCTATGATGGAACATTTCTTCATGTATGAACAGTTGCAGTTATACCTCTGGCTTCCATTTTTTCAAGTTGAGGGTGGTATTATCTTAAAAATTAGACAGAATACATTT
The DNA here is from genome assembly GCA_013400835.1 of Zapornia atra. NCBI lineage: Eukaryota > Metazoa > Chordata > Aves > Gruiformes > Rallidae > Zapornia > Zapornia atra. The sequence continues at coordinate 29,914 of VZTU01020296.1, read as the reverse complement.
CAGTTAGCTATGTGCAAGATACAATTCGTTATAATGATTGACTTTGCTTTAAGTGAGAATTTGAGGGCTAGCAAACCTTAAGCTAGCTGTGCAGCTAGAATCAAGCATCTAAACTGTAGTCTGGATGTGTTTTTCATTGACCTGGTGGAATTCAGCTGAAGGACAGTTTTATATTGCCCTTAAAAAGCCATAAGCAGTTGACTAAGAGATTTACCAAGATATTAATAAATGTTCCTGAACAAAACTGGTATATGTACGTTGGGAGTGTTTAACTGATCAAGCATCTGCTAATTTACGTATCTCCAGTTGTACCTTTTTGTAGATAAATTTAGGTATCTTTTTGTTCAAGAAGAATGCGTTTTCAGTGTGGCTGAAAATGTGCCCTTTGAATTTCATGAAGAAGACTTTGTTAACTATTTTTTCAAGATAATATGATTACTTTAGCATCAGCTGAAGCATATGTTTTTGTAACTTAAAGTACACAAAATCTTGCACTCCATTGTTTGAGTGTATAAAAATTGAAACACTTTATACAGAAACAAATTCTACTATTGCGCCAAAGTTAATGGAAGAGTTACCAGGGTTGACAGAAACATATTTTTTAACCCTCTCTGTTCATAACTTGATAATAATTCTTATTTAAACAAACAGATTATTACAGATTTCTAGTTTATTCCTGTAAAACATCTGTTCGTAAATTGCACTGTGTTATTGGGAGAATTATTTTGTCAGCTTATGATTGTTCTGTACTGGGTTTACATTTTCCATTTGGCAAAGGGTGGCCTGCTGTCTTAATTGTTGCCTTGTCACGTTCAGCTATCTTACTGCAAATTGTTATTCTGTCTCACTAAATGATGAGCTAAATTTGTCAGAATGCAGTTTTTACTTTGTTGTTAAGCCATGTTGTTCTCTTGAGTCTCTTGCTTCATTCATAGCTCTGCCAAGCTATGAATGATAGAGTGGTGGGTTTTTTTAGGCAAGATTGTATGAACAATGAAGCCCAAACATAAACTTTTTTGTCAGTGGTCAGGAAGAACTATCTGTGGTTTGGTTGTACTGATACTTATTCATTAAGTCAATAATTGAATGGTTATGACTAACAAAGCACTGTACTGCCCGACCACATGAAACCAGTCTTACTGGTGAGTATTTTGTCAGCTTAAGTACCAGTTCTTCCTCCGAGCTGTAGTACTAACCAGCATCCTACAGCTTTTTCCCATTGCTTTGGGAGTTAAGGTTGAGGTTAAAAGTCCTCCCTGCACCCTGCATAGGTGTTCGTTACTTTTCTGTGGCACTTGCTTATGGCTCAGCGTTTGTGAATGGCTTCAGAACTGACCAGCCTGTGGAACTGGTCTGTCGATTTTTAACAGCACAGACCTCAGAGGAAGAGAAAATAGATTCTTACTTTTTTAAAAAAGTGAACATTGCTGCGCAAGTATTACTTTTGCCGTCGGTTTATGTTAATTTATCTTAAGCAAAGCAGCAGAAATGTTTTGAGCCTTCTTAAATCACTGTGGTCTCAATGTGTAGTGAATCTACACAGCAATGTGTCTGAAATACGTAATAACCATTTGCATGTATGTACTATAATTTGTGTTTTCAGTTAAATTAGTAAGTACAGGGGAGTGCTATGGGTTTTTGGACAGAATTTTCTTGGACAAATAAAAAGATTTTTCCTACTATTTTTTATGATTCATCTTGCAGTTTTAATCAGGCTCTTTGCCTGCTATTTTTTATGATTCTTCTGGCAGTTTTGATCAGGCTCTTAAGTCCAAAGGCTAAAAGATCTACAGGGTCAGAGCGTTTAACTTTGCGGTGGCAAGGAAGGAGAATCTGTCTCTAACATGTTTAATTTGTATGCTTTAGTTTGTGTTTTGCTGCATTGGTCAGTGTTTGACATTTTGGGGGAGTTGTATTGTGCGTGTTTGTGTGCTCAGGAGAGAAAAAGGCAAGGCATGCTCTTGTTGGGAACTGAGTTATAAACCACAGTTCTCTGGGCATCATCTATATAGTGTTGCACTGAAGCTTTCTGCAAGCAGAAGAGCAGAAGCACCACTTTTTGGTACACACATAGGGTTGTTCAGAAGAAGATGATGTTTCATATGGACCTTTTTGTCCAGAAGGAGGAATTAGGGTGTCATGAATTAAGACTATTCAAGCTGGGCTATTTGGTACCTCTGGAAAGAGTCAGGTTACAGGAATGGATAGAATCCTGTCAAGTATAAATTTACAGGTTAGTTACCACCACATACTTCCCTTTTTCCCGAGTCTTCATGGAAAAAGCAAACACAGACTGGGAAAGTTAACGAGAAACCATTGAAGGCCTCATTCTTCCAAAGCAGAAGGGAAGAAAGAACAGGGTTTTGCCTTTTCACATTCATTTCCTTCATGTTTCATGTTCAGGAAAGTGCATTCCACCACATAGACTTCAGCCCTGGTTGAGAATTAGCCTTAAATTTTCCACTCCTGCACATACATTTTCCCCTTCAGTGTAGTGTTTAGCTGCATGTCACAACCTAAGAGCCCAGCCCAACTCTGTTCAGGCAAGTTGTGCCAATTTACCAGTGCCATGGCTGTCTAGTAACACCTCTCTGCTGAGCCACCGACAGTAGCCAGATACACTGCAGTGCCTCTAACGGCATGCTGAGGGACTTATCAGCTGAAGTCAGTTAAATGAGTACAATGGGGATCTTGTACACATCGCTGATGGGACAGAACTTGGCAGTCTTTGATGTTTGAACTTTTTCTTTTATTTTGTGAACACTTCCTTTTGAAAATGAAATCTTGGGGTTTTTCTTCTTTTAGTTTGACTTTCATGTTCTGTATTTTCTTTTGCCTTTATCTTGTCATCCGCTGACCGTGTGTCCTTCCTAAAGTAGATTATTCTCAGTGCTTGTCTCCTTTCTCTCCTGATGTTTGTTAGATAGCTATAAAGCTGTTAGAAACTTAAGTACAGATGCACTTTCTCCTGCTTTGAGCGTTTATATATAAGCTCAGAAGGTTTTGTTTTCTAACAGTAAACCTTAGAGAGTTTAAAAAAAACCCCAACAACCTAAAAAGCAACAGATCAAAGAGACAATATTTATGAGAACTATATATTGAAAGAGGCTTTTGAAATCTATTGTTTAAATCACTTTTTCTTTTGGGACCATTGCAAAAGTACTTAATAAGCTGGTTTTGAACAAGGGCTGGAAGGAAGTTAAGGAATGACAAGTATTTTCTTTCTTTCCATTTGTTATGGAGAACATTTAGTAGCTCTGCCAAGTCTGCTTTCAGTTTTGCTTAGTCCAAATAGGAGCCCAAAAAATTTTCTATCAAAAGGAAAATTTTCTATGTAAATACAGAAAAAAATTATTTAGTTTCTGCATATCTATGTAAAGGAATATTCTGCATATCCTAACTATAAAAAATCAGTGTTACTAAAGTATCCCTAGTACAGCTCAAGGATGCGTTTAAAGCTATGCCAATAATTTTGATGACTGTAGATGTGGAGTGTGTAGGAGAACAGGGACACATTGGTTTAGTAGTCTGCTGTGGTTTTGAAAAGAAGGAAATGTTTGTATAACTTCCAAAAATGAACAACAGAATAAAAAAAGGCAGAATTGTCTTAACTGAAACAGGTTGAGCTATGTGTGTCAGACTGGTGAATGTGTTCAAGTCCATAAGAAAGCGTTTCACTGTCTGCTTATTCAAGGGTTATGGTCTTGATCTCGTGGTACAGGCAGGCGTTATAGAGCCTTCTCGTAGAGAGTAAACGCACCCTTGCTCTGACTTAGAGACTACATCTGTCCCAGCCTACCAGCTGGGCTGAGTGTGGAGTGCCAGGAGAGCATCAGAATGAGACCAAGGGTTTGGTCTCATGTATAAACCTTCAACCAGCGTTGACATAAGCCAAAACTGACTGCAGAGGGATTATTCAGCACCTGTGGAGGTTGACCTGTCTTCTAAAGAAGTGCCCAAATTTCACTTTAGTGTATTTTGTTTTAATTAAAGGGTTTATTGAGGCCAAATCGTATAGTCATATCTTCCTGTCTGTTAGAGAAGTCATTCAGCTTGCACCGCAGACAGTCAAAATTTGAGCCTTCTATTGTACAGTAACAGGGATCAGAAGGCTTTCATTCTTGTTTGTTTAGTTCAGCTGGTTATTCAATAGGATCCAACAGACCTGAATATTGCATCAAAAAATACTAAGAATTGCATGTCTAAATTCCTTTGGAATTCTTCATATTTAGGTGTCTGGGATTTAGATTCTGGATTTTGTGTTCTGTCCATTTAAGGGTATTCCTCCTTACATTCCCCATAAGGGGAAATGTAGGGTTTTTGGAGATTTGCAAAACAGTTGTGGAAGTTCATGTACAGAAAGCCAAGTTTTTCTGGTGTCTTTTGTGTTCTGACACTTCTAAAGTGTGTCCTTGCCATTAGTTTTTGCTGGGCTAGTTTTGCTCAATTTTTTTTTTTTCCCTTTGAGAGAGATTCTCTACTACTTGTAGCATTCTGAAAGTGGTCCTCTGCCACTCGTTTGTGTTAAATTTTGTGGAGTTATAAATGGACAGATTTTCTTGTGCTGTTCCTGAAGTACAGTGGCACTAAGGCTTTCCTATCACTGTCGAATACACGACTTCTGATACATTTTCAGATCGTATTTGCCTTCTGGGTGTCTGGATTATGTTGGCAGGTCACAGTCAATCTGTTACCAAGGACTATTGTCAACAGAGTATTTTCCCTCGTTGAACTTTTTCAGTTGAGAAATAGCTTAATTTTCTGCGGCTTCCTTGCACATACCCTTCCATTTTATGATACAGGACTTCATACTCAGGTATCTCAAAATTGCCTGTGTGATATCCTGTATGGTACTTCTGTGTTGGTCATGTCTTCTAACTTTGTGTTAGAAGCTGCTTTAAATAAAGTACTTACGGTTTTGGGGTTGTTTTTTTGGGTTTTTGTGGGGTTTTTTGCTTGTTTATTGGTTTTTTTGTTTGGTTTTTTTTTCTGGAAGAAATGTTTATGGAAGTACACTCATTTCCTCATGGTGCATGCTTTCCCTTTTTAAAACTCCATAAGCTAGTCAATTTGATTGCACGGCTAATACATACTTCAAGTTTCCCCTCTGTTTCAGCGTTCACTGAAGGATTCTTTACACGTTATCCTATCATAAGCTTTATTGAAGCCAGATAAATGATTTCTACTAGAGGTACTCACATGAAAAAAAAAGAAGTTAGCCTGACTCTTTTTTTTTTGAAAATGTGGATAAAATATGTTCCTCTGCTTCCATCTCTTCAACATTTTTTTCTCCCCTCTGAGTAATTGTCCTAAAGCCATGCATTCTGCTGGGATCAAAATAACAGGATTTTCTTTGCCCAGATTGCATTTTTTCTGTCTCAAGTTATGGGTATTATATTTGCTATTTTCCGATCAGAAGGCACCACCCTAAGCATTGGAGACCTATTAAAATATTTTCTTTTAACACCTCCTGTTTAAAGTGCCAGTGTTTCCAGAGCTCTGGGATGTAAATTATCTAGTCCTAACCTGAGTTTAGTATAATCTATTGAATTTTGCTATCAAATTGGCTGTGTTTATTTTCATGGTCATTAACTAATCTCAAAGAAGAGAAAATATTTTTTCTTTGTAAATTGCTAAATTGAAACCACATATTTGGTAATTCAGGTTCTCCAGAAATCTTGGAAACAGCCTGGTAAACATTCTTTAAAACTGCTTGTAGAATTCACTGGCCTATTAATATTACCCAAGAAGCCATAAAAGCACAAGCCAATTGACAGTAAAAGTAATGTACGTTTCCCAGAAAATGAAAATTGTGGGGTGAAGAGTTATTTGGCAGAAGAATGACCATTTTCCTCTGTCGCTTTCAACTAAGTTTGACTTCTGTTCAATCTGTTGCCTCTTGATGTCCCTTTAATATGGGGGGAAGAAAATGGATGCCTTGAAATCTTGCATGTGGAGCTTTCCCTTTGAGATGTCTGAAGCTCCAGCCCTTCAGAAATGTTACTGTGCTTCCTGTTTTCTTTCTCCCTACATCTATTTCATCCCCATGCCTCTACCTGTGTTTGACTGTCATCTCCTTTATAGTCTTTCCAGTTTCCTGCAGAGTTTTCCAATCCTGATTTCCCTTGCAGCTACCTTACCTGTGCTGCCTTTTTTGTGCTATTCCTCCATATTTTGGGAAGCAGTTGCTTTGCATATTTAGCCATCTGAGTTTTTAAAGGTTTTTTTTTTTTCTGACAATCTAACCTTTCCACAGGTAATCTGGTAGATGTGAAGTTTAAAAAAATAATTACTTCTATATAGTACTTGCCCTTTGTTAGCTCTTGTTCTTTATCAATCAGGAACATCGCCTGACTGTACCTCAAGGTATTTATTCTCATCTTTTCCTTTAAGACCTGTGAGTTGGTGGGGCTGTTTTGTTTGGTTCTTTGGGGTTCTTCTGGGGGGGGGAGTTTGTGTGTGGTTTTTGTTGTTTGGTTTTTGTTGGGTTTTTTTTTTTAATGTCTTGATTTTTCAGACTTCTTATTGCAGTAGTTCAAGTTGTGGTAGCGCTTCATATTACCTGACAGGACTGGGAGTAACAGAAAATGTGCGATGTTATTAGCAAAGCAGCTGTCGAGGTATAGATGTGTAGGTATAGAGCATTCCTCAATTAAGTATGGAGGGAACCTTGTTTTCCCTTCTGGTGTGAAAGAGGGAAATCGTGCGTTTGGGAGGTCCCTGCCAGTACTGCTTTCCTAGGAAAAGCCGTGGTCAGCCCTCACCTTGTCCAGAAATGTCCTCTCCGGGGTTACTCAAGTTGCTGTCAGCATTGATTAGAACACTTTCTGTTTCTAAGTGTCAGGAGCCGTTTTACGGCTGGCTCTCTTTATGGGTGGACACGATGTGATTTAACACGTACTTTTCATTACAGGACCACCCAACTATAATATTCAAAGAGAGAGAGCTGTGATGCTTGACCATGTTTTTATATGCTGTATTGATATGTATTGGCTGTGAGAGTATCTGGTTACACATTTGAGTGTTCCCTAGCTGTTCTGTAATTGCTCCTGGTTTGCTCATGGTTGCTTAATGTGTAATCTTGACTGCTACACTGAACTTGTATTATTTAAGCTGCTGGGAACCTGTGCTCTGTATTAAACCTACAGCTGGTACAGCTGTGGCTGCTTCACTCTGCCACTGTGGAAGCTGCAAGTCTCACTGAGGAGCAAGCCTGCCAGAGCATTGACCTGTGAAGTGAGTTGCTTTAATATAAGGCAATGGAAAACACTCCAGTGCCTAGCTGCTCTAGTACAATTTGTGGTGTGAATGCACTGTAGAAACCCTCTAATTCCCTCCTGTGCTGGGGGAGCTCTGTTTCTAATAAGGTTCGGTGAAAAGGTTTAGCAAGTATGGAATGGAGTTACAATGGTCTAAATAGACTGCTGGGGTGTATTTTGTATTAACAGCGATACTCCAATCTTTTTACCCCTCAAGATGCACTAGTTTAGAGAGCTTCAGCTCCTGGTAGGAGAGAAAAATCTCACTAGGGGTTGGATGTAAGATCAAGAGCAGATGTTTACCTTCTGTAAATGGACAGTGCATCCTCTGACCTGGTACAGCTGCAGCAAACCAAGGAGAGGTTACTAGGATGGGGTAGAACTCTGCTGGAGCCACTCCTGCAGCCTGCATGACAGCTGTGGTGGGATGGCCCTGGCTGGACACCAAGATGCTCCATCACTGGACTCAGGACAGGGTAGAGAAAATGTAACAAAAGGCTCATGGGTTTAGATAAGGATGGGGAGATCACTCAGCAATCCTGTCATGGGCAAAACAGTTCTGTTCTTTTTCTTCATACTCTAATAGTTTAGAACAGTTTTGGGGGTCCTGTAGTTGGTGCCGACAGGGACTGGTTAGGGGCAGCAGCAGAATCATGCCAACCTTTCCAGACATCCACTGCATGTACTTCTTAGAATAAAGGTTGCATCATAGCGATTGCTCAGGTGAAGCAGAGGTTGAAAGGATATAGCAGATTTTTTCTTTTGCTGCTCCAGATTTAATTTGTTATCACACCTGCAGGTCTTGCATTTGTTTTGCTCTTTGCTTCACCTTCTTTTAATATATATAAATGTCTCACTGGAGGGAAGACTAACTCCTCTTTTATTTCCAGTTAACTTAACCCCATGCTGCTGCATCACTCGTGTCCCTGCACCCAGAAACTTACTCCATCCTTTTCTTTCTTTTTTTAGGTGGTTTGCAATCTGTACAGAAAATAAGAATTCTGTGATTTAACATATAGCTCATTTAAAAGTGTTCTTTTTTATATTTAAACATAAAGGTAAATATAAAAAGCTTGTAGGAGGACAATAGTTTATCATTCCACAGGGACAAAAGATGAGGAGTGTGACATCTGGGAAGTTTGCTAATATAAATAAAAACAACTGGAAACAGATGTGTAACGGGGAGCTCATCTTTTACTACAAGTCTTCCTGTTTTAAGAAAATGCTTAATCTGGTTTTAGTACCTAGAAGTGTTTTAAAAAGGACTTTCTGTATCACAGGGGAAGTTGATAATAAAGAAATAGAATTCTTTTATTCTCTGTGGACCCAGCATTTATTCACCCAGGTGAGTGAAAAACAATGGGGCCAAATGTTTCATATTCAGCTGTTGAACTTCCAGTCTTTGGAAAAAGTAACGGTTACAAAGATGAGACATACGTAGAAAATATACCATTTACATAACATAAAATCAGGTCTAGTCTCTGGAGTGACAATGACCAGCTCTACTAACACTAATTGCACTTATATTGAATGTAATTGTTGTAATTATTAATTATAATGTTGTTGACTCAAGGCCAGACTCATTGACCAAGGCTGAACCAATCAACGATGGTCACAGCACCTCTGTGAATCACATTTAGGAGGAAAAAACCCCACAAGCAGCTGCTTTTTGCCACCAGAGAAGTGGGTGAGAAGATGTAAGGAACTGTGTAGGTACTAAGGCCAGGGGAGAGCTGGGGGGAGGAGGCACCGCAAATACCAGAGAGAAAGATGCCCCTGCAGCCTGTGGAGAAAAACCTATGGTGGAGCAGGTGGAGACATCCAGGAGATGCTGTAACCCATGTTGGAGCAAGCCCCTGCCAGCAACTGCAGCCCTAGGAGAGAGGCAGAGACAGAGATGGGTGAGAAAGAGAGATCCTCTCTGGAGCAGGTTTTCTGGGGGAGAAGGCTCGTGACTCTGGGGGGGACCAGGCTGGAGCAGTCTGGGCTTGAGAGACTGAGGGACGTTCTGTGATTTTTGACTGTACCCCATAGAAGTGACCCACACTGGGGCAGCTGGTGAAGACCTGAAGCCCCGTGGGAAAGGACTCATGTTGGAGAAGTTCGTGAAGGACTGTCTCACATGGGTGGGACTCCACAGTACAGCAGGGGAAGGGTGTGAGGAACGCCCCCCTCCCTGACTAAGAAGGAAAACAACTCATGAGGAACTGACCAAAACCCCGATTCCTTGCCCCTCCCTGTGGCACAGTGAGGGGGGAAGAAGGGAGTGAAATCATGACTAAAGTTGGCTAAGAAGGGAGGGATGGATGAAGGTGCTTTAAGATCTGGTCGCACTTCCCATTATCCAACTCTGGGTTCCCTGAGTGTGTAGTGTAGTACAATATATTAATTTTCTTCCCTCTACTCTGTGTTAAGTCTGGTTTGCTTGTGATGCGAATTGCAGAATGATTTCTCCCTTTCCTTATCTTGACTCCTGAGCCTCTCAATATTTTTTTGTCTCCCCATCAAACTGAAGAAGGGAAGTGATAGAGTGGCTTTGGTAGGCATCTGGCCTGCAGCCAGTAGATGTAATGATTAGCATTAGTAGCCTATTTACTCCTGTAATTATTAGGTTAAAATCCTTGTCCATCTGAATGAGAACTGAAAATGAACACTAATGGCACCAGTGTAAATGTCAAATTGATAAATAACGTGTTGAAGATTATTTCAAATCATACGATGTGTTATCTGGAAGTTACAACCAGAAGGTGAGCTAATAGCAGTAATTAAATTATCCCTTCACCTGCTGTAGAAGACCCATTCTTGTCCAGAAATTTATGTAATTAAGTGATGTAATTAAAAAATATGCTTTCCATTTATTTCCTTGTGTGATGGATGCCATGATATATTCTGGAAGGTGCAATGAATGTTTTAGCTGAAGTAGACAACTGTTGAGTCTTTCTCACTTTGCAGTGTTTGTAGGTGAAGGTGAGGCAAAATCAAGATTTTAAGTTAAGCATTTGGGGTTCTTTCACAGTTCTGTATCATCTGTATGCACGCGTGACTCTGTGTGTGCATTTACACAATACAAAGGAAACAAAACAAGGAATCAACTTTGAAGCATGAGGAATTCTTAAAGAATGAAATGCAGTGATTTTGTGTTTGTGGGCTTGAAATGTTCTGTATGCATTGTGTGGGAAATGGCCAAAACCAAATGGTTCTGAAACACTAAATGCTTTTATTTGATTAATAATAATAATGATGGCTGCTAAGAAAGTCAGAGCTACAGTGGGTCCCACTTAGGAACCTGTCCCTGATGGCAGCTGCGGAGGATGTGCCGCAGGGAGGACAGAGAAGCTTGCCTGCATCAGCGTCCATTCCCCACTAACCCTTCCAGTACCCACCATTGTTGGGCTGTGGGTGTTAGAAATGTCATCCCAGTCTCCAGCCCCCGAGCTTACCTAGTCTGTTCATGAGGTCCAAGTCTCCCATTACAGCCTCATCCAGCAACAAAGATGTTCGCTACCTGACATAGAAGAAGGTTTTGGGGTATTTTTGTCAGTTGTAAACCACCCACTTCAGTCTTGACTTTCCCACCCAATACCATTAATTGCTATCTAACATCACTGCCTTTGTCATTTCTGTCTCTTAGAAAAACCCTGTTGATGTGGTGTGCCAGCTATAAGTCTGCTGCACGTCCATGAGGCAACACCTGACCCATTTTTTTTTTCTTATAGTGGAGTTTCACTGGTGTAAAATTATAATAAAAAACTGTAGGCTTAGATGCATGGCGTTTGCATCTCTGCAGGATGAGGTAAGACTGAAACTGGAAGGTGCTCCATAATTCAAACCATATATATTTAACTGTTCTGCAAAGAATGAAGTTACAGTAAATAATCTTACAGATGAGCAGGTCTCTTCTGAAAAATGAAATTTAAGAAGATACCAGATGCTTGCTTTTATTTGGTCTATAAAATTACCATATGAAATCTGGTTTTATAATTGCAGGTTGTACAAAAGTAGTCTAAAAAACACCTGTATATTTTAAGATACTAAATATCTTACTGGTGATCAGGGGATTTAGGATAAGAAGAGGTGAACAGGTCTAGGAGGTTTCTGTTTTCCCTTCTCAACCAGATGCATTTTGAAAACACCAATACTTAACTAATCTCTAGACACCAGAGGCATGAATGGGGCACTGCAGGGAAGCGTGGCATTGTGGCTGCAAAGGTGCACTGGCCCTGCGGTCAGAGCCCCTGTTTGTGCTTAGGGTGGCTGCAGATGGCCAGGGTTGCTTTGCACCCACCACTGGTTAGAGATGGGATTGCAGTGAGACTTGCTGGTGATTTTCCTTTGTTGGAATTTGTAGCATTTTGATGAAGACTGTTGGTTGGGATTTGATGTTTGTAGATAACTTCAGGTTTCTAAAGCACTAATCTAAGCGTTTGTTTAATGCATCCTACCCTTTCCTTCCTGGAAATAATTGGAATTACAATGAAAGCTGTGTAGCTAATTCCAAGCCAATTATTTTCTTTGTTTCATATTACCCAGATGAGTTGAGCACTAGTCTTTGACAGTGCTGTTCTTGTGGAAGACAATTGTAGGACATAGAGGGTCAGCGATTACAGGTTGGTGCTGGTTTATACTTGCCCTGCTAGGCAGGACCCTTGCACAGAAAGCCAAAGTAACTGTTGTTCCTTACAGAGAATGCCACGTCCCCTGCCATTAGCAGTGCTGAGCATCTTTTATATAGGAATAGGCCATCGGTTTAAACTCTGGTTGCCAACTGCAGCTATGGAAATCCCATGGGCAGTTACCAAGCTATGACAGGCCATCTGTGACAAAAGTAACGAGGAATTTTATTCCTCATCTGAAAAGATATATCAGGCTTCTCAAACAAGGTATATAGTGTTGGTGTGGCTTTTCTTAGGTACCTGTTTTAGCTTCAGGTGTTGAAATGTTATTGTAGGATGACAGCTTGTTTTGAGTGAGGCATTCCTTTGAACTTTCAAGGCGGGTAACATGTTCCAGCAAAAGTAGGAGCTTGCTGAATCAGGGTCTTAGTTTCTTTCTACTGAGCAGCATGGAGACATCACATATTTTGCATTAGCACCTTTTCGTTAGCAGTGCCTGTAAACAACAGGTGCATGCTGTCATACTTTCCTTCAACAAAAAGCAAAGTTTTAGCTATAGCTGCATTGTCATAGTGTTTTTAAGAAATGTCTCAACAGTATGGTACACCTTGACTCAGATTAGTATTTGTTTCTAATTGATTGTAACTTTCTGATTATCAACATACTTGTGGTATTCATGTACAAGAACTGAACACTTTTCCTTACGCATGTTTTGCAGATGCCCTGTGCTTAACAAGAGTAACGGTCTACTTCTAATTCTTTGCATGCTGAATAAGGCCTACTGCTGGAGATGTCTGAATCCATTCTGATTCCATATAAACTTCTCTTTCTTTTTAATATGTTCTCTCTCTTCAGAAGTACTTCTTAATTTGATATGCATATTTTTTTTTCTTTCTTTTGAGTAGAGACATGTTTGGGAATGCTTGCTCAGTTCACATCATCTGCATTGACTTCAGCTGATCCCTTACAAAGGTTCAGTATGGCACAGGAACTCCTCTTGCATTGGCTGGGAGGGCAAAACAGGCAGTGAATGCTTTGCAAGGGGCTCACTGGTGTTCAGCAGCTGCAGTGTGGCTCTGTATGGTATGCAGCAACTCAGCGGTACGGGAATAGAAAGAGGAAGGGAAATCTAGGGCCTACCCTAGGTAAATCTAATGTTTAACCTGCTTCTGATGTTCTTGTTGCAAACCAGCAGAACTTGACTCTCGCTAGCAAGCAAAATATCTAAGCCCAGCTCTTTCACATGTCACTCAAAAGATAACCAATTTTACCATCAAAATGAAAGTATTACTGATGCAGAGAGCAGATGCCCATTTCAAGGCTAGGGGGACTCTAAGATACTGATGGAGGGAGAGGAAAGAGCTGGAAAGCCAGATGTATGCTTGGGACAGCATCCCATGCTGTATTGCTGTGCTGGGGTTACATCAGCAATGAATAGTTTCCTTGGGGAAAACAAAAGTAGAACAAGAAGACCTGAATGCCAAGTGTTAATAAAAAGATTAGTACCTTGTACAGTACAGGAACTGTGTGAGAACAGTTAGTCCTTGTGTAAAGATTGCCCCATAGTCCTGAAAGGTCAGGGAGACCTTGGAGTTATCTGCTGCTTCATAAACTGGTGAACAGCATTTACTGATGCTGGAACTGGAGAAGCAACATCTTGCTGTTTCCATTACCTCTCTGTTCCCTAGGTTGCATTGATTTAAACTGGAATAAGTGAGAAACAATTAAAAAATATAATTGGTAATGGCAAAGATGAACCTTCCTCAATAGATAGAGTTCTATGTTTTATCTTGTAGAAGACACTTGGAGAATCCTTTTAAGATGCTCTTGATTATAGAACTGGATGTTGGAAAGTCAAAACAGTTCAGAAGAGTGTCTGAAACATAAACCATCTTGGGCTGTGTTCTGTTGCCTGTATTTCAGTGCCTGCTGCCTTTGGCAGATGCTCATACAGAGCCATTAGCCGTCTGTGTTGGTGAGTGAGAGTTTAATGCAGCTCTGAAGAAAAGTTGTCTAGGAAAGGAAAACAGTGGGAGAACTCTAAAAATATGTCAAAACTGGTTAGGGTGGTGTGGGGGCTTTTTAGTAAAACTGGAATGATTTTAAAAATAAATAATGGAAAACTTTGTGTAAACCAAATGTCTTAGTCGATACCTATGGTTACTTTGGTTTGGATTCACGTTCCAACTTGACACACTAATAGCTCGATGCTGAATCCTGTGTCTTATGAAACTCCCTTTTCCACATATTTATAGAGTCTTTTTATATGGTGTGGTACAGTGATATCTTAGATTTTCGTATCATCTAAAACAGGATAAGCAGTGAACAAAATAAAGGTTTAAGAGAAGCACAGTTTTAGCTTAAAATACTACACTGGTCATGGGAGCATTGGTGTGTGGTTTTGGTTTTTTTTTCTTGGCTGCCCAGATAGCTAGCTCTGTAATACTGAGCAAAGCTATTACACTGACTACATACAAGAGGTCTGAATTTGCATTTCATGAACAGCCTTAATTCTAGTATTTACTAATTTGAGAGCTTGTTTCTTGTTTGGTTTTTAATATTAATCTCCTTGTAATGAAATTTTGAAGTTGTGTAGCTTTTTTCTTTTTTTTTAAAATCAAAACCTTGGAACTTGCTTGACAGATTCCATCTGCACCACTTGCAGTAAGTAGCGAAGTAGTTGTTTTTCAGAAACTTTCAATTGGTGCATACAAACTTCGTTAGGAACACCTCCCATTACTGCTTTCATATAAAAAAATCCCAAAGAAGCTGTACTTGAGAAAAACTAGAGCATTGTTAATAATGACAAACAAATAGCCTTTTATTTGTCTCATTAATTTGCCATCAGCTATTTATACAATTTAATATCTTTTATTGCAAATTAATGTGTACTGCATAGAATACTCATTACATGTATTTAATGGGAAGATGATTACAGGACTCTGTAGATAAGAATTACAGGATTCTCTCGTAGTATATTACCCATTTGAATTCCTACCTGTTTTGAATGCTGAACTATTCTCAGCCTTTTCCCACAGTATGCCAGGCAATTTCAATTTGTGGAGTTGTACTTTAAGTACATAATTTATCTAAACAGGTACTTCATGACATGCACAGTTTGTGGGCTCTCTTCCCATTTTTGAAAATGTGTTTCTGTTCTAGAAGCATGCCACTAAAAAAGCAAATAGGTGTTTTGTGTTTGTGTGAAGCGTATCTTTCCATGTAACAAATAGGGCTGCTCTTGATGCCTGTGCTTTTGCAATGATCCCATATTTTGATCCCCTACTGAACTGACAGCTGTGACTATGCTTTTATGATGCTTCCTTTGAAGGAACTTGTGATTCTGTTTTAACCATTTATTACAACTGAATGATAATGTTTCATGGCCCAAATTGTGCAGGCTGCAGGTAGCTTTTCTGTTTGAGAGCCTGCATAGAACTCAGTCTAAGGATTAAAAAAAGAAATTCTTTGGCATAATTGGACTCCACAACATATTTGAGAAAAATAAATGCTTTGTGTTGTAGGTTTCCCAGTTTCACCCACAGGCTAAGTCTTGTAGATATAATTATGCTTTAGGAGTCATTTTCAGTGCTAGTTGAACCTTTAACCTGTGTTTCCTCTGGAATAATTACAGGATGTGAAAATAGCCAAATGAAATGCTTACTCATAGAGATTAATAGAATTAGTTAAGCTACTGCTACCTTATGCTTGATTTATATTGTACGTGTAGATCGAAACAGGCTGTAATGGTATGTGGGTGTTTTCTTCTCTTTTCATACTTGCTAAAGTTTTTCCTTATGTTTATTACTTGCTATGTTATGTGACCTGCTTAAAAAAAGCCTTTTAGTCCACTGGCAGGTAGTTGAATTTCAAAGGCTGGCTCTATTTAAAACAAAACAGTAGTCTTTGAACTTCTATAATTTTTTCTGAAAATAGCAGTAATAGAATTGGTTCCATCACCTTCCAGGGAAACAAGTTGAAAAAGAAATCTCTCTGGAATAGTAGTCCAGACACCAAATATATTTTGCAGACATTTGAAATCAAACCTGAGTCAGCTACAATAGAAGCAGGAGAAACCAATAAAACTAATTTGTCTGTCTGCATAGCCGGAATGGATTAGAAAGGTGAAAATAATAATTAAAAGAAAGTCTATAAGCATGGGGAGTGGTACAGCAGAAGTGAAGCATTTAGTCTTATTTAAAGAGTCAAGATTGGTGGTAATTCTAGTATCTTAAGTAAAACATTGACTTGAGAGAGCTGCTTTCTAAAAAAATTGATTTGGTGTTTCTTTAAAAAAACAGCGTAAAGCGTTGCCTGCGAGGCAACTTGAATTTTAGTCTTTGAAGAAGAAAGTATTTGAGCAGTTACCCTCCTAATTGTCAGTAACAGAATTTTTCACAGAAAATTCAGAATTACAGAAAACTTTGAAATTGGGCAATCTTGTTACATAAAATGGTAGGAGTTGTAGCGTGTTCTTGCCACATTTCACTGGTGCTGAAGTACTTTCTGTTGAGTTATTCTCAATGAGCCCTTTGCAAACCGTGCTCCTTCAGCTGCAGCGTTTGGGGGATTCATGCAAGTGAGGAGGAATGTACAATGGTATTACCAAGGAGCATCAGCTCACCATGGCTCATTGAAAAATCTCAGCAGGTGCCATCTTAATACATTAATTATTGCTTTTTTAGTCATTCAGTGGAATCCTATTTTAAGGTGCGGATGATGATGCTTATCCTTTGTGAATAACCTGGGAAGGCTTTGGGTCAGTGAACTGAAACCTTTAAATATCTGACCCATGATTAGAATAAACTTTTCCTGTAGAAGATTATTCATTCAACAGCTTTTTTTGATTCAAAGAGCATTTGGGTAAACTTGCATAAGGTACCTTTAGTGAGCTGATTGATTATTTTAAAATACTGTTTTAATTTAATTTAGAGTTAATTTTTGTTTTGGTGGTTGCAGCAGCCAGTGAAAATGAGACTACTTTTTTTAAAATCACTGAAGCAAAGGATATTAAAAATCAATTATTAAACCAAGTTTTCCTATATTCTTATTCTGTTCATCTTTACTGTTCTTTGACTTCCCTTTGAAGTATTACACTGCTGTAGGAAATGAAATATTTTCCTTGTATGTATTTCTGTATCATCTGAGTTAAAAGATTTCTCATCTCTTTCCTGACAAATATGCTCAGTAAGTTCACTTAGCATGTGTGAGAGAGATTACTGTGTACAGAGAGGACAAAATTTATTTCTTCGTAGTGCTTTTCTGCAGTTAATTATACCAAATTTCTTTAAAAGAAATGTTTGTATTTGCCCCCTGTGTAGAGTGGGAATGTGATGCAGGAATGACAGCATTTCACCAAACAAATCCTGGAAAAGGATTGCTAAATGTAGAATCTGAATTAAAAAGGGCCCTGATAAACTTAGATTATTTTTGCCAAGGGGTGTAGGTGTAGGCACTGTTGTAACACTGATGGGTTAAGAGTGTTTATGGGCACAGCTGTGTGCACTGAGGTGTGACGCTTCAGCTGGGAAATAACATGCTGAAGTATCTTTCTTTTCATCTTTGTGTCATAATGTCTTTTGTTACTGAAGTAATTTTTAAGGAGCTTTGAGAAATGCAGAGGCTGTAGTTGAAGGGAAATAAACTTAGCAAATCATTAACATCAACAAATATAAGAGTCTGTAGTACTGGGTTATTGAGTGATCTGTGTGTTTATTAGAATATCATATCGAAAATAGTTGACTAAAACTTCAAAAGCATTACAATAGCATAGGCTGTATTAAGAATATGCTATTTATATTGAAATGATGAGAAGGGACAGCCAAGTCCTTTAATGTACAGTTATCACATGCTGGTCAGAGAGCTTCCAGTACTTACTGGAACATTTGCCTTGTGCAAATGTAACTTCTACCAGATTTTCTAAGATTATGGAATGATTAAGTATTAGCCAGTTCTGGTGCTCCTGGGAATCATGAGTTCCTGGAAAATATCTTTCTGCTGTCTAAGATATGAAGTTGTGTTCTGGGGAATTCATCTGGAAAGACTATTTCTTTGGGGGCAATGTGGACCATCTGTTGGAATTCCAACTACGTGGAAAACCTGGAGCAGAGATGGGCAAAAAATACACCAGGAGGCAGGCGGTTCTGAAGAGGTCACTGCAGTAACCTTATTTTGAGGAAAGGTCTGCATGTGTGGGATGATCTTCTGACCCTTAATTATTCAAGGGTAATGTTATACACTCTTCATGTCTATGCTGTATTTCCATGGCATAAGGCTTCTAATTGCTCCCAATCTTCATGCAATTTCCATACTGACACATACACAGTATATATACACACAAAAAGACTGTGGTTATTTAGTATGGTGCCCATATAAATTAAGAATGTTCAACTTTAAAGTCAACAAAACTAAAAGGAAACGTGCTCTGAGATTTACTTTGCAGTGCGGTGAATCAGTAACTTGCTTTGTACTGTGCAGGTTTTTCCCCCCTTTGAACCATTTGGTTCACAAATTACTTTGCACCCCAATGATTTTCTACCACTGTGAGATTTCATGAAGCAAGCAGTGTTTGTCAACTTGCCAGGTTCCACATGCGTGTTCACTTGCTTTTGACAATCTAGTTTGAAATTCCAGGATATGCCGTATGTAATGGGAAGCCACCCTTTTTCTTACTAGCCTTCAAGGAAGTGAAGGCTGTTCATAAATGGAGATGTTCTTTAGACTGGAAATGAATTCCGAGTTGCTAAGTGTAGGTGGGAGCCACAGTTACATTCTTAATCTTGGTCCTTTGAAATGTATTTTCTGGTTCTTTCCTTAAACTTACCTGTCTCAAACTAATCATGGTAACTGCTTAAAAAAATATAAATAGATGACTCATAACGTCAACACACATGATTTTTCTAGTGCCTTTTCTCCTCTCCTTTGGAGTTAAAAAAACCCACTAGAACGTCTCGAGTATTAATTTCACAACTGGCTAGAATACAGTATTCTAATATTGACAACTCTAGTCTCAATAGAGCCGTGTAGACTTAAGGGATATTTATACTGTCTCATTTTGTTTGTACTCAAACTTCGTAGAAAATCTTTAAAAGTTGACTTTGCTTTAAGAGATTACATTTATTTTGTTTCGTGGTTTCATTTCCACTATTGCATTTCTGCGATAGGGAGGCGTTTAAAGCCCTTTGAAGTTGAGCAGATTATTAATTACATATCAAAGCTGGTTTATCAGTCTTTCAAACATCAAAGATTTATGTAACTGAAAAATCTATAATTTGCTTTAAAAACAAAATAAAAAACCCCCAACCCCCTCCCCGAACATCCTAGAAGAGCCCTAACCCAGAATCAGTTCCAATGTCAGGCAATGATAGCCCTTGTCATCTCACTTGTTTACAAATGTGTTGTGTCCTGTTAATCCAGGGATAAATCTGACCTAGTCAAATGAATTATGAATTAAACTTTACTCCTTGAGCATCTGATTTGTGGTACTCATGTGCTTACAGGAACAGTCACAGCAAATACTTGCTGCCAAATTCCCTGTTCTCTTTGAAATGCTGGGAATGAAACTCTGCTGTTTATCTTTGCAGAGACTTTTTGGACTGAGAAGGGCGGAGTTTAGTCTTTTCATGCTAAGAAAGTATTTTAATGTATTATTCCAAAAGACAGCCTGAAAAGTCATTTTTCTTTTTCTTTTCTTTTGGATTTCAGTTGAAAACAGATGGATCAGGTTTCATACGGACTGTTTAGATAGGTGCTTGTCATTCACATAGTGAGCAAGGGAGGCTCGGTGTGTTGGTATGTGAATGGCATGGAGCCGTGGGCAGGGAAAGCATATTATGGGTGGATGTGGGAAATCAGGGGTAAGGCAAGGACTTCATTGCACAGGAGATCACCTGTGGGTTATTTGTGTTGGGTTGGTTTTTTGTGGTGCTTTTGTTGTTTGTTTTTCCCCCCAGAATCTCTCAGCACTAACTCACAGCATGGTAAGTACAGAAGTAATAAGGCCTTACAGAAATGCATCAAAATAGATCAGACTTCGATGTATGGTAAAGCAACAGTAGTTTCGTTTCTGTAATAATTTAAAAATGTCCTATGAAAGGACCTTGTTTTTTCCTGGTAACCTAAACACTGGCGGCCATAGGGAACCTAGGAAACCTACAGAGAAAAGTTTAGCCACATCTGTGGGTTATATTTAAGGTGGTGGATCAGGATTTTCTGTGCTGTGGTTTCCCCTAGTGTTTGTGTGTGGGGAATAAAATTCACTGTTTAAGTCCCTGATGGCCACCTTTCTCTTACAATCATGACTTTCCAAAGATTCGGTTCTCTTGAGCTGAAGGTTTGTGTCAATTCAGCTCTTTTGCTGAATATTCTGTTTTAATTTTTTTATTTAGACCTGTCTGCTTCTCTCTCTGATATACCAGTTTAAAATTACAAACTTTAAAATCTCTCTGGTTTTAGCAAAACTGGTATGTTAGGTGATTCTGCCTTATTATGAGATCATATAGTCTAATGGGAGGGGAGGAATTGATTCAGGGTTTTTTGATCTATTTGTAATTAGAATGATGTGCATACTCAGTTTCTTGTCTGTATTGCAGTTTTGTTTTTCCCTGATAAAATTTGTACGGACAGGCAACTGCAAATGCATTAAATTGGTTTCATAGAATCATAGAATGCTTTGGGTTGGAAGGAACCTCTAAGATCATCTAGTTCTAACTCCCTGCCATTGGCAGGGACACCCTCACTAGACCAGGTTGCCTGAAGCCCTATCTAACCTGGCATTAAACACCTCCAGGGTTGGGGCTTCCACCACCTCTCTGGGCAATCTGTGCCAGTGCCTCATCACCCTCATAGTAAAGAATTTCTTTCTGACATCTAACTAAAATGTACCCTCTTTCAGCTTAAAGCCATTGCCCCTTTTCCTATCACTACACTCCCTGATGAGTGGTCCCTTTCCCGCTTTCCTGCAGGACCTCTTTCATTCTGTCATAAAACTGTGCAACTTGAGAACTGAAGCCACTTATGAAAACCACATCCAGAAGAATTAACTGGGTTTCTACCCTTAAATTAGTTATTTACATATTTTATGATTACGCTACCAAAAAAAAAAAATCATAGGTATTTCCAGAATTTTTGTATCTCAGAGGCTGCAACAAGTAATGTCCTGTTTCTCATATTCCTCATGTTGTAGCACTTTTCTAAGTGCTTTTCTGTAATCTGTCTCCCTTAGAAACTTTCTGATGGCACCTATTAATTTTCTCTATAGATTTTAAATACTCTTGATTCTGAGTAATTTCTTTAATTAGCCCCAAATTATCTGTGTAATGATTCCAATCTGTGCTTCTCTCTCAGCTTTTGCCTGCCAGGCTGACAAATGGCAGGAGGGGGAATGGGCACCTTTCTGTTAGAAGCTTGCTGAGGCTTTGGCCCTTGATCTGCTTTGTCCTGCAGGTTCTCTGAGTGGGTGGACTCCTTCTGAAAGAGCTGTGAGAATACGATGAAAATACTATTGAGCTTCATTTAGGAAGTTAAAATACTTATTATTTGTGGCAAAAAATAAAGCTTCCTTATGAAACAGGGCACTTTTATGGTTATTTTAGTGTTTCCCTGCTTTTTATTGTCACAGTGTCAGGTTACTCATGAAATCCCAGATTGTATCAGCCAGTGTTAAGTTTAAGTTTCTGCCTCTACTCTTGAGGGGTTTAAGAGGGACGATAAATTAGCTGAGGATTACGGGTGTGTTGTATTCAATTTAGAGTGAATATTAACTGGATTCATGTTTCAATGGTCGTTGACCTCGTTGGCTCCTGTATTGGTTATATACTCATTCTAGGTTCAGACACGTGGTTGTCATATCACAGCTACATTGGTCCACTGTACCTCTTGTTTGTTGTGTATTGTTTTTCTTACACTTTTTAGGATTTTCTGTCTTTCCAACATTAAAGAAAAATCTTCACATTTTAACCCAGCCCATGCAAGTCAGTGGCCGAATGCTGGCTGAAACATTTCTTTGCTCGTTTGGATCAAAAGAATTAAGTAGATGGAGAAGAGCAGAAAGCATTTTCATAAGACATGCTTTTTAGAAGCCAGAAGCTTGTGTGCTCTGTCATGGATGAAGCAGGAATAGAGACCTACCTTATCTGTAGCGAATGTATCACTGTGTATTTAACATTAGCTTAGCATGGGAAAGTTTTTCATCAGAATACTTTAAACATAAGTTAGTCAAGTCATATGCTTGAGTGTGGTTTGTACGTGGAAGCTATTATTTTGAGCTGGGGAGACAGTACTGTGATTACTGGTGGTATTCACTTGTAGGATGTGGATGTACCTGAAATCAGTCCCCAGTATCTGCAGGGTGGAGTTGAGGAAAAGAGTGAAAAGTACTAGGAAAACAGTTTCCAGAGATGCTAGAAAATAGGAAGATCCTGTGGAAATGGCCCCATCGTGTTTTCACTTGTTGTTGAACAAGATGAAATGGAGAGAAGGATGTTGTTCTTCCTTTGTGGGAGCTGAAGGGAAGGAGCTGTCATTCAGCAGTACCAACCATTCTGTTTAAACTCTTCTAGGAAAAGATCATGGAAATTTAGCTACTTAGATAATTTTTAATCTCCAAGTCAGATTCTTGTCCCTCTTCTAAATGTGTAAGAGGATGTGGTCAAACAGATATGAATGACTCCTTACATTTGATAGTGGAAATGTGGAAGTTCAAACTACTGTGTGACATGCTCATCAAGACCTTTGCCTTTTCTGCTCAGGAACAGATGTGTATTTTTCCCCTCTCTCTGTATGTGAGCATGAAGTTGGTATTTTCTGTCTGCTTTCCGCTGCTGTTTCAGGTGTGAATGCAGGTGAGATCCGAGTTGAGTGCTGTGGATGACACTATTCCTATCCTCCACAGGTATCCTGTGAAAAGGTACAAATAGTGCTGTGTGGGAGTGAAGGATGGAGCTAGGTTGACTGGAAAATGATCAACCTTCAGATAGAAGCCCAACTCATTACTGATTATGGCATATCACTTTTTAGAAGAAAATGACTTAGGAGCTAAAATTAAAATCTGTGCTCTGCAAAGAAAATTTACTTTAGTCTTCAGAGTAGACTTTAAATTACTGTAATACTTCATTTTAATCCTGAAATTGCTGTGCTTGATTATGATCCCGGTTACCTTGAATGTGGAGGTTTATGTTCCTTACTGGGTGGGATCCTCACTTGCAGGATCCAAACCTTCACTGTAGCCCTAGGTGGCTGCCAAGGCCGGTCATCCCATGAAGCCTGATGTGCTGATGGCTGGATTTGCTCGGCTGCAAAGTGATGTTGGAAGAGTCATGCATCTCCCTCTTCTGTATGTAGGAGCCAGCGGAATGAGAGAGGGAAGGAGAGCTGTGTAAATGTTTGGAAGAGGCTGTGAGAGTTAGCTGTTGAATGTTTTTTAACTTCTCAAGTTTTCGGTATCGGTGAGATTTGCTGTGTTAAATGCGCGCTGCTAAAAATTCTGCTGATGAAATATTGATATAGATTGGATTGAAATTAAGTTGTTAAACCTTTTTATACCTGTGGCTTTGAGTAAAAAACCAGAAAAATCTCTAGGATGCATAAAAAACTATTTAGTATTTCAGAATGGATATGACCTTACATGTACAACTTGTTATACATGAAAGGGCAGATTCCACAGTATTTGAGCCCAATGGAAGCTTTCAAAATCCCTTCATTGACTCTAGAGAGCAAGACCAGTAATATATCTGACTTTTAAACTAAGCTGAAATATATTATGGATGCATGGGGGCCCCCAAGTTCTCAGAGTTACAAGTGTTTTGGGGGAAAAGGTACTCATTAGAAGCTGTTAAATAGAAGCAAAAACAAATGATCAGAATTCACTTCAGTAGTTTCTGTACATGAATGTTCATAGAACTAATATGAACAAAATGCATGGAGACTTTCTTTTAACCAGGAAGGAAACTAAGGTTCACTGTGAATGAACTGTGTCATTGCAAGCTAGTTGTGTGTTATTTTTACAAAGTGTAGCATCTGTTTAGTGGCACTTAAACATTTGAAGCATCAGAACTTTGTTCTTTAATAACATTGTTAATTTTTCCTTTCAAACAACAGAATGCAACAGTTGTGGAGGAACAAAACTGCTGTAGGAGCAAGGACAACTACTTGAATTGGGCCATTATCAATCAGCAAGTCAGTTGTATTTAGTCTCTTGCAAAATTTCTAGCTATTGCAGTATTGTGAAAGAAAGGAGAAATATTTGGCCACTTCTTTGGGGCAGGAATTAAAATTGAGCCATTCTGCAACTCTTGAATTGGTGTTGATATACGTAAAAGCACTTCAGATAAGATAAGCAGTGACATTGTAAAGATTCTAGGGAAGCTGTCTAAATGAATAATTTCTGCTTTGCATTCTAGTGTGATAATGGAGTAGTTAATTAAAAAGCAAAGCAGCGAAAACTCTGGTCCTCTTCTTTCTCCTTGCCTCCATGCCCTTGTGCCTTTTGTTCAACCCATTAAATTGTTTTTCCTTACAAGCATGCAATGCGTTCATTCTCCAGCACCCTTCATCATCATCGTCATCCTACTGTATCTGTTCCTTTGTTGTTTTGCTGTGTTTAATTTTCCAGCCTTGTCTCCAGTCCTCTGCAGGTGACCAAAACTGCTCTTGCTAAGGACTTCAGTAAAGCTTTTATGGCTGCATTACGGAATAAATGACTCTGTCTCTCTGCTGCTTATGAGACTGTTGACCTCACCCTAAGACCTACAACTTCTGTTGCCATACAAATCCCACCCTACTCCTATGGAAGTGTTTGGGCTTGTGTGCTTGCTACAACAGGGTAGAGCAATGATCCTTAGTTTATGTGTGAATTACTAGGGCATTCGGAATTGCTTTAAATAATGTGTATCAGATTATCACATCCTTCTGAGGCCTCTACTAAGATGTAAAGGAAAGCAGGGTGGTTGGACACTGCGCGATGGGTTGCGATGTTGCCATTTTCTCTTGGAGGCTGACGTAATAAATAAAAGCATAATTTTCCTTATGAAATAGTATTGTTGAATCAGCTCATAGGAACATTTACCATGTAAATATATATGAAATAATGTAGCAAATATGTACCTATCTGAATGATATTTTCCAAATATTGTTATATTTTTACCAGAGTATGATACTAGAATTGGAAGATCTATATTATTTCTTAATGATTTAAACCTTCTTTCAGAATATCACTAATCATTTAAAAAATGTTCTTTGCCCACAGGGTGGAGTTCATTTCTTTTGTTCTTGGGAGCTGAATAGGAGAAAGGGACATTTCAGCTTTTCCTGATAAAGGTAAGACAGCATCTGTTGATAAAGATAAGACACTGTTCATTATTATGAGCTCATAGAAAGTTTGTCAATGGAGGGTTTGTTTATTTTGTGTTAGTTTTTTCAAGCTCTGTGCTTTGTAGTAAATTCAGTATGTGATAACATAACCTGTATTGGGGAATGGAATGTGTAAGTCTGCTACAGGTATCAGTAAGGGGTCTGAAGATAAGCAAGTACCTGTAGATCAGCATGACAAAGTGGATAGCAATTTGTTCTGCTGCAGGAACTTGTGACGCTTTCCATATACCATTGAACTGGCCTGTCCAAGTTCACTCCATTGTGCTTGCACACAGTTGATGACAGCTCTTAAAAACAGTATAGAGTTCCATCTGTGTTGCTTCTCAAGTAAAATGTATAGGTTTGCCTGGTGCTGTCTTTACTGCTCCGTATTGTCGCATGAGAATGAGGAGTGATCTGAGAAGAGTCTTGAGACCTAATTTAATTGAGATACACTTTCAAAATTAAGCAGCAAATGATTATCCTGCTTCTGACAAGCAGAAGTAGGAGACAGAGAAAAGGATGAAACTCTGGAAGGCATGTTCTTAGAGGCATGTTTTCCCCAGTGGCTCTTGCTTCATGCTGTGCTAAAAGGTCTGACATTTTATAGATTTTTATAGTGTGATAAATTAAGAACCTGCAAGAAACATTTAAAGGTGTAGCATGCAACTTAGTGTTGAACTCGTAATTGCAATTTTTGATGGAGAAATCAGCACAGTACTGCTTTTCTTTCCACTTAACAAATTTTGAAAAGGGTTTGTAGGTAGGTTTGATATGACAACTGCAAGGAACAAGGTTGGTCTGGTTTAACAGTTACCACATGCGCAGCAGATGGACCATCTGCGCATCTTTCGTGCAGTGCAATGCAGGTAGGGAGCATGAGCCTGTTTCAATTGCTATTCAAATGGGCTGGAATTAATACACCAAAATTTATCATTTCCCATCTGACAGAGGCTGCAGTCTGCAGTTAAGGGTGGTAATCTGTTTTAATGAGCACAAGCTGATCACTACTTAGTGTGCGACCCTATCTGCAGATTCACTTTTGACTTGTTCAGCATTGTGTTTAATTGGATGGTAGTATGAAGGCTCCAGTTATATGTTACTGTTTAAATTATCAAGAACAGCAAGGCATGCATCTAATTCTTCAGTTAAATAGTTGATAAAAGTCAGAACTCTCAACAAACCTGAAGAGAAATCGCAAGATTCACCAAAAGTCAGATTTGTGTGTTTGTGCTGATGTAGCTGATTTTGAGGTTTTCTTTGTAATTATTAAACCTTTTTTTATTAGCAGTAGTTTAAAGCAGCCTAATTGTTTCACTACATATAGATGCAGTTTTTATCAATTTACAGATGTTTATTACTGTATTATAGCCTGCTGCTTAGGGAATGGGAAGAGTTATAATCCTCTTCGTATCCTTATGATCGTGTGGGTAGGTAGATACTGAGTTACATTGCCTTCTTGCTTAGAAAAACATATAATTAAAGTACTTTTGGTATAAAAATGTTATTTCAAATTATTTTAATGTTTTCTGAATTTAGGCTTTAGTGTTGATCTCTTATCCACTGGTAAATACAAGAAATTCCTTTGAGTTCAGTAAAATGTTTCTAAAGTGTCCTATTGCGGCTGTCCTTTCCTACTTGTGAAGCTATTGTTAGATGCTTGCATTTTGTACTTTTCTGGTTTTTGGTTGTTTTTCTTGTTAATTTGCTAAGCATGTATAATCCCAAAGGTTAAATTGCTGTTGGATGAATTCTAAATCACTAACGAAAGGAGAAAGATGTTTTCCTGCTGAAGTAGTGCATCTATTGGAAGACTTAGAGAGCTTTAGTGAAGGAATGTGTTCTAGTGTTAGATTGCTGGAGACGTGTGGGGTGAAAATTCCTGTGCTAACATACACGAAAAGCTATTAATCATATTTTACAGATAAATTAATATGGTCTGAGCTTAATCTCATTCTGGCAAAACCCATGTTGAATGAAATGAGAATTTACTACTCGGTTAGGATCTAACTGTGTATGGTTTTTTTCCCTTCTTTTCTCTGCACTGGATAACTCTATTGTAAAAGCCTTAAATATTTAATAGAACCGTGCCTACTGTGTTAATTTGTTGGTTAGAGGCAAATACTTTTTTCCTGTCCTCATAAGACTCCATTGCCTGTGTAAAGCATGGTCCTCTGGTGAAACAGCATGGTTTTGCATTTTCTGAACGTTGAGCAGAAGTTATTCCTCCATAGAGATTACTCCATGCTTCTTGCACATCCATTAAGCCTTGCTCAGTGATATATGTAATAAGCTAGACCAGACTGGCTGAATTTCTTTCTCTATTTCGAAAAAATCATGATATCTGAAGTCCCTGGGGTGTGCGGTTCCCCGTGGGTACACAGTCAGAGCAGCAGGACTTCACTTGTTCTTTGTTAGTTTGTGGGAGTGGAAGAGCTCAGAGTTCATACTGAAGTTTATCGGTACCTAGCAGGGGTTAAGAATTGCACTTAATGACAGAAATTCTCAAATGTAATCAGTGGCAGATTACGTTTCTGGCTGTGTTGAATCGATGCTCGTGTGTAACTGTGGGAGGAACTTCAGCTATACAAGTGTATGGTGTTGCTGAAAGAAAACTATAGATTGTGAGCTCTGATGCTTCCCTGTATCATAAACTACTACTTCAGCTTGACTGCTCTTGGAATGGCTGCAGGCTTCATGAAGAGAATTGTGGACTATTCCCTGCCTCCTACCCACAGTCTGCTCTAAGACGACTGCACTATAGTATTAATTTAACTTTATTTTCAGCATTGCATGATTTTGTATTAGATACTTAGAGTTTCAGTCTGCAAATTGTGTGTAAGTGTAGGACAAATACTTTGAAAACTGGGCTGCAGGTTCAGCTGTGATTTCTGGAGGGGGTGGGCTGAGTTAATGTCGTAGACTGGGATAACTTAAGTCCTTGGGGGAGGAGGAGGAAGGCCAGAACTGCCTTCTAGCTTTCCTACATCTTCCCTCTCAGTTATGATGAATGGTGTAATTTGAACGTAGTTCAAGTCCAAAACCAACAATCCTCCCCTTGTGTATCTTCGTGCTTTCTTCCTTGACCCTTTTTTAAAACGAAGAACTCCTTTGGGCAGCAGCACTCTTCTAACTTGTCTGGTTTATGACAGAGCACGTGCATGTTCCACTTAGTCTTCGCCTTGAACAGTGTGCTGTGTCAGAGAGCAAATGCTGTCCCCAATAATAACATTTGCCTCAAAGGAACTTGACCTGCTTCATGATGGTTTTAGAAACAAGTTGCAGGAATAAGCGTTATGTCACAAGCAATGCAAGGAAAATGGTATTGGTGTTTCCCTTGGTTATCAGCAGAACTTTAATACCACTGAAATGTTTCTATTGTTGGGGGAGGTTGACTTTCCAGGAAGTTGGACATTTTCTTGACTTGTTTTTTTTTAATGATATTTCCATTAATTGATGTTACCTAACTGTCAAAACATAAAGCCAGGCCTCTGGAACAGACAATAAGTGTAGCTGAAAATATTTATTGTGACCCTTCTATTGAAGGAGGAGAAGAACTAAGTAGCATTTATGTTTCTAGTACTGTAGTTAGCTGGCATTGGGATCACTGAATCGGTGAAGCACGCGATGGTTTGTGATTGTGAACCATCCTTCCATAACTTCATGACTTTAAGCTTATCAGTGCTAACTTAGTTGCATGTTACAATGGAGAACAGTATCAGCAGAGCAAGGGTGATTTGTGTAGAAAATAACACAAAGGAGCAGCACTTTAGCTTTCCTGTTTTGTTTTTTCAGCTTGGAAAGGTGACTACTATAAAATAAAAATGCTTGGGGAATGTATGTGGTTAAATACACCTCATTGCCACATTGCATCTGATTTTCTTTTGGGTGTAAAAGGCAATTCGCACTGAAGACTGAGATTGGGGAAGTAGTGGATGTTGGTGAAAGGACTGCAACAGATTATTCTTTCTTTAGAATAGCCGGGAGGCACACTCGAGGGTGCTTGAAAGGCCATGGTAAAATACCCCATGTGTTGTGTAGGCTTATATATATGATGTTTGCTGTTGACGTCTATATTGGGTTAGAGAATTAATCAACTCCTGAGAATGCACCAGAAAAATATGCTGTGCAGGATGCTAAATGGTAGTGTAGGCTGTATTGTAGGTGCTTTGTACCCTTCATGGTTGTGTAAATGCAAGTGTCTGTGTGTGGTGTTTTCTGTATACTATATATATAGTATGGCCTATATGTAGGTAATATTCTATATACATCCAGAATATTTATATAATCAGTTATATACATGTATGTGCATATACTTGCATACCTATATATATACACACACATCGCCTGCCTTCCAAGATACTTCTTGCATTGCTAGTTTGAGAATCTCTGTACTAATCCTTATGATGCATATACATTTACACATGCATGTGTAAATTCATTGCTGAATTCATACAAAGGGAGTGATGTTTAAGTTGATCTAGCAGGGAGGAAGGGACAGGAGTCAATGAGGGAGTTGAAGATGCTTGTGGAAAAACTGGGTGATGTAAACCCCTGCTGACAGGCTTAGGTGCAGGATTTGGGAAATCAGGCTGTAATGTAACTCTGAGAGAATTTGGTACTTAAAGTCCTGCTTGCTTTGTTGGGGGGGTGGGGTGGTGGGGTGTTGACTTTTTTGGTGGTTTTTTTGTTTTG
>VZTU01020295.1:43495-57545 GCA_013400835.1 Zapornia atra | reverse complement strand
TGGGGGGGCGGTGCCGCGGCTCTTGCGGGCGGTCGCGGGGGGGTGGGAGGGTGTTGCGGTCTGATGTGAGGGATGGTGTTCGGCCCTGAGAGGCGCCGGGGCAAGAGGTGAGTGGTGTGCGGGGCGGGACGGTGCCTGCAGCTTTCCTCGGGGCTGGGGCGGGGATGGCAGCGTGCTTGCCGCGGCGGGGCGGGAAGAGAGAGCCCGGGTGCCGCCGGCGGTGACTGAGGTGCCTGCGCGTCCTGGAGCGGGCAGCACAAGCATTGGGCTCCTGGCGCCGCTGTTGCTGCGGCGGTCGGGCTTGGGCCGCCACTGGCGAGGTTGGCTCGGTGGGTCCTGGTGGGTCTGCTTATTTACGTGTCCGCCGAAAGCCCTCGGCCTGCAGCTGCCGCATTATGTAAGCGGCCGGGAGGTTAGGACGGGGCGGGCCCAGGGGCTCGGCGCGCCGCCTCCCAGCCAGGAGCCGGCCGCGGTGCTGGGGCTTGCGGGGGGCAGCCGCCCGTGGAGGATGGGGAGCGCTCTGTAAGCCCCCGGCGAGCCGGACACGCTGCGGCGCCGGGGGGTGTGGTGCGGGGGGTGTGTGTGCGTGTGCGTGTGTTCTCTCAGCTCTTTGTCTCTGCTCTGCACTGAAGGAACCCGCTAGCAATCCTAACGGCTCGTGTTTCGCTATTCCTGATGTCATAGGGACTGGGAAGGCGGCTCTGGGTTAACTTTGTTACCCGCTTCCTCACCAGGGCTGTTGCAGGAGCACAGATTCCTTTCCCTATTGTTTTCTTTCTGTTCGATTAACTGCTTGTCTCGCCGATGGCTGGTGTTTCAATTCATTCAAGCAGGCGCTGGTAGGTGGAGATTAGCCTTCGAAATATTTTTGAAGGGTTAATGGTAGAGTTGATAAGGGGAATTATTTATTAGAAAGGATTTTTTTTTTCCTTAGACTTTATATATATATATTCCAATACTATTGCCTGTAAAATGACAATAGAAAAAATTTAAGAAACAGGGCAATGCCATTTGTCTTGAACAGAAACGACTCATTTAAATTGCCACATAGTTAATCACAGAATCGTAGGGGGTGGAAGGGACCTCGAGAGATCATCGGGTCCAACCCCCTCTCAGTAAAGCCAGTTGCTTCTCTAATCAAGTGGGCAGTGGCTTTGAAAAACCTTTCAAAGAGTTGTTCATTGCTGTATTTGGTACCCAGAGCTGTGGGGGTGTCGCCTTTCTGTGTCATTTCCAAGTGAGGAGTGTCAGTATGATCATAAAGAGCCAAACCACCTCCTGGTTAGGATCTTGTCAGCCACGGCAAACAGAAATCAAAGCGAAGCTGTTCTGGTGTAGTTGCAAATAGGCCCCAGCCATTTCCTGTCTCTTTCGAGAACCCTGCCTGCAAACACTGCTGTGATGAAGCTAAGACAGAAGAGTCTGTTACACGGGCAGGTATCTAAGGAATGCTGAACCTTTAAGTTCTTGTTATTTAAAATGAAACGGATTCATTATAGATGAACATAGTATGTTGGATAGGGATCTCGTGTTCGATTACCAGGGCTGGCTTGGCCTTGCAAATAGGTAGTGTGACACTGACAAAGATACATATTTTTTCCCTCCATTTACATATATTAATGTGATGCTGTTTCAGAAATAGCACTTGGACTTTGCTTCTTTCTAAATGTCAGCAGAGCACTATTGATAAAATTCCTGTCTTTGAATCAGAACAGCATGTCCCAATCCCACATGCAAGCTTGTTTTCTGCCCAGTGTTAGTACTGCAGTGCAGTATGAGAGAGCTGCTGACTTTGTGGATGTCCTTTCTCATGCAGTGAAGGTGTGGGGGGAAAAAGGAGGGGGCTGGAAGAACCTTCTGGTTGTTTGGGTGGAAATGTGTTGATGCTGTAACACTTTTTTTTTTTTTTCCTAAAAAAATCCCTATTGCAGTTGTTGGAGTGAATGCCCTGACAAGCATCCTCTGACCTTGTTCTAAAACCCCAGTGGTGTCAACTGGAATTACTTAATTTATCATCTACTTAATTTGTTACTTGTGATGTACTTTATCCCGGACATAGGTACAGACTGGGAGAAGAGCTTCTTGAGAGTAGCCCTGCTGAGAAGGACTTGGGGATTGTGGTGGATGACAGACTTAACATGAGCCAGCAGTGACTCTTGCAGCTTGCAAGGCCAATGGGATCCTGGGCTCCATTAGAAGAGGGGTGGCAGCAGGGACAGGGAGGGGATTGTCCCTCTCTACTCTGCCCTCGTGAGGCCCCATCTGGAGTCCTGTGTCCAGATCTGGGGCCCCCAATACAAGAAAGATGTGGAACTGTTGGAGAGGGTTCAGAGGAGGCCATGAAGATGATGAGAGGGCTGGAGCACCTGCCCTACAAAGAGAGGCTGAGGGAGCTGGGCTTGTTCAGCCTGGAGAAGAGAAGGCTCCGGGGGCCCTCATTGCAGCCTTCCAGTCCCTGAAGGGAGCTTATAAGCAGGAGGGGATTTAACTTTTTAAGAGCAGATAATGGCAGGACAAGGGGGAATGGATTAAAGCTAAAGGAAGGAAGGTTTAGATTAGATATTAGGGGGAAGTTTTTTACAGAAAGAGTGGTGAGGTGCTGGAACAGGCTGCCCAGAGAAGTAGTGGATGCCCCGTCCCTGGAGGTGTTCAAGGCCAGGTTGGATGGGGCCCTGGGCAACCTTGTGTAGATCCAGGCCTGGAGGTTGGTGGCCCTGCCTGTGGCAGGGGGGTTGGAGCTCTATGATCCTTGGGGTCCCTTCCAACCCAGACCATTCTATGATTCTATGATATAGCAATAGCTTGTTAGGGCCAACCACAAGCAACAAAATTTGTTCTTTGTACTACAGTTATAATTGGATTTAAATAGATATTTAAATGTTAAAGGTATAGCCTGAAGTAACGTGAGTTGATAGCTTTATGCTAGAGTCTTAATGCTCCAAGTAAAAATGATGAGAGACTGTTTTATGACACCAGTTTTGTGTCGTTAGGCTTAGATCTCCCCTTAGTTCAGCACAGCACTGTATCTGATGATGCACAGTGGATTCTCTATTGCTATGTTTATAGTACAGCTTTCAAGAAAGTAAAATAAAAGTAAAACACCTTCTCCCACGGTGTGTGGTACTGCCCAAACACAGGCTTCCTGATGGAGGTTGGAGGGTGCTGTCATGCCCTAAATCAGCCCTGCTTCTGCCAGTGCACACCCTTGAGCTTATCAAACGGCTTGGCTGGGATTGTGGCACCTTTCCCCTGCTTCATGCCTGAGTCGGACCTCTCCTCAGCGCTGTCTGTGCTTTTAAGGTGGAGAATGGCTGCTCAAAATTGGAAAAAATAAAAGCCAAACCCCTGCAGCCTTCTACCCTTGCCCCTTTGATCCTTATACACACACAAAATAAAAATAGTGTGACATTTTGGAATAATGGAGCATATGTTTACTTTTTACTCAGTAGTCTGCACTGCCGTCTGTGATGACATGAGAGCTGAGAGGATGAAGGAGCCTGTTTGTGCCTAAATGGTCCTTATTTTTCTATGGATAACTAAGCAAATTCAGTAGTATAGTGGTTAAAAATGGAATTACATTAAGAATCAGATGTTTGAAGGTATAGAAACACATTGCAGCAATATCATAGCACCTAAGTACCTAGAGGTCTCATTTTCTCAGTTTTCTTTGAAAAATCCCATTAAGTATCTGTAAAAACAAAACCCAAAAAAATCCCCACCAAAAAGATACCTTAAAAAAATTCACCCATTAACTACTTTTATAGGTTGGAATTTACTCTTCTTGAAAAAGCTCTGTTGTGTATTACCTTGGTCATCCATCAACATAATGTTACCCAAGAGAGTTTTGGGTTGACAGCTTTACATCAAGAGTTTCTGCTGATCCTTCATTAGATAGGGTTTTGGGTCCTTGGGGGTGAGGAGGGGGAGATGTAACACAGTATATTTCAGTGGAAGTCTGCTGCTTTTTGGCTTTCTCATCAGTATGTTGCCAAATGCTGATTATCCTCAGTGAACTAAGTCTGTGCAAAGGGTTAAGGTTACAAATTATCTGGGTCGTCTAACTTCGAGGAACTTGAGTCACCTTGGTTTAGTTCACGCTCCATTAGACACATCCTAGGGCGGATAGAACTTAAACACTCTTTGTATTGTCCTCATGTATGTTAATGGTTGGACTTGATGGTCTTAAAGGTCTCTTTTGCAACCAAAACAATTTTATGGTTCTATTTTATGATTCTGTGCACTGGAAGAGCAGCATTTTGTTTTTCCTTTAATCTTGGAGTTATTTTTGGTGTGAGTTCTTACTATTTTCAGTATAACTGTTCCCTTCCCCCCCCCAATTTAGAAAGTAGAATTTCCCAAGGCTTTGGTGTGTTTGTCTCCTTGCTCTATCCCCCATTAGATGTCAATGTGTGTTTTTTCCTTCTAGTGCCAAGTATAACCAACCGTTCTGCAGCCCTTACAGCCAACTCAGAATTGATAAAAGTCAGCTCTTCATTCAGATCTGTCTTAATATTGCCTAAAGTGTTTCCTGCCTAATTTTGAAAGCCTTCTGGCCATAGAACAAAAGAAGTTCAAGGCCTTCAGGCTTTTAAGTCTCTGCACTAGAGAGAAAAAGTGATGGCATTGTACTTCAAGCCTGTTTTGAACATTGCCTGTAGAGTGTTAGAAGTCAGAGCCTCTTAAAACTATCTAATTTGCTATTAAAAAATCTCACTTGTATTGAGAATAGAGCACGTCATCTGGCTTAATGAACTCTATGAATCTGTATGAGCCTAAAATTTAAGTGTTTTCAAGCTAGGCTCTTTTAGGATTGTCCCAGTTTTCTTGGTGTGTGTTTACGTAGGCCTGAAATACTGGGTATAAGATATAGGACAGTAAACAGCAAATACCTCTTGAACTATACTGCAAGGATTGAGGAAGTGAAGGTGTGTGTATGTGGGCAATCTACTGAAGCTGAAGGGCAAGCCAGAAGGTTCAAATGTACTTCGAATTTGGGATTGTTAAATTACACACCCTGTTCTGGTATATCACAGAATTTTGAATACAGTAAAAAAAGGTCTTGGTCTTCCCTATCCATGATGACCTTTGCAAGGTCATTTTAGTGGGGAGTGATGATGTTTTGCAATAGGTTAGCACTTGATAGTGTCATGCTAGAAGGACAGGCTGAAATGTCATCTTTCTCACCTTCCAGGTGCCTTCAAGGGATCCATGGCTGTTTGCTTGCATCTTCTAGATGTGCCTGTCTAGAATCAGTAGGATAGAGCTTGGGTTCCCAGTTATTTAGGGAAGTACATTGAGTCCTGTTGGTCTTGTACTCCTTCAGGTGCCCATGAGGAGAAAATTGTGAAGAGAAAGCTGTAGCATTAAAACAAAGAGTACATTTTAAAGCCATCTGTTCAGCCTGTGGGATACTACAATTAAAATCTTTGTTGCTTTTCTTTTGCCTGTATGAAGGCAAGCAAGTGGATTTCTGAAACTGCAAGATTCCCTGTTGCTTTTCTTCCCATCTAAGACCATGAGGAGAGCTTTGTGTTGTGGCAGGGGAGCCAGGGTTGCACATAGAATCATAGAATGTGCTAGGTTGGAAGGGACCTTTAAACGTCATCTAGTCCAACTAGACACCTTTAGGGTGTCTGAGCAACCTTTAGATCAGGTTGCTCAGAGCTTCACCAAGCCTGACTTTGAATGCATCCAGGGGTGGGGCCTTCACCACCTCTCCCAGTGTTTTACCACCCTCATAGTCCAATCTAACCCTGCGTACTAGACTGTTCATCTTGCCCCTGCTCTGGAAGCCTGGCCTATTTTGTATATTGATGTTGGTTGATGAGCAGAGTTACCTGAGTCAGTTGTTTGAAGGGAAGTCAGTCACTATCTCTTTGGGAAGCCTCCAGAGATCATGAAAGGTAAGAGAAAAGTGGAGGGTGTGAGAGAATTTAACCATGACATGGGGAAGAAGAATTTTTATTGCAAAACCAATAATCTCTAGATAGAGAAATGCTGGTTTTTTTCTTAGTGATGTGCTGATGCCATCATGTGAATGTCTACCTGGTTGAGACCTCTCTTTCCCATGATGAAATGATTGAGTCAGTTGTTTATTGCTTGCTTCCTTGTAGTTGCAGCCCATAAAAACTGACGGCATGGTGGAAGTGGGAGGTAGGATATGGGGTGATTGCATCCCAAGCTAGCATATGGACACATGTTGTTGCAGCAGATGTGAATTCAGCTTTGATACTTTTGAACCCAGATGTTGTTTAAAAATGGCTGTTGCACAAGGACCTCTGGTTCATAAATCTGCTCGGTTCACTTTGTTATTATTTGCAGATCAGGAAGTGTTTAATCTTTTTAACATAACTGTTCTAGCTTGTTTCAGTTCCTCTGAGCAGCCAGTTACAAACTCCCTGAGCCAGGGATTATTTATGTTCTCTGAAGCAATCCATCTTGACCAGTGTGGGGAGCAGGACGGATTTTGTTCCTCTGTCAGCTGCTTTGGTAAGGCAGTGATAAACATCTGAAGAAAGGTTTGGAAGATCTCCTGACACCTAACAGTCAGAGGCTTTGGCTGTCTGGGGTTTCTTGCCATTTCCTTCTGGGAAACTACCCCTTCTTCTTAGGAACCATCAGTAACTAGTCAGCTAACTTTTTTGCCCCCTAAATACCATGTTTTGAAGGCAGAGAGTGCTTTATAAGTGCGTGTTAATATACAACATAGGGTTGATTTATTAAAAAAAGCAAATCTATGTTTTTCCTTGCTGTATGTTTACAATACAGTGCTCTGGGAGAAGAGATGTTTCTTCAAAATGAGGTGTAGTGTTTAGACCCTGCATGCAAATGTAGCTGCAGTTCTGCTAGGAACATCCTGTCTCTGTTTGTTTTTCTTCCCCTGATATGTTTCCTTTGGGCAAGTGAGTAGGCACTACAGATAAAATGCCTTTGAGCAGAATTTTGACAACTTTACAAAGTCAGTTTATAAAAATCTCCTTACATTTGACTTCTGTAGTAAAGGAATACTCTTGCTGGGTGGTTTAGAAAAACCCACAAATGTCTTGCAAAAACCATCTTGCATCTACTTGTAAGATTGTTTAAAAGCTGTATAGATTTCAGAGGATTTCAGATTTTTCTCTAGGAATGTATGGGTAGTTAATGAATTTGGAGTAAGAGAGACATGCTGGTTTTTGTCAAGTTTAACTTCTGATTCACGTCGTATAGGCTTTGTAAACAAACTTTTTTCTCCTTTTTTTTGTCTTTTTTTACAAGGCAGAAGCCTGCTCTTGCATTGAGGAGCTCTGTTCAGGCTTCAGCTGCCACTTACCTGCTTCAATACAGCATTTTTTTGCCCACTTCACCTCCCCTTTGGCTCCTCTGCCTTTTCAGTTACCGGGTGTCTGAGCAAGGACAGTTGGTGAACACTGCCAAGCCCCTGAACTATTCCATGTCATCATAAATGCACACTAGTAGTTTATACTCTCTGCTTTAAGCTCAGCTTTTTGTGTCGTAGCAGTTTCACGAGTCCAATTTTATTTTCAGCCCTGAAGCATGCTGCACTACTGTGTCTATAAATACCTGCTAAAAACAAGTGTTAGAACGTGTTGCTGTTAACATACAGACCTCCTAATGACATACATGACAAAGTTCATTAAGAGTGTGACCTTCATGGAATTCCTGTTCATTAGTTATGCTTATTTCTAGCTTCAGTAGCTTGGTACTTTATTATTTACAGGCATATTACTTACAAAAGATTACATGCAGAATTGGAGTATATGACCAGAGATATCTATATTGCTACCATTCTTTTTCTCTCATTTTACCATTGGAAATTCATTTTCCTTGGTGTGGAGAAAGGGAGATATGGGAGGAGAAAAATGAATGTTAAGTAAAGGCAGCAATAGTTAGAATAGATTGAGAGGAGAAGATGCAGAAGAAAAAGGATAAGTTTCTTTTGACATTCAGACCTTAACTAACTTGCTGATTCCCCAGGAGGTGTGAGGATTATTATGAGCTTTTAATTTTTTTTTCCTACTTGGTGTCTTACTTTCTGTAGCTTTTTTTGCTTTTGGGGTATCTGTTAAAGCACCCTGTGCCCTTCAAAGGCAAGGGTTTGTAGTAGAGCTAATGAAAGGCGGATTTTTCTCCAGTGCTGTTAGTTTTTCTTGTCATTTTTAAAGCTGTTACTAAAGGATTGCTGACCAACATCGTACTGAAATAAAGTGCTTTTGTCCTGTTCAAAACCAGCAGTGATTATACTTGCTTGGTTTAAAAGAAAAAACAAACCCAAACCATAGTGATATGAAGAAATGTATTAGTTGAGAGCATTTAATTCTGCATATAATTAGTATGACTGTTTTGCAGCCCATGTCCAAAGGAGTATAGTCTAGCAACACCCAGACTTGGATTTTAGTATGACTACTGTTTTCATAAATAATATAAAAGGGTATTTTACATCAATAGTATTTCTGCTGTAATGGGGAGCGTGGGATTTTGCCAGCTCCTTCCCATCAAGTTGTGTATTGGAAGAGGGTAGAAAATTGAAGGAGGATCAATCCTCCAGCTACTGTTCTGACTGCAGAGGCTGCAGGCACTCCCTTCCCGCTGCGGTGTTTTGGAGACTGGTGCTTCTACTTTATGGTGCTCTTTGTGAAAGGTTAGAAGCATTCGTAGGGGAGCAGAGTCCAATGTGATGAACATCTCACTACCTGTGACAACAGAGAACTCCTCTAGCATGTGTTCTCTTCCCCTTTTTCTTTCAAGGTGGTAGTGCTTGACAACTTTCTTGTATTTTAAAGAGGATACCAAAGAATAGCCAGTCAGAAGTTACTGCTTGCCAAAGGTCATAATCCTAAATGTCTTAAAACCTCCAGGGGCCTCCAGATTACTGAAACATCTCTGCTTAAGACTGATGAATGCTGGATCACATTGATGCTTGCACGTGTTATTCGATTTAATCGCCTTCTTTGCATGCCAGCATTTCCTGCAGCTATTTTCTGGGGCTGCTGCTGATTTTTAAAGACTGATCTATTTTTTACTGCTGACTCAAAACAGTAACATCACAGTGCCTTGCTTCCCTGCGAGTCGTGGGATTTGTTTCCTCTTGCTTACAACAGCAAAAGATGTGGTGTATTGTTCCTGAAATGTGGTATCTTTTCCTCCCACTGTAGGAGACTTCAGCTATCCTAAGATAAAAGTTCTGCAAGTATGACCTCTTCTCAAGTCACTTTTGAAATACGAGGACCATCAGTACCAGGTACCCAAATCATGCTTTCTGCTTTTTGTATGCTTTAACTTGAAGAAAATGGAATAGAAGAATGTTCAAAGGCTGTTTTGTTCCTTCTCAGAGGTAAAAGAACATGTCTGTTGAAACACCAGAATGTAAGGCATTGAATAATATGTTAATTAAGAAATTCCATGTAGGAATTTGAAAATGATTCGGGAATTACTTG
Source organism: Zapornia atra (assembly GCA_013400835.1). NCBI lineage: Eukaryota > Metazoa > Chordata > Aves > Gruiformes > Rallidae > Zapornia > Zapornia atra. The sequence goes on along the minus strand of VZTU01020295.1, from coordinate 48,111 downwards.
TTACCTCTTTCTTCAAACAGCAATTTCATAGTGTGCTAGAGACTTTGATGCTAAATGAATGGTTATAATTGTTACAAAATCAGTGTTCTGTCTTCTCTAGTAAGTTTTTATTTCCTGGAAACCAGGATTTACATTCTGGACCATGATAGTCAGGTGTGCGTTGGCATGTCTGTTCTGTCTTTTATTCTCTCTGCATCCCTGCTGAATAGTCCTCTGAAACAAGATGTGACCTCCACTAGAAGTGAAGAACAGAAAGAATATGCAGCTTAAATCAATATTGTATCAATACAAAAATGTGTAAAATAACTTGTAATCTCAGTGAGGAACACAAGATAAATTGTGCTTATCACTTTGACCTTCATCTTTAGGAACTTTGAAGGAAGGTCACCAAAAAGTAAGTGGTATTTGCCTCACAGAAGCAGATGGATGTGGGAGCACGTACATGTTGGCAAAATTCCTGCTACAGACAAATGCTAGATGGCATAAGTTTCTGTTGTAGTTGGGGGAGGAGGGTGGGGAAGGGGAATGATAAAAACACCAAGATTTTGATATCTACCACATGTTAGACGTCTTGTTTCTCCCATTTGATTGGGCATTTGAGTACTCCACATTGTGTGTCAGTGTTGACATGAAGGCTTTAGTAAGGAGTAGTGTTTTTATAGCATTCTGGAGAAAGCTTTAAAATTAAGGAATAAATTGACCTTAGATCAAGTGAGGCTATAAACCACTGGTGTAGCTATACAATGGAATATTGTGACCCATGCTCTTTGCCCTGTATACAGTGTTGCATCCACTGTTGTGATGGCACTGTCACCAGCAAAGTTGACTGTCCATGTGTAACTTTCTCTTTTTCTGATAATACCTGCAGCAAAAGTTGGATTAGGAGTAACTAGATCCTGCCTCCATGGCTGGTTACTAATATACCTATAGCATAAAGGGGTGACACAGGTGGTTGTTTCTGCTCTGCCTAACAATTTAGAAACTGTTGGTTTTGACCAAGGAAGAACTTTGAGATTCAGTGGTCTTGTGGAAGAATAGAGATAGGTTTTCAGAGCTACCAGCAGTTCTACAAAAAGCAGAATCCCCAGTATATTTAGAAATGTCATGTACTGATCTTTGTTAGCTCACCATGGTGAGTAGGTGATGAGACAAGTATGCTCACCCTGAGTGCTGATACACTCCTGGTGTCCTCATCGCTGTCCCTTCATGTTGTCAAAGCCAGGTCTAGGCAACTTGGCAGGATAAAGGGCATCATCAGCATAGGAATGATGCTTTGACTCACTCCCTCTAGCCAAACTACTTCTGGAGTCAGTGATGAAGCCCAACACGTTGAGGTAGGCTTTTTATGTATTTGTGACACAGAGCCCTTCATGTTTGCATCATTCTAGTGAAAGGGAGTCACTGACTACGGGCTGTGACTCCTTTAGGCCTTCCCTAGGACGCAGTCTCATACCAAGAGACTGTTAGGTGGCCAAAGATTAGCTATTGTGAATCAAAAAATGGAGCTTCTAGCTCCTGACTGTACACAAGGATTCTGCTCCAACAGAGCTGGCCCAAGCAGAGGAATTGCAACATCACTGAGGCTGTTTGCAAGCTTTGAGACTGGGCAGAAGGCCTGGAGTAACTTCCTCTTTGGTGCAGCTGAAGGAGTGCTGCCAGTAGCAGCACTACAGATTTGTGGTTCAAAATTATCTCAGTAAGATTTTTTAGCAACAAATTATTTTACCAAATTCTTGGCTCTTGTAAATTTTTTGCAACCCCTGGGTCTGTGGGGATGTCTTTCATAAACAAACCTGGTGACAAACTTACTGTATTACCCTGTATAGCTGGAAAAAAGGGACATGGTTTTAGAGGCATAAGTGCATGCTGAAAGCATGAAAAAAAAAGGGTTTTTTTCCAGACTTGAAAGTTCCAGCTATGATATTTGGCTTAGTAAATGTTGGTGTATCTGTGTTGTACATAGCTTGCCTACTTTGTCTCTTGAGACTGTTGTGGCTCCAACAGTATTCCTACTGCTTTCCCAGTTTGTGAACACCATCAGATTCTTGCATCTTGCTTTAAGACTAATACTCTTTTTCTCTTGGTGTTTTCAGTGATCAATTTGATCCTTGCTTTACCTATTGATGCAGCATGCAGGATTGCTCTGGATACCCTCTCCACTTTTTCTCAAACTGGCTATGTGTGTCCCCCATCCCCTTGTATTAGGGGCAAATTTAACTGGAGTTGAACTTCCTTATGTATTCTTTGATTCGAGGGTGACTTTGTTGGAAACTTTAGATTTAGGCATTTCTCTTTTGAGGCTGAAGTAAATATCAGTAGTGGGGTTTTTTATTGCATTTTCTTTAGAAATTGCTCCAATACTATGGTAGTTCTTAGCCCTTTAGACTAAAAGGTAAATCAGTGCATAGAAACACTTTAAGAACTTCACATTTTCTACTTCTACCACAGGTTTTTTTTTCCCTCATGTCTAAAAAATTATGTTGAAACTCTTTAAAAAGTATATATATACTAACTTTGCATTCCTGTATATTTATCATTGTGGTTGTTCTTAGTCATATGCATCATATAACTTTGCAACTTAGCCTTGTTTTTTATATAATTGTTAACTGTAACTCCTGGATGTCCTGGAATCAAGCATTCTCATACTACTGACATATTTTGTGTTCTTTCCATATGTATATATGCATTAATGTAGATAGAGTGACAATTTCATGTGTTTGGGTTGTCTCTTTTTTTTTTTTTCCCCTCAACAGCATTGTGTTTTTATATAGGATAAAACCCAGAAAGCATAGCAGCAACATTAATCTTGTTTCTCACAGGGATAAAATGAAATGGATGTATTGTCTTGCTGATGATGCTAGCAACCTTTTATTTGTCTGTACTTTCTAGACTGTTGGTGTGAATTTCAAAGAATTATATTTTTAAATACTTAAGTTACTCAGTACTCTGTGTGTGTAGAGATGTGTGTGTATCACTAAAGCCCACAGCCCTCTACAATATATAGAAAAAACCCTGGTTCTTCTTGACAATAAGCATTTTACATTGAAATTCTGTCTGCTGCTTTGGCAGAGATTTTTGAACAGTGCTACTGCAGGAGAGTTTGGAAGCCAACTCTTAAAAGCTGGGGTTGTCAGTAGTCCCTCTCTGTGAGGTCTTTCCTCATGATGGAGAAGAAGACACTGATGTTGTTCTGGGTGTGTGGGGAAACTTAGTTTCTGAACCAAAAAGGGGGAATTTGGATGGGTGTTTAAAATATTTCAATGTTTGACCATGTGGGCTGTGCTTAACTCTGTATAGGCTTGAGTAGTGATGATTGTGGGGTTTTTCTGTTTGTTTGTTGTTTTTCTAGGAGAGGTCTTTGCAATATGTGGCAGCTGCAGTGCTTTGGGAAATTGGAATCCACAAGTTGCAGTGGTCCTCCAAAGTGACGATCGGTAAGTTGGGTTTTCTGGCTTTTTTTACTTGTTCCCTTTGAAGTAGCTGGAGTTTGGCAGCGACAAATTTATTCTGGCTTTGACTTTGTAAACTATTGAACTACATGTGCTTTTCATAAAAGTCTCCAGAATTTGTGTTGCCCTTGAATACTTGGAATGCTATGAGGAAAACGTTAAATTTGGGGATGCTTTTCAAGTTAAAGATGATGCTTCTACCACTGTGGGTGTCATATTTCAGTACTTTAGTTGTAGACCTCTTGAATAAAAAACTGCTGTGGAAAATTCCCAGTCCCATAACTATACAGCAACCTTCTCTGACCTGTACAGGTTGTTACTGTGGTTAGAGACTTGGGGAAAGGAATTTCTGAAGTTAGAGCTGCATTAAAACTTAAGTGGTTTGTATGTGTATAAAAGCATGAGTGTGTGTTTGAAAGTTTAAGTACAGTAGAATAAGCCAGTAGTTTCTTAAAACGGTGTCCTGTCGGTCACTGCTGGATGCAGGAAAACGTGGCTCAGGAGATGCATTTATAATCCTGTCAGTGTCTTGCTCTGTGATCTTGGATGAGTCCCTGAATTACTTAATCATGTTTTTAGCTATCTGCTAAATGAGGATAAGAATTCTTGCTGCATTAGAGCTCTTCAAATCTGGAGATGAGGAAGGGAGATTTAACTTCTAAATATTCGTCGTGCTTTTTGTGCCTTTGGTTAAGTTACCTTGTAGAAACCTTGCAGCAATATGTTATATTTTGGAATGTCACTTAGAACACATGTTATGTCTGAGGGGGCTGTTAGGCTGTATTTTGAAACAGTTTGGGTTTTTTTTTCCCCAGTCAATTATGGAAGGCTACTGTAGAGCTTCCTAGAGGACTTCCTGTTTGGTATCGGTATTNACCCTTTATTTTATTTTGGAGTAAAGAGGATATTCTGAGTTAAACTTGAGTTTTTAGAAAGACATTCTAGATTGCAACATACGAAACATCATAACACCTGTGGAAACACAAGCAGTTCCCTTTTGAGAATGCTCTTAACTTTTAATTATTTTTGTTAAATTGTCTTCTGCCTTTTTACCAGTGTTAGTGTGTTTAAAAATTCCAGTGATGGTGAAATTCCTGACTAGTGAAATTATAAAGCATAAATGATATGGTGAAGTTCTCATTCGTAGGGCTATAACAACTTCTACAG
>VZTU01020295.1:10742-35776 GCA_013400835.1 Zapornia atra | reverse complement strand
ATTCTAGAAAATGAAATTATTATTGACGACGGATACTTCGGAATCCGTAGTAAGTGAGAGATATTGACCTTTACTCTTTACCATGTGCTTAATTTTAACAAGCTTAAGTGTTGTAGTTGAACAATATTTTGAAATACCAAGTTAGTTTTGAGCAGGAGTTGCCTGTTAACTGCTGATTGTTTTCTCTGCTTACATAGTTATTTTCATATCCAGCATTTGCAGATTCATACACAGGCTATAATGCCCTCTGATGTTAATGAAAGGCTGCTAAGCATTGAAGTATTGTCAGTGTACTGGTGATAAAGGTTGAAATTTGTGAGCACGTGATCATGGGCATGTATTTTTGGAAATACAGAAAAGGCTGTTAGCTTTGTCTTGAAACCCAGCCTTAGAGAACCTCTTCCTGCCTAGAAAACATTATCACTTATCCTCAGTGTACACAATCTGTCTCTTCAGTTCAGCACACAACTGCCAGAACCTCTCATAAGCACAAACCTTGTGTTTCTGTGCAACCTTATGTCTTGCTTTTGGCAGGTCTAACCCAGCTGTCACTTGACTCTCAATTCTGTGGTGCATACAGTAACTCTTACCTTGTCTCATGCATCTTGTTTTAAAACTCTTTTCCATTTTTCTTCATATCATCATCGAGTGATACATGTTTCTAGGAACATTTAGAAACTGCAAGGGCTGCTTCAACACCTAGTCTTGGCAGGTTGTGTTTTCTGTCCAGCCTGTTTGTAGGCTTTCCTTGTCCTGATGGTGAGGATGAGAATATTCCTCCATGCTTTTTCCCCATTGTATCTGTTGCTATATCCTGCCTTCCAGACTTAAGGCTGCTTTATTGGTGTTGATTTTGAAATTGTATCTCAGTGGAAACAGGGACTCTCAAGTTGCATTTGAATCTTCAGAGCTCCTGTGGGTGTTATATGCATATATGCATATCTCACATCTTGAGATATGCCAGGATAAGGGAATGTTATATCTCTTTTGGAGACTTAACTTAGCCCTTGATACCACAAATAAAATTAATACTGAAATACCTAGTGCTCTCCTGCAGAGAGTTTACATGTGAAGGTGGCAAGGGTCATTGTTCCTATTGAATCCCCTTAAGAAACCAACAAAAAACTGCAACACCCGTTGCCTATTGCAGGTGGTTACAAAAAGACAGGTGAAAAGATGCACTCAATTGCTCTGAAAATACTATTGAATGAGGTTAGTGATAAGGAGGATTGTCTGGAAGATGTTGTCAAGGGAACTGTATTTCTGTTTTGTATGCTAAACAGTCTAGATCTCCCTTTAGAAAATAAATTATTAAAGTGTCTTCTACTCTTTTTTTTCCCCATTTTTGATAGATGGTATTGAAACTGTGGATGCTGGGTGGCTGACATGTCAAACAGAAATAAGATTACGTCTGCACTATTCTGAGAAACCACCTGTAGTGATATCTAAGAAGAAATTTAAAACATCAAGGTTTAGGTAAGAGGCAATTAAAAGCATGAAGGTTTAGGTAAGAGACCCCTTATCTCAGTTCACAACTTGTCTCGTGTTAGTTGTCACTTCCACTGTTCTACTTGGTGGTGGTGGGTGGTTAGTTAATGTAGCCTTTAAATTAATTTTGGTTGCTAATAGGGGTGTTCTATCAGGCCAATTTCCAGGTGTTGAAGTGCTTTGTAAGGCTGTGATGATGACATTAAATCGGTGGTGTGTTTCGGTTGCCTCATTTTATTGTTAATGTAGTGTCAAAACAGTTTCTGTTTCAACAAAGGAAGACAGTCAAACAACTTCTGGTTTCGTTGTTGACTTAATACTTCTCAGCTCTTGCCTTTCTGATAGTTATTAAACTATTAAATATTTATAAAGTAGATGTGATAGCACAAGTTAAGCATTAGGTAACAGCTGTCTCACAAACACTTCCCCCTTCTTGCCTTGGTGTTTCCTGCTTCTTGTCTGGAATTGTAGTGTTCTTGAGTAGTTCTCTGCTGTCAGCTTCAGAATTTTCTTCTTTGCTCTTTTTTTCTCTCCAAAAATGGAGATAGGAAAGGGATAGGAAAGGGAGAAGGTTTCTGGGTTTTTCGTTGCTTTACTACTTATTCTCATTACCAAAGTAAGCAGCCCTCTCCATTTAATATATGATTAATGCCCCACTGGCATTACAGATTTCCAGTCAACGTGGGTGATGAAGGTAATAGCCATTCTCAGATCACTTCTGTTGCCCTTTAGATCAGTTTGACTGCTTTATCTGCAGAGGTGTCCCAAAAAACAGGTGTAAGTATACTGTGGACTGACAAAAGTGGGTATATTAGTCCTGATGTTTTGAGGACTGCACTACTGCCCTGAGAATTTGATCTCATCTCCATCTTGAATTTTTGGGATCTGGAGCTGCCTCTGTTCCCTGCCCTCCTCCCCATTCCCTACTCCTTTCCTCCCTGTCCATGCTTTTTTGGAGATCTGTGGGTTTTTATCCCAGCACATACTGTTTTCTGCATCTTTCACAGCTGTGGGTTTTTTAAATGAAACAATGAAAAAAAGAGTAGAGATGAGAACCTCTTCTCCTTAACTTTGATCTGATAATTCTCTGAGACCATGATGATTACTACTACCAACCCTCAGCAAAAGTGCTTTTATTGGTGTTATGTTAGCCATGTGTTAGGAATAGGGAAGAGGGGAGCAGGAGTTCTCAGTCTGACAGACGTAACAGTGTTTCTCCCACTGCTAATCTTGTGTACAGCTCATCTTGTTCAAAAAGGATTATGCTTTCCTAATTTCTTTAATGGAAAACATTTTAAAAAGCTAGAAATCCATTTTTTGAGCTTGTAACGTGAGCAATTTCCAGCATATCACTGTCAAATTGATTTACAGATCACTCAGTTAACCTGTGAGTTACCTCTGTACTGTGTGCTGTATTTTGATGGTCTGACACTCAAATTTTTTAAAGATATTTTTATTCCCTTCCCCCAGCTCTTCTGATAAGGAAAAAGTTAATTCTCACTGCACAGTGTTGTATTAAATAAATATTTATGTCCCATGCTCTGGAGCTTTGAAGTTTTTCTTTGTGTGCTGTAGCAGGTAGAGAGATAACAATTTCTAAAGCCTGATCCTTGTATAAAGTAGGTGGCTGAAATCCAAACTTGATAAGGGGATGCATTAATTTTAGATATTCCATTTTCTACATTCTGTCTAAAAAGTTAGATCTGCCCAGGTAGTTTTTGTGACTCTCACTTGCTACAGCAGTGTCTCTTTTCACAGCAAAGATGCTGTACAAATTTGCCTTTTTTTTTCTTTAAGAGGGCTTTAAGAGTGTGGTCTTACTCATAGAGATCACTTGGATTATAATTCTGTCTTTGAGATACAACTTCAGTTTTACTAGTGAATTGGCATCTAAATAAATGTTAACTTTTTATCCCATCCACTACTTGGATGATTCAGAAAGGGTTTTGAATTACTTCCATCACAGGCATAATTCATTCTGTGTGGAAGTTCTGCTCTGTGTCATAATGAATACTGAGTCTTAAAGAAAGCCTCATTTTTCTCAGGCCAGGATTTTTCAGAAATTGCATTGTTGACTTTTAATTGATCATTTAGGTTTTCTCAAGGAACTTAATTATTTCAGACTATTTTGTTTATGTCTAATAAAACACACTTACCTGCCTTTTCAGTGTTCAGAGAGACTTAGTTTTGTATGTGTGTGCTTAGCAGCAGCCACCAACATTCAGGTAATGATCTGATGACTGCTATCTTCGGTGCTTTTGTGTTAGAGTTTTAGCAGTATCTGGATCCTTCTGTGGAGAAAGGCTGGCTGTTTGGCAGTCCAAACTCTTAGTTTGGTGGAGTGCTGCTTCTCAGGCTATTACTATAATTTCCACATTTACCCAAGCTCCAGATTTGGAGGCAACTTGAGCACTTAAACCTTATTTGAGTATGATTTAGACCCCCAGCTGCAAATGCTGACTCTTGCGAGGGCCCGCTGCATACAGTGGTACTGTGCTGGGGGTGGTGAGAATTCCTGCTGTACGAGCTGCTGTTCAAGCTTCTTTCTAGTTCTCTAATGTTTCCAAAGACGCTGCTCTGACTTAACCATTTGTTTTGTATTTCTGGTTGAGTAGAGTAAAATTGACTCTAGAAGGCCTAGAGGAAGATGAGGATGACGAAGAGGGCCAAGAAAAAACCTCCCCCACTGTCCCTCAGAAAATGGCAAACACCGTGGAGTTCTCCTTGATAAGTAACAACGAATATAAGTGTCGACACTCTCAGCCAGACTGTGGTTATGCTTTGCAGCCAGACCGATGGATAGAATACACTATACAAACCATGGAGCCTGATAACTTGGAGTTAATCTTTGATTTTTTTGAGGTATGTCTCTCTGCCACTAAGGACTGACTCCAGTCTGTCCTGAGGAGTCCAAGGAGTCAATTACCGTGAAGATTTTGCTAAGACAGACATACTGGCCTGACATGTTGTGTCCTTTTGGACTTGTGTAAACAAGCTAGGCGACTGTTGGCTACTGCCCCATTTTGCAGAAAGGTTTTCTCAGCCCTCTTGGTATGACACAGAAAGATTTGCAGGTTCAGCTACTGTAGAACCTGTACAAATTCTGCAGGTACTACAGAACCTGTAGAAGTCAGTACAAATAAGACTCAAATTTAGTGTGCACTATTGCATGTAGTTAGGTTGGCCTGATTTATTTTTTTTATCCTTTACCAGAGATCACTTTTGTTGATTTTTTTTTTCCTGTTTTTTTAAATCTGAACAACATGTATGTGAACTAGTTAAATTACAACTACTTGGTCTTGATTTTTAAGCTATAAATAAGAGATTTCTTCTACCAAGTGCACATTAAAACCAGGTCCTTCCCGATTCACTACTACATCTGTTATTTTCACTCTGGTTTGGATTTTTTTTCTGAAAGATTTTAATGTTCAGAGGCCTTTTTAAAAGAAAATAACTCTTGTCTCTTCATACTGTTTACGCTGAAGAAATTTAAGCGTTCACTCTTCAGTCTAAAAATACCCTTAGATCACTTACATTCATAATTGTAAGGTGGCTACATAGTTCCTGAACCTGATGATGGTCAAGAAGTAGATGTTCTGTGTGCTAGTTGCCCTCATCCTCCTCTGCAAACGAATAAAACATTATTTTAAGCATATCTATTATTCCAGTTCACCTTTGTTCTAAAGGTGACTTGGGCTTTTTAGAAGACAAGCTATTCCATGCATGCAATTTCGATCAGAAAAGCTTAGAAAATCTTAAGTTTTCAAAGACAGACATATGTGACTTCCTAGATTTCCATCAACAATTTCATATTCTTGATTATAACTTACAACACACTGTTAAATTAAAGTTTTTAGCCAAAAACTAATGTTTTCTGTAACCCACAAGAAATTTGTGTTACGTTAACACCTGTATATATATTCCTGAGGAGCAAGGTTTCCATGAGAAAGAAGAGTTGGTTTAGCATTCTCACCTACGTGTAACAGTAGGTGTTTTGGTTTTTTTTTGTTTGTTTTGTTTTTAGGAAGATTTAGGTGAGAAAGTAGTACAAGGAGATGTGCTCCCAGGTCATGTAGGTTCTGCCTGCCTCCTGTCATCCACACTTGCAGAACTCGGAAAGAGTGATGGAATTCTTACACTTGCTATTATGAGCAGAAATCCAAGGAAGACAATTGGAAAAGTTAGAGGTACAGTTGATGTAAAGAGATACAGATAACTTTTCTGGAAGTCATCCATTACCTGTTGACATGTGAAGCATATGTTACTTTTCTTGTAGTGGACTACATAATTATTAAGCCAATCCAGGGCTACACTTGTGACATGAGTGCTTCATACGCCAAATATTGGAAGCCAAGAACAACTCTAGATGTTGGACACAGGGGAGCAGGAAATTCTACCACTACAGCTAAGTAAGTGGATTTGCATTTTAATCTGGGCAGGCAGGGTCAGGTGGGTGTTATGATTAATTTTGCTGACATCAGTTGAGGAAACGGGCAGTTTAAAATACAAATCTTGTAATCATTTAAGTCACTTCAGTATCAGATCGGGTGGGTGTTCTGTAAAACAAAGACTTCTGATTTGTGTTTCTGTTGTTTCAATGGACTTCTGTGTCATGCTGCATCTAACACAACCTCTCTCTTTGCTGTTATTTCAGACTTGCTAAAGTTCAAGAGAACACTATTGCCTCTCTGAGGAATGCTGCTAGTCACGTACGTATGCACCTCTGCATGCACATAGTACATGTATAATTAAAACTTATTTGACCTGTATGCTTCATTTCCATGATTCAATACAATGAACAGTAAATGCACTGATACAAAGCTACATCAAATCCTAGTGGAAATTCCCTGATAGGAAGGGCAATAATAGATAGATTAGACTCTCATTGTCAACTTTCTTAAAAAAAAAAAGTCCTGACCTCCATCTAATACATTCTGGTGATGTTCTAATACAGGGAAAACTTTTTATCTCAGCCTTGGAGAGTTGAAATAAATAACGTCCTGGCTCTGCTAGAGTCTGTTGGCATACAGACTAGCAAAAGTCTTGCTTGAGAACTGCTGAGTACCTAAAATTGGTGTCCAAAAATCAGACTTGGGAGCTGAGCTGGTAGAATACACTGGTTCTTTGTTTCAGTGCTTGCTACAAGGAAGACTTTGAAATCCAAGGTGGGACTTCCCATTGGGGAGGTACTAGCTTCAGGTACCTAAATTCTGGGATTGAGGTGGTCGCTTTCATCTCTCCCATAATCGGTCACTGAAGTGGTTGCAGTTAAAGATGCTGCCTTGGGATCATCCTCTGCAACACTTGTAGGATTCCTAAGCCTTTTCAGGTACTTCTCCACTAATGTAGATTCTTACCAAACACCTTTTGAGGTTGTTAAAGGGATGGGAGCAGAATCTGCTTATTGACTACTGACTTGGGAGTGCTGTACTCCCCAAGAGTCCCAGCTGACAGCGTTCTCTCATCTTGGAGACAGAGTATAATTTGAACACAGTCAGTCATGCACTGACTGCAGAGTGAAAGGCAAGTACAGCTACTAAATGATCCTTTTGAACAGTAGTTCTTAATTTCTGAGTAGGTGCAGAGAACTTATTGAAAGCCCACAGGTTTGCACCAAGGCAGAAATTCCCTGTGAAGTTGTCAGCAGCATCATCAGAAAAGTACTTTTGACTGTGGATTGAAAAGGCTGAAAGCCACCACTCTGCTGAGAAAATACGTATTTCTGCTGAGAAAAGGGCTGGAAAAAGCCTGTCCTGTTTTCTTTCTGTAGTGATTAAAAAAGAGTAGGTAAGTCAGGATGATGATTTGATGAACAGTATTCTTGGAGGCTTTTCCAAGGAATCATTTATGACCAGTCAAGTAGAAAAATAAAAACTTGTTTCTGTGTGTGTGTATCTTTGTGCCCCTCCTTATTTCCCTTAAGATTGTACTTAGAGCTTGTGTTTGAGCTTTCTTCCTTTTTAAACTCAACAGAAAATAACATGCAGTTGAAAAGGACCAGAGAATACTGGACACAGCTATTTCTGCTCTTGTAACACACTTCTACTGTATTACTCACTAGTGACTCCAGGAGTTCCTCAGAATATTCTGTATCTTCCTAAAGCTTTGCCAGTTTGTAGCAATCACTTGTCTTTTGGTGTGGAGGAGGGAGGAAAAGCACCACAAAAGCTGCTATGTTTTTGAAAACCATTTTAGCTTTTCTTTAAAAGCAAGCTCTCAATACTTGAGTGTTACTAGAGGGCTTACAAGATTAAGCAAGCTATATATATATCAAAGCTGCCTTATGGCAATTAAAATACTTCCCCATATGATTCCCCACCCCCCCTTTACATTTCTAATCCATTGTTAGATATGATTTAACTGGTCACATCCAGCTGTATTCAACTTGTGATTGATGTCCAGGACCTGTGAATACTTGACAACCTGTTGGCAGTTCTGTAGTCCTTGTACATAAGTAGTTAATGGGTTTTTTGCTTTGCTCTTGGCTTCCAATTCTCTGTAGGGAGCAGCATATGTGGAATTTGATGTACACCTCTCTAAAGATCACGTGCCTATTGTGTACCATGATCTCACATGTTGCATGGCCATGAAAAAGGTAAAGATATCATCTGCATTTTTCTCTCTTAAATGTGACTATACCAAAAACTGAAATGCCCAACTCAGAAATAATTCTTGGAAATCAAGGGATGGCATGGGAATAAATATGCAGCATGTGTGTAAAGTAGAGCAGGGAAGATGAGAATTTCTTTTTGATTTTGTAGCAACAGCATTTCAGATGGATGGTGTGAGAATCTTTGAGTCTACCTTGTAGGGTTTTTTTAGCTTTTTAAAATGTATGTTTTGGAAGAAAAATGCAGGCAACTCTCAGAGGTGCTACTAGTGGACTCTTTTAGGCTGTCAGAGTAAAAACTTCTGGTTGTTTCTCTTTTGAGCAGAGTTGGTGTGATTCTCAGCATGACTGCTTAAATGTGTACTTCTCTTAAGCAGTTATGTACTCAAAAGCTCTTTAGGTGAAACTGAGGTCTGCCTTGGAGTATTTTGTAATGTATTTGTTTACTTGCAAGCTTTTTTCCTGAATAAATTAACTGATCAAGTTTTTATAGAATGAATCTAACAACCTTTTCTGAAGAAAGAACACTGAAGCCTCTGCCTTGCATGAAAGATGAAACCTTTTCAAACTTACATCTCTTTATGCTTGCTTGTTGTTTCCTGAAAATTGACCATCTTATTGTACTAAAATAGGATATCACTTGTATCTTTATCAATGAATAGAAAAGGAAAAAAATTGCCTTTAATGTTACCAAATGAAATGCATGTAGACTTTATTGTTGTTTTCAGTCACACTAATTATGTCTTGTTTCTCTTCAAAGAAACTGGATACAGAGCCTCTGGAGTTGTTTGAGATTGCAGTCAAAGAACTGACGTTTGATCAGCTGCAGTTACTGAAGGTACTGCTGCTTTGGCTGGTATGAGATGCTAGGGGTGGGTGCAGAGCTGATTTTTGAAGAACTCTATGTAGTGTGGGAAAGTGCAGGTTTTTAAAAATTAGACAAGCAGGTGATTCCAAGGATGGCACTTCAGCACTGTGGTGGGTTGACCCTGGCTGGACCCTGACCACCAAAGCTGCTCTGTCATTGCCATCCTTAGTGGGACAGGAGGAGAAAATGGGTAATGAAAGGCTCACAGTTTTGAGATAGGGACAGGCAGAGATCATTCACAAATTTCCATCCCAGGCAAAACAGACTCAGCACAGAATAAAATGCATCTAATTTATTACCCAATTTAAACACAGTAATATGATGAGAAATACAACCAAATTTTAAACCACCTTCTCCCTCCACTCCTTTCTTCCTGGGCTTAACTTTATTCCCTATTTCTCCCACTCCCCCTGGCCCTGAGTGGCACAGGGGAGTAAGGGATGTGCTCAGTTCATCATGAGTTGTCTCTGCTGCTCCTTCATTGTGAGGGGATGACTCCTCACAATCCTCCCCTGCTCCAGGGTGGGGTTCCTCTCATAGTAGACAATCCTCCATGAAATGTTCCAGCGTGAGTCCTGCCCACAGCGGCTTCAGTTCTTCACGAACTGCCCCAATGTGGTTTCCACAGGGTGCAGACTTTCAGGCCCAGACTATTGCAGCCTGGTCCCCTTTGGGGTCACAAGTTCCCCCAGCAAACCTGCTCCAGCGTGGGCTCCTCTCTTCGTGGGCTGCTGGTCCTGCCAGGAGGTTGCTCCAGTGCAGGCTTCCCACTGGGTCATAGCATCCTTCATATCTCTCCACCTGCTCCAGCATGGCGTCTCTCCATGGGCTGCAGGTGGAATCTCTACTCTCCATCACTTTCCATGGGCTGCAGGGGTGCAGCCTGCTCCACCATGATCTTCTCCATGGGTTCAAGAGAATCTCCCTCCCATGCCTGGAGCACCTCCTCCCCCCCTTCTTCACTGACCTTGGTGTCTGCAGACTTTCTTACATCTCCTCACTCCTTTCTCTGGAGGAAAAAAGCTGCTTGCTTTTGTTTGGATTTTTGGTTGGTTGGTTTTTTTTCCTCCTTAACTGTGTTATCACTGAGGGACTACCACTGTCGCTGATGGGCTCGGCCCTGGCCAGTAGTGAGTGGGTCCATTTTGGAGCCAGCTAGCATTGGCCCTTTTAGACCTAGGGGAAACACCTAGCAGCTTCTTGCAGAAGCCACCCCTGCAGCCTCCCCCCAACTTCTGACCCCAAAACCTTGCCATGCAAACCCAAAACATGCACCATCATAAATTGTATTACTTTTATTTTCTAGAAAGCTGGTCTGGCTTGTATAGACACAAATCACTATGATAACATGGATAGTTTTTTAAAAATAAGGAAGGCTGAACATGTTGGTAGTGTTGACTTCTAGCAGATTCTTTGGAGTCTGAAGAAGAAAGATACCCCTTGTAAGCTCTCTCTGACTTTTAAATGTTTACCTTTTACACATGGGATTGAGATTATATTGACCTCCACTTTGGAGGTGCATGTGGAGATGTAGAAGTGTCCGTGATTCAACGATACAGATTTGGACAACTAATTGATTGTTTTCACTTAATTGGGTACTACTGTATCTTCTGAACAGAGAATCCCTGCCTACGTTAAAGGGGGAGTCAGGGGAAAGAGACTGGGTCACTGAATACCCAGCTGGGATATCTGTGCTCAGTCAAGGAATCACCACCTTGGCTGGACCAAGAACTATGTGTCTTTTTATTTACAATTGCTTGGTCTCCTCCTTTTTGTGGAAAGAGAATTTCAATGGACAAGGGAGTTGGCCACATACCTGACCCAATTCTGTCTTGGTGTGTGACTACAGTATAAAACCACTGTCAGCCCCACTGTCTGATCTGACTGGAAACACTGAATCTTAACATCTGACAGGAGGGAGGGCTTAATGTTCAGCTTTCTTCACCTCTTAACACTAAATTCTATGATATGTGCTTGTGCCCTTGAACTGTTTTCTGAATTTGCAGTAAGATCTCTGTGGGTGGAGTATTAATTTTACTTTTCTTATGCTCTTCAGCTGGCTCATGTGACTGCCCTGAAAGTAAAAGATCACAACGGTACGTACTAGTTTGCAAGTCTTGATTTAATTATTACTGTGTAACAATGGGTATTCTGTGGCTGCAGTCACTTGTTCTAATCACATTTGGCTTCTTCCTGAACACTTCTAATTATTTACATAGTTACTTCAGTTTTGTGCATGCTGTAGAGGTCTTTGCTGGAAAGTAAATACCTGGATGGGAGTATACTCCCTTAGGAAGTGGGGACAGGCTAAGAAGATAAGTGCATAGATTAATACATGTTTATGAATGTTCATAGCAAAATTACCACTAATGTTTCCATCTTATGCTCCTTTAACTGTATACCCTTTTGGCAGATCTTCATGGTTCTTCTGAACTGCTGACAAGAACTTTGGTAGCTGCTGTAGGTTGTCTTGTTGGTGCTGTAAATTTTTGGCCTTAACTCATCCCACTGATGGGAACAGCAAACTGGCAAAGTATCTCACGCATCCTACCTCTCTGGGAAAAGAGAAAGTAAACAATAAGCCTTGCCCAGCAAGGCTGTTTCCACTAGATGAGATTCAGTGACTGAAACAGTGAGGGATAGGAAAAGCTGTTTCTGATAAATATCCTGGCAGTGGGGGGTCAAAACATTTTCCCACTGGCAAAACAGCAGTTGCCACCGTTATTCCACCATCGCTGGAGTAGGTCAGTGTCAGAAGGAAGGATTACATAATCACAAGATAGACCCTACGATTCTGAGCCAGGCATTTCTTGCTGGGATTGGCAGTGCTGCTATTCGTAGTGATTGCATCTTCTGTATTTCTTTTCAGCATCTTTTAAAGAAGAAGAAAACTCTGCTTTTGAGACCCAGCCATTTCCTTCTCTGCAGAGAGTAAGCAGTGAATATAGAGCAATAGAGATGATAGTGGAATGCAGAAACAAGCAGTTTTCTTTGAGCTTTGTGTGCGTAGCAAGGGATGTTAATTTGGGGGTTTTAGGCCTCCAATACCAGGGCTTGAACTGGGAACATAAACTTTATTCTTGGCCACTGGAACCTTTTCAGTACTTAAAAGTAATAGTTTGTGTATCTTTCAAGCTTCTTAATTCATCAGCTGGAGTTGTATAGCTCAGGATACACCCAGTTTTACATCTGGTTAACATCTGGGTATTGCATTATAATGCATCAACCGTTGCTTGCTAATTGTGAAAAAATTGCCTTTGGTAGTTCATCACATACTCCTGGCCATCTAGCAAAGCCAGACACAGAAATGTTGAGTGGATTTCTAGTACATTCCCATTTATGACTATTTGCCAGCTGTGGGCTTTGTGTTGGCTTATTTTTCACAGAAACAGCTGATAATTGTTGGCCAAATATAGTTTGATACCATTTGCAGTGGGTTGTTTTTTGTGTGTGTTTGGGTTTTTTAGAACTACTACCCTCCCCCCCCAGTGTTTTTCCTGATGTATGAACTGCCTTTTAGGGACTTGTTTTTATACAGTAGTGTAATTTAGTTGTTTTATGGGGGTGATTAATATCCAGTTATGTATAGGCTTCTATCAGAGCATCTATGAAGCATCCAGTTACAGGTCATATGGCCTATTTTTATTTTTTTCATTGCCTAATCAGATTGTTGTACAACTACAGAAAATGGAGAACTTTGTGTAATAGACCAAAATACTGAAGTTCAAGTCCTCTACCTGGTTTTTATTTTCTCAAATTTTTTTTTTTTTTTCCTTTAAGAAAGGGTATGGTACTCTTTTATGTACTGGTCATCTATAGGGTTAAAGAATCATTTACCAACGTTTCCTTTTCATTAGATAACTTTGCCTTTTTCATCTGAAGTCACTTTACAAATAATTCCTTACAAGAATTTAATGTACTTTAGTTATCATGCAAGCTTATGGATTTTGTACTCAGGACTATGTGTTAATTAAGATAATTTTTGCATCCAAAAAGATCTCCTGGAGAGGTAAACCACTTTTATTCTTTAGTACAAATGGGGAATTTTTCACATGTGAATTGACTTGCATTTGTGACTTGTCAAAATTTTGTCCTTAAGATTTTACCCATTTTTATGTATTTCCTAACTTCAAACTGAAGTAGAATAAGTGGTATATGTATCTTGTGTTAAATGTTAAAAAGGTTTTTAAGGTTTTTAAGTCTGCTGTTAGACCCCATTTGTGTTAAATTCCAATGTATTGTCCCAGTAATTACCATCATAGTACTTAATTGTCCTTCTTTTGCTGTGGGGTCTCTTCATAATGAAATTTTTTCAGGTCCTGGAGTCTGTTTCTGAAGATGTTGGTTTCAACATAGAAATAAAATGGATCTGCCAACAAAGAGTAAGTAAATGTCCACATGATTTACTTTGACACTTTGCTGTTATCATGGCTAAAGCTTGTAATTTGACATGACAATTTGAGCTACAAAGGCATCATTTGAGGGCTTTTATGTGACTTATGTTGTATTATAATACACTGTCTTTTAAAATGGGGAGTATAACAGCACAGCCCTAGCCCTTACACATACTCTTAAAACAACAGGACGCATTTCTAGGATTGAGTTCATAATGCAGCTCAGACTGCTTTAGATCCCAACAGGTCAGGCACATGCTAGACATGGGAAAAGTGACAAGAAATTCAGGCTCTCCTGGACTGGTGTAGGAGCAGTTCCAGCATCACAGAATCGTAAGGGTTGGAAGGGACCTCAAGAGATCATCAGGTCCAACCACCGTGGTACAGCAATACAAGCAACTGTTTCCTTCTAGTCCCCAGTACTGTGGACTCAGCTGGATTTCTTAGTCCTTGGTCTAGAAGGAAACAGTTGTCATGGCTAGGACTGGAAGCCTGGAGTGAGAGAAGAAGCTAAGCAGAGAGGTAGGTGGAAGTCTGTATGCGTAGACGTATGCTGATGCTCTGAGATGGGCCAACTGCAGAAAAACTGGTACCTGCTATTCTGAAATACAAAGAATACCACTTTTTTTTCCCTACAAATCTTAACTGTTTCCTTTTTATACTTAGAAATAGCAATATGAAGTATATGTAATGATTTTTAGTGATCTTTCATTGAATTGCTTTGTGTTCTCAGAATTAGAAAAGGCTTCATAGAAACTCTCTCCGTGGATGGGGAGACAGTGAATTTTTCAGTGAATCCTACTGCCATGAGATTTCAGCTGCACCTCACAGACTGGCAGTCCTGTAGAGCTGTAACTAGCATTCAGTAGACTGCTGGGGTGACTTCTGTATTCAGATTTGCATGCTGAATTCTCATTTTGCTCAGGTTGAACGAGACCCCTTTGTGTGTTTAAATAATTTTGGTAAGCTTTTGTTTAAATGGCTAAAACTTGTCCCTTCTTTTCCTAGGATGGACAGTGGGATGGCAACTTGTCAACTTACTTTGATATGAACCTCTTTCTAGATATTATTCTTAAAACTGTTCTGATGAATGCTGGAAGAAGAAGAATTGTATTTTCTTCTTTTAATGCAGATATTTGTACGATGTAAGTTAAGAGAGAAATAGTGTATTTTCTTTTTAAATTGGTAACATTTACTTTGGACATAAAAATAGCCAACAGGAAACAAATAACTTTGATTACACCTGAACTTCAAGTGCCAAAATAGTTGGGAATTGACATGAGGTCCCATTGCCACCTGAGCTGTGCCAAAAATAAAATACAAGAACAAAATCAAAGCAGATATTTTTAAGTATCTTCCTGAATGCTTCAGTCTGTCTTGACACATCAAAGGTCAAGATTTCTCTTGCTACCACGAAGTCTATTTCAGTCTTACTTGAGTGGTTTGCAAGCCCAACTTACAAACAAAATCATCTTGTTACCCTTTTCTTCATTATAACTGCTGCTTAAAAGGGGCAGAAAAAGAACAGTTTTGGACTACCCCTGTTTAGTTTTGGGTTTTTGTAGTGGCATTTTATTGTTTGGTTTTGGGTTGGAGTTGGTTTTGGGTTTTTTGGGGGAGGATGGGGTAAGTGATTTTCTTTCCTTTTTGTGGAATGTCATATTGAAGTTGGGGCATAGAAGAAGCATGGGGGCTGAACTGGGGCACAAGTGGCTGGGATAAATAGGAACTAACAATATGCCGTGGTGCTCTGTAACAAGAAGTGATTCAGCACCCTCAGTGAATGTCCCTATGGGAATGTCATCTGATGGGAGACTGTACTGAGGAAATTCCACTGAAGGGTAATGGGCAGAACAAAACCAAATCAAGGCTCTGATGAAGAGGTTAAGCAAGTGTGTAAGAGTGTGTAACATGCCAATCCCGAAAACTTGTTTCCACCCATTGTAATGTCATGCCACCATACTGCCATCTGGTTGAGAAATGCAGTAGTGAGGTGAGGTGGTGTGTGTTAAACGTGTTTAGAAATTCTTATCATCAATCTTTAACATGCATTTAAGAAGAAAATGACAGAATTAAATGTACTTTGAAGGTGTTACATAAACATCTTGAGGATATGGATCTGACTTCAACTTGTAGCCTGGCTGCCTTTGAACTGCATGTTGATCTCTAATAGTGGCAGAAGGAGCAGTTGAAGCAGTTTGTCACATAGTTTGATGCTAAACTGTGGAACCATCTCAGTATACCAGCTATGAAGTAGAAGAACATGCAGTAAAGAGCGTTAGTTGTCCCCAAACAGTAAGATTGAATTTCTCTGCTCTTTAACACATTTGCTATTCACAAACTTGTTCTTTTTTTTCCTAACAGGGTTCGGCATAAGCAAAACAAGTATCCTGTGTTGTTTCTTACCCAAGGGGAGTCTAAACTCTACCCAGAACTTATGGATCTTAGATCTCGTACAACTCCAATTGCCATTACTTTTGCACAGTTTGAAAACTTGCTGGTAAGCTGACAAGTTCTGGTATTACTCTGCAGTAAAATCAACCTAAATTATTACTACTTGTAGTATACCTAATTTTTTACCCTAATGCTTAAAATTGCAACTAACCTTGGAAAAGAAATACGCAAACATTTGGTAACTGCCAGAATCATGTCCTTTGTTTCAAGTGGCTGTTTGATGCATTGTTGAAAAAATAGTGCTATTAGTAAACTCTTTAATTGTATTCAATTTTTTTATTGTTATGGGTGAAATTGTAAAGAGTTGTGTCAACAGGTGCAAAACCCTGATATGAGTGTATTTCAGGAACCTTGATTTTAATTGAAGCCTTTTGTATTTCAGGGAATTAATGTGCACTCTGAAGACCTGCTGAGGAATCCATCCTTTATTAAAAGGGCCAAATCTAAAGGCCTTGTTATTTTTTCATGGGGTGATGATGCAAATGACCCAGATAACAGGAAGAAGTTGCGAGAATACGGTGTTCATGGGCTAATATATGACAGGTACTTAGTTGTGTGTTAATAATACTGCTAGAGCTGGGAAGCTATTGGATCTTGATTCTTGTGAAGTTTCACATTGCTCTTTGTCTGACTGGGTGCAGAATATCTTCCTTTTTTACTCCTTAAGTATAAGAGGTCCTCGAACCCAGCCCAAGAAGAAGAGTAATGCTAATTCTTACTTTCAGCTGTATAGATGAAGCAAAATCGCTTTTACTTCTCCTGAGGTTAATGTAATTTTAACTTTATATTTAAAAGTACTAGTGCACAGCATACACATTTAACAAGCTATTAACATTCCTGATGGTAATTTGTACATGACATGATGAGGACAATGTTAGTGAGGTGTTTGGCTGAAATCTTCAGCTTTCTACATTTAATTATGGAAACAGTTAGCTCTTAAATGAATAATTATATTTATGACCAATAATCTGTGGTGATTGAGCTGTGAATTCACCATTTTTCTTACTAAAATTAGCTTGGAGTGACTTCCAGTGCAAACTGTCAAGTTAGTTGCTTAAGAGAGTACTTAGAACCACACAGTGCAGGTGGACATCAGAATACTGTGATAAATCTTTGAACAGAAGTGTTACTTTAGTTCCTTGCAAACCCCAGATGGTTTAGCCTTTTTATTGTAAAAGATGTGAAATTCATTATTACAAGATGATGATAATTTTGGAAGCTGTACTAAATCAGAATATCTTCTAGATTACAAAGAATATGCAATTGGGAAAGCATTAAGTGTAATGGAAGTGTCAAATTATAGAAGACTTTTAAACCTTTCACTTTAGCAAGGGCATTGCTTTGCATTTTGTTTTACCTGGAAAAAAAAGGGGGGGTGGGGGTAGTGTCAAGTATTTTAAGGGCTCTGTTTTTAAAACTCAGAGTCAAGTTAACATCTAGAGGTGAGAAATCAACTGTTTTCCTCTTAGAGCTCTAGGGACCCAGTGAGAGAGGAGATGGGGGAAGTTAACTCCAATCTATTCTTGACTGTTGTACCTTTCCTGCAGCTCAAGATTGAGGTCTTTCAGTAGATGAAAATTACCTCTGACTAGCATGCAGATGACTTGTTACTGAATAGCTGTAGGGTTGTTAGGAAATACAATCCTGTGGTGTGCATAACTTGAAGTGATAAATTACTGGTTTGTTAACAGGTGGGGTGGTTTAATCAGATATTGCTGCACAAAGTGTTCTTATGAAACCTCTGTTCATCTGATGTCTTCTAGAGTTCTTAATTAGACCTGATGGAATAGATAACACTCTACTATGTTAAAATAGTAAAGCAGGTGACGGCCTTAGTTTTGACTTCATGTTGCTCTTATTACTTTAGATACTTAATTGCTCAATGCTACTTAACTTTGCCTTTATGTCAAGGCTGCAAGTCTGCTACATGTCATCTTATGTTCCCATTTGCACTGTTTAGTGTGTTTTAAATTGCAGTAGGATAGCAGGACACCTTTTACCTCATCTTTTGTTGACTTAACCCATTAATTGGAATTGCTGATAGGCTGAATTTGTGTATTTGATTGAACAAAACATTCTTAACCTTCCTGCACTGTTTAGATCATCTGTATTCCTAGTATTCATTTCTCCTCTCACTGTATCTCTTCTAGTTAATTGGCATCTTTCCACCTTATTGAGAGGAATACCAAAATTAATATTAATTCCAAAGCTGTTTTAAAAAAAGTAATTCAAAGACTTTTTCAAGTTGCAAACTGCAATTTTAAAAACTATCTTGCTTCAGTATAATTGTTGCAGGCTCTTTAATTTCTAAACACTATTGACTATTTTTGCTTTTCCTGTAGGCCAGACCCAATATTGGAACGTTCCTTTACAGTTCTTAATGATTTTTCAAAGCTTGCTAATTGTCTGAATAGAAACAGATTTAATCTTAATACAGGTTCCCTCCAAGGCACATGATGCTTTCTGAAAAATGGCTTCAGATATCTTGAGCTGGACATCTTGAAATGCAGGGTGGTACCTGCAGCTCCTTTCTGGCATGTCTAAATGTAAAACCTGGGAGCAGTTGTTCCCACTTACAGCTGGAGCTGCTGGGTAAAGAGGCAATCTTTCAAATCATATGAGACTGTGAACTTAAAAGCAAGAGTTAAAACTGTCAGAGGTTTACATAGGTATGGTGTAAGCATGAATAAGTAGAGACTGCTGTAATATGTTTCTTAGTGTAAAGCCAGTTTATGCTATGGATGCATCTTCAAATTCCAGATTATTTCCAGGGCTGAATTAAGGAGTGCTTCTTCCTTGGCTTCCACAGAAGTTCTGTTTTCTGCATTTAAGGTCAAATCCAGATGTTTCTCAAGTGTTGCTGTGCTTGGTGTTTTGTGTTGCTGTTTACTAGACCGTTACTTAAACCATCTTAAGTGTTGTTTCTCTGAATAAGCTAGGAATTGAATACAAGAATTGTGATGAATTTTAGGTGTCTTAGATGTAGCCCTGAGTTACTGTTATTGCATGCAGCAATTACTTCAAAGATAATGAACTGTCTGGGTATAGATGGTTTCTATAAGCTATTTATTCCAAACTTTAATCGTCCATGTAGAATTGAGCAAAACATTGTAGCCGGTTGTGAAGATGGCAGCAAAACTGTGTCCTGAGTACCAAAAGTTGCTGATCTCAAGGGTTGGGCAAAAAAAAACCCTGCAGGTAGGAGGCCTGGCTTGGTTTTGCATGGAGAAAATCTTCTGGGAAGCTTGTAAATGCCAATGCTACTGAAGGAACCATCTTGCTGAGGCAGAGGCGAGAACTCCCCCACCACCACCCCCGCCCCCCACTGCAATCTAGTCCTTTCTCCACTTGGGCTGCAGATTATTAGACATACCCAAAGTCATTAAACCAAAAGTAAGTATGCTATGGTGCAGTGCAGATGATAATTATGGGGGTTTTTTTTTCCCTATGTTCAAGTAGCATTCATCTCAGCATCTACAATAGCTAAACTATGTGTCTTAAAAGGGCAACCTGCAGATGCCTCTGGGCTTCTGTTTGGACTCAAATCCAGAAAATGGTTGCATGACTTGATAGCTTTTATTCATACAGAAAACTAAATCTCATAAATCATTAAACCTCTTCAAACATTCTGTTAGTTTGATGCTTAAATTTTATTTAGAGAAGAAACTTTTCATGTAGTGAAAGGCTCTGGATTGGCAAAAAAAATTTAACACAGGATTTGTGGGGTGATTTATCTGTTATTTTTCTCCTGGATAAGCTGTATAAACAGTCCAGGAAATATTTCTCTGTTTGAATATACTTAACTCTGTAAGAAGAATGCAGGCCTATGTTTTTTACACCAGTTGGATATATTATAAATACCAATGTGGAGAGGGGGTGGGCGCTAACTGACACTTGCATTATTATTATGCTTTTTTAATTCACTTTATGCATTCTGAGTTCTTTTTGTTGAATAATATAGCTGCATGAAAATATTCAAGCAGTAATCCTCAAACATTTATGCTGAAAGCTTTTCCATGAGAATTTTCAGTGTGTTTGCCTTCTCCCTGAACTGCATGTTGCATTTGCAGACTCCAGACAAAAGCTCTGTGCTCTGTTAGTAACTTCCCAAAACTTAACACAAATGTAGTTGGCAATAAAGGCAAAAGCATTCAAAAACATTGCTCAAGAGTAGAAGGTGGTCCAAATCTCTACCAATTTATTTACATGAAACTGAATGTTACTTAAATAACAGCATGGATATATATAGGAAGTTAACTAGCATTAATTGATTTATAATGTAATCTGCTCAGTGATTAAGAAGTTATGCAATGACAGTCTTAATTCTTTCCTGTTTAGCAAATTGTGCAAAGTAAAGAAAAATGAAAAGTTTTAATCAAAAGCTTCAGAAAATCTTTTTAGCATGAAAACAATATTTCAGTGGTGCAGACTCTTCAGTTTTGGACCAAGCAATAGCAAAGAAAGGCAGCTGTGACTGAGACTTCCTGGATGTATGTGGTTTCAGAGGCTGCAAAAACACCTGGTAGGAGCTAAGCACATCAGTTGTATGCCCACTGTGTAACCATGGAATGTACTCTGAAACCTCATGGAGAAAGTGGGAAGTCCTCTGCATATTGCTATTTTTTTCTTAAATTAGCAGTCTTCTGTGAGGCTTTCTTATTAAAAACAAGTTGAATGGAGTGACTTTGGTACACAGTTATGTATAAATCATTGTCCTGTTGATGAATGAAGGATAGGGAGATGAGACTTCAATCCTTTTTTTTCATGGTAATATTGGAAATAATTCATGAAAGAGGTCCTGGAGGTATGCCAACTGATGGTGTCTCATTGACCCAGATGAAAAAGGGGGACAAGGAATTCTGAGGTACAAGGGTAGCTGTGCTTCACATTATCTTCACTGCTTCTGGTTTAGAAGAAATACTGTATCCTGGAGTGGACTGCCAGAAAGGAATTTGGAGGGTTGGAAACCTCAGTTGAAAAGAATTGAATATGAAGCAAGAATTGGGGAATTTATGCTTGCCCCAGTAAAGAACTAATAAAATTTCTACCAGAAGCTACTTAGTGTCATGCTTAGCCCTGTTCTGCAAACGGGGGCTTGGAAACATGCCTTTGTTCCTCTAGTGTCTAATCGATGGGAAGGACTTCAGATTCACAGTTCTTAAAGTCTATGGTTACATGGAAAACAGTCTTCTAATTTCAGTGCTTTGTCTTGAATGCATAGAGATGTATCTGATGTGTAATGTGTTTCTTCATATCTTCAGGACCAGCATCACATAGGCAGCTGGTTTGCTACCCATAGACATTCATTTTGGTAGATCCCCAAAGATAATTACAATTAAAAGTGTAGCACATAGTTTAAGGAGTACATACTAGACCTCAAATATAGCCAAACTTTGCTAGCCTTTGCCTCTTAAATGTAGATATTCACTAAGAAATACAAAAGATTTGACAAAACCCCTAACTACTAGAATCAAATCAAGGAAGAAAAAATACCTTCAAGTAGAGATTGGCACTGTTATTCTCCAAATTTCAGGACTTGGAGTCTTTAATTTTGCTTTCTTTCCTCAGTATGTGTTCCTCCATTTTACTAAACACCTCTAAAGAAAACATGCAATGAAAAGGAGGTTATAAAACACAACACTAAGTGTTCAGATACTGAACTTCCATGTGATGGTTTTTAATGAGGGACAAAGATGCAATATAAATTCATATTATTACCACCTAAAATTTTTCCATTCCATTTTCTTCCTTCACTTTAACTCCCCATGACTTTTAATGCTTGGCAACACACTGACACAATTTATTCAGTTTAGCAGTTTGGGATATTTTTGCTGTGCGGAGAGATGCATATGTCATCTTAACTGAAGAAAGTACAGGTTTTACCTGCATCCTGGAAAGAAGGAAGGTCAGGCTTTTGCAGATAGCTTCTCTTAGGCATTTTTGGGTCGTACCTTAGGCCTGTTTGGGATTACAGGTTCTGTGCAAGTAACAGATCTGCTCCTGTGTGTATTCCATAAACCTGGACAGTGTTTGTCCCCACTTTAGGAGTTCCTGTAAAGAAACTATCTTGGATCTTAGTGAGGGTAACGTGATCCACATCTTAATTTCCTGCAGAAATGTTTCCTCATCTAAATCCAATTTACTGTATTGCCATTTAAGCTGCATGCTATTTTGGGTGTCTTGGACCTGCCAGTGAGTCACAAACTGTCTTGCCTGGGGTAAAAAGGCACAGGGCACTGTATCACAGAGCACTCTGGTTGTGACATTGTGTTCCTTTTGGATATACCTTGCAGTGATGGTATGAAAGAGAAAGGATGATGCAATAAAAATAAACCACTTTCTTGAAGATTTCCTAAATGGAAGTATGAATATTCATAAGAGACTAAGGCAGAAGCCACAGTAATTCCTTCCAGAAGCTTCTATTTGAAGGAAATAGTCCTGGAATCCTGCAATACCTGAAACTATGTATGTGCAGTAGCTGTATATGAGGGGACCTGGATGCCAGGATTTAAACTTTAAATAACATCTTGAAATTAGAAATAAATGTTGGGAGATCAGAAGGTATGCTTGTCACAGTTAAGTGTTGTACCAAAGTTAGCTTACAGGAACATGAATGCTTTTGCTTAATAATGAATGACACCAACATAGTATTTGAGCTATGCTCAAGTGCCTACACTGTCAAGCTCAAGATGTGCTTTGGATTTGGACAACCTGGTACCCTGCTGACAGTTCAGATCCTGAAGGTTTGTGTACATGTGTGAAAACAACAAAGTGGGAAGAGGATATGCTGTTCAAAATGCTGTAGTTAACTAAATTTGCAATAGGTATGGATAAAAATCAGATTTTCCTTTTTTTTACTCTTTACTTAATACTGTAATGGTAGTTTTAAAAAATGGTTCTGAATTGAGGGAGGACAAAATACTTCTTGCAAGAGTAACTATAAACTTAGTTCAGTATTGTGCTCGAGTAGTGTGTCACAGTCTGTTCCAATGATCTCAGGACTCTGAAACTTCTTACACTTTTAAGAGCAGAGTTCCAGGCTTCAAACTTATTTCACTGCTTTGTGCCACCTGTAAAAATCACATTTTTCAGGAGATGGAGTGAGGTTAGTGGGTAGCTTTTTAGTATATCCAATGACACATTAACCATTGTATAAAAGGAATATCATTTTATATTACAAGATGAGTAACAAAACGTAGCTTGCTAACCTCAAATGCACTGTTTTTATAGGCTTGCTGGCACCTGATTTTTCTCTATTAGAGTAAAAAATCCAAGTTGCTTCACCTTGTTTACAATTCTGGGAGCTGTCAGATCATGCTGATTGGTGTTTTTTCTTTCTTTCTTTCTTTTCATGTTTGTGCAGAATATATGACTCAAATCCCGAGCAACCAAACATATTCCAGGTAGAGCAGCTGGAACGCCTCAAGAAAGAATTACCAGAGTTGAAAAGCTGTGTGTGTCCCACTGTTAGCCACTTTAAATCCCTGTCTCCATGTAAGTGTCATCACAGTTGCCTGGAAGAGAAGGCTGTAGATAACCTGAAGAGTGTTCAAATGCAAAAGGACTGACTCTGGGCAGAGTGCTGTCTTGTATCTATGTAACTTTCACAGCTGGAACAGTGCTGTCGATGCCTTCAGGTTTGTTTTATTTTGAAGTCCCCAAATAGCAATAACTGTGTTCCTCCTTCCTGACAATGTTAAAATAGTCAGCCAGTTACTGTTCCAGTTTACATATACAGTTTTAATGTGTTTTTACTTATAATAAGTCTCAAACCTTGAAAAAGAAAATAGCATATTAACACTTGTGTTTTTAAAAATAAAAATATTACACAGTCTGAAGAGTGGAAGCTCAGAACTGTAGGGATCATACAATGATCTGATATTGAATACACTGAAAAACTGATTTTACTTTAATGCTACAGCTTGTCAGCCTGTATTTGACAAGAAATTGAGAGTGAGTGTAAGATACACATAATTAGATCTGGCCTGAATTAATTGGTACCTCATTTGTATGTATTTGCACTGATAGATCCACCTGTACAAAGCTTTGTGCCATTTCAATATCTATTTTTAAGTAAACTGCTCTGCAATTTTCCCCCACATCATTGGACACTTGGGCTGCTGCCATCATTTTCTGATATGCCAATCAGTGTCTGTGTAGAGCAGTCAAGGGTGAACCACAAGTATGATATTTTTTCTTTTCATTAAGCTTATACAGGCCTGCTAAACTTTAGAAATGTTACAAATTTTAACAGGATTACAGAAACATCTTCAGTCATTTGGAATCATTTTTGCACAGTAACCATAATGGAAAGATGTAACATGCACAAACTCTTTACAAAACTGCATGCTTTAGTTAAGCATGAAATTTAAGTGTTTGCTGAGGTCCTTGCATCTTTATGGTGCTAGTTATGTGTGAAGGGTGCAAGGACTAGCTCAACTACTTAATCTTCTTTGCCTAAAAATATAAGTCTATTATTCACAGACATTTGAAGAAAAAGCTGTACCATACATGGTTTGTCTTATTTCCATAAATACAAGTTAGTAGCTTTTGTATCTTGCAAATTTTTTTTTTTTCTTGCAGCAAGAATCACAAATGTTCTGAATTCAGATAATCTCTATTCTGTTGGCTGGTATCTATCCTCTGTAATTTATTGCAAAGTCATAGTTTAGAGTTCTTAATAGATACGTATGCATGTCCTTTTTCCTCCTGACGTTCAGGTCATGCCAACACAACAGCTGTAAGTTTCTACTGAAGTGTTACATGTATAATAAGAATGGAAAATATTTATTTTTGTTTCTCTTGTAAATTGACAATGAAAACAATAGTGTGTACTATATTCTTTATATACAGTCATTGCTACATAGAACTTGATTGTACAAAGAGTAAAGCCATCACAAATAAGCGCTTGAGCCTGCACTGCTGAGCAGTTTTGAAACAAGCAGCTTGTTTTGACTTGCCTTGTGCATTTTAGTATTTAAAGTTTGTTCATTCTGCACAAAAAGCACAGTAATGATTAGGTTTCTGGAAGCTGGCTTTTATTAAAAAAAAAAACACAAAAACCAAACTGAAATTTGAAAATGTGTGAGCTGTTTTTTTGGGGGGAGAGGGGGCACAGAGACTGATACTTTACATGAGGAACCTGTTGCTGTTCTCTGTCCAGGCTTCTAGCATGACATTCTTTTTTGTTTTTTCCTCATTTGTGTACTCTGGGGGCGGG
>VZTU01020295.1:0-10669 GCA_013400835.1 Zapornia atra | reverse complement strand
AGGAGGGGAGCTGTGGGGGGCTGTTTCTTGATAAGTATCAAAGGCTTTCCAGAGAAGTGCAAACCCTACCAGTCATGCATGTCACTGCTCATGAATGCTGGGAAGCTCACCCACAGTGATGTTGAACCTGACAGCTATTTTCTGTGAGGGTGACTTTAGAAGTTGTGCTGTCCTGAGCACCCTCTTAGACTAACCATAATGTGATGATGAGAAGAAAAACTTGTTTCCCAACCTTTGCATGCTGAGCCTACAGCACTTGCCTTTTCTGTTTGCAGGGGGTGGAAATAAATACACCCACTGTGGCGAAGATCATACAAGATGATTCTCGGCAGCATTACAGTTCTGTATTCTTGCTAACTCAGTTGTGAACAAATAATCTGTGTCAGTAACTTGCTCCAACTGTGGCTTGGTTTTCACATGGGTTTCTGCTGTGTTGGAGCTGAGCTTGTGGCTTGCTGGCTGTTGTGGTACAACTGCTGGGGCAATGCAGTGGCCATAGAAGGAACCAAAGCTCAGGGTTGGAGGGAATTAGGTTCAACTAATACATTATCACAACCCTCCTTCTCTAAGGAAATACTGTGTTGACAAGTGAAGACAGCAGCCTGTGTTGCTCAGTGGGTGTTCATCCGTTCATAGAACAGACCCCAAGGATCACAGAGCTCCAACCCCCCTGCCACAGGCAGGGCCACCAACCTCCAGGCCTGGAGCTACACAAGGTTGCCCAGGGCCCCATCCAGCCTGTCCTCAAACACCTCCAGGGATGGGGCATCCATCACCTCTCTGGGCAGCCTGTTCCAGCACCTCACCACTCTCTGTAAAGGACTTCCCCCTAATATCTAATCTAAACCTTCTCTCCTTCAGCTTTAATCCATTCCCCCTTGTCCTGCCATTGTCTGCCTTTTTGAAAAGTTGAATCCCCTCCTGTTTCTGTGCTCCCTTCAGGGACTGGCAGGCTGCAATGAGGTCCCCCGCAGCCTTCTCTTCTCCAGGCTGAACAAGCCCAGCTCCCTCAGCCTCTCTTTGTAGGGCAGGTGCTCCAGCCCTCTCATCCTCTTCGTGGCCTCCTCTGAACCCTCTCCAACAGTTCCACATCTTTCCTGTTTTGGGGGCCCCAGATCTGGACACAGGACTCCAGATGGGGCCTCACGAGGGCAGAGTAGAGAGGGACAATTACCTCCCTGTTCCTGCTGGCCACCCCTCTTCTTATGGAGCCCAGGATCCCATTGGCCTTGTGAGCTGCAAGAGCACACTGCTGGCTCATGTTAAGTTTCTCATCCACCATGACACACAGGTCCTTCTCAGCAGGGCTACTCTCAAGAAGCTCTTCTCCCAGTCTGTATCTATGCCTGGGATTCCTCTGCCTGAAGTGTAACACCTTACATTTCACAGTGTTGAATCTCATTAGGTTCATCTTTCCAGCCTGTCAAGGTCCCTCTGGATGTCTTCCTTTCCTTCTGTTTTGTCAACCACACCACTCAGCTTGGTGTCATCCACAGACTTGCTGAGGGTGCACTCAATTCCATCATCGATGTCATTGATAAAGCTGTTAAAGAGCACCAGTCCCAAGACAGATCCCTGGGGGACACCGCTTGTCACCGGCCTCCACCTGGACATAGACCCATTGACCACCACCCTTTGACTTCGGTCTGTTAACCAGTTTCTTATCCACTGGATGGTCCACCCATCAAATCCACATCTCTCCAGTTTAGAGATAAGGATGTGGTGGGGGACTGTGTCAACTCCTGGTAGATGACATCGGTCGCCTTCCCTTTATCCATGAAATATACTGTTAAATGGTGATGCCAGAGAGCCCTTGTTGTGTGTACATTTCTTTGAGGGAAACCGTGCTGTGGCCAAAGAGGATTTTAGGTGCTCTTTGTATGTTCCATCCCTCACACCCTCACATGAGCACGAAGCTGCTGAAACAGGAGGAGAGAGAGCTGCGCTCCAGAAATTCTTCTCGGAGCCATCACCTCCTGTCACGGTGATAAACCTGTTTCGGGGTGAAGCGGCCCTGTAGGGGCAGGGGAGGATTCGCCCCAATGTGCTTCTATGTACCGTCCAGGAGGGAGGCTGACCGCCGCGAGTGCTGTCAGCCTGCCCCGGCGGCCCGCTCCCGGGGCGGGCTCACTGTGGGGGAGCCGCCCCTGGGGCGTGGCCCTGCCGGGGAGGGCCGGTGCCGCCAGGCCCCTGGGCCTGCGTTGCGGGCGGCGGGGCGGACCAAGATGGCGGCGGGGGGCGGGCGGTACTTTTGTACTGCGGGCCGCGGGCTGGAACCCTTCTTGGCACGGGAAGTGCGGGAGCGGCTCTCTGCCACCGAGGTGAGGAGGGAGTCGGCGCCGGTGCCCACCCGGGGCGGTCCGGTCCGGTTTTGGTGGGGGTAGGCGATCTTCGCGCCCCCGAGCCGGGCAGCCGCGGCGTGGCCTGTGCCGCTGCCTGCGTGGGGCTCTCGGGGTGAGTCGGAAGGGACCTCTGTAAACTGACTGGTCCGGTCCCCGCCGTGGGCAGGGACATCGGCCCGGCTGTGTCCCCTCTCCTCCCTCCCCGCCCAGTGCGCAGGTGTCCGCGCTGTCCTCCTCCCTGCGAAGGGGCGAGCGGTGTGAGAGGCTGCTGGAAGTGCTGCTCCAAAACGGCCTCGCGGTTTGATAGGACAAGAGATAATGGCTTTAAACAAAAAGAGGGGAGATTTAGACTAGATGCCAGGAAGAAATTCTTCCCTGTGAGGCCCTGGCACAGGCTGCCCAGAGAAGCTGTGGCTGCCCCCTCCCTGGCAGTGTTCCAGGCCAGGCTGGATGGGGCTTTGGGCAACCTAGGCTAGTGGAGTGTGTGTCCCTGCCCGTAGCAGGGGACTGGAACTAGATGGGCTTTGAGGTTCCTTCCAACCCAAACCAGTCTGTTATTGTCTTTTTTTCTCCCCTGAGGTGGACTGTATCTCAGGAAAGGTCTTCTTTAGCACAGAGGCGGAGCCGAGTGAGCTGAGGAGGCTCAGGGCTGGAGAGCGACTGTTTTTGCTGCTCAAGAAACACACCCCACTTGCAGTGTCTGGAAATAAAGGTATGGCACTGATTCCTTCCCCTGGGTCATCCCCTCTGGTTTGCTCACAGCGTCAGTGCTCAGACATGTGAAGCCATGGATCAAGTCCTGTTTATAATGACTTGATTTAGTTTATTTATTTACCAATACCCATATTTTCTAATAGCCATTTCTAAATGGCAGTAATTGAAAACCTCTCTTTCACCCAGATAGGTTTTCAGTTGTGTGTCCCTCACCCAAAAAAAAAAAAAGGCTTTAAAAATGTTTTAAATAGCTATCTTACCAGCCTGCTGGCACTGTGCACATGTGTAACACAGCTCCACCCTTAGAAGTGCACCTTCTAAGGTAGGTGAAGTGGATGCAGATCCACTGTCACTTAACTGTTCACTTAACAGTTCATTGCACAGATTTCTT
Organism: Zapornia atra; assembly: GCA_013400835.1. Lineage (NCBI taxonomy): Eukaryota > Metazoa > Chordata > Aves > Gruiformes > Rallidae > Zapornia > Zapornia atra. The sequence goes on along the minus strand of VZTU01020295.1, from coordinate 7,222 downwards.
GTAAATCTTAGCTACTTGGATCACATTATTGGTGTTGGAATAAGAATTTCAAGTCAGATGGATGTCTGTCTGTTACTGGTGGGATTTTATTTCATAGAATTGTAGAATAATTTGAGTTGAAAGGGACCTCAAAGATCATTTTAGTCCTACCCCTCACTCCCCCCTTTCACCATGGGCAGGGATACCCTCCATCAGCCCAGGTTGCCCAAAACCACATCCAGCCCAGCTTAGAACACTTTGAGGGAGGTGACAGCCACAACTTCTCTGGGCAACCTGTGCCAGGGCCTCACCACCCTCACAGGGAAGAATTTCTTCCTAATATCTAATCTAAATCTCTCCTCTTTTAGTTTAAACCCATTACCCCTTGTCCTATCACTAGACTCTCTGATAAAGAATCCTTCTCCAGCTTTCCAGTAAGCCACTTTGGGTACTGGAAGGCTGCAGTAAGGTCTCCCTGGAGCCTTTTCTTCTCCAGGCTGAACAAGTCCAACTGTCTCAGCCTGTCTTAACAGGAGAGGTGCTCCAGCCCTCTGTGATCATCTTCATGGCCTTTCCCTCTGGACTTGCTCCAACAGGACTATGCCTTCCCTGTGCTGGGAACCCCAGAGCTGGACACAGTTCTCTGCGTGGGTCTCAGGAGAGCAGAGGGGCAGAATCACCTTGCTTGACCTGCTGGTTAGGATGTTTTCAATGTGGCCCAGGACATGGTTGGCTTTCTGGGCTACAGGCACACATTGGCAGCTCAAGTTGAGCTTTGTGTCAGTCATCACTCCCAAGTCCCTCTCTTGAGAGATGCTCTCAGTCCATTCTTTGTCCAGCCTGTAGTTGTGCTTGGGATCGTGCCGACCCACGTGCAGGACCTTGCACTTGGCCTTGTTGAACTTCATGTGGTTTGCAGGGGCCCCCCTCTCAAGCCTGTCAAAATCCCTCTGGGTGGCATCCCTTCCCCCCAGTGTGTCGACCTCGCCACACAGTGTGGTGCCACCTGAAAACATGCTGAGGGTGCACTCGATCCTGTCCATGTCACCAACAAAGGTGTTAAATAGTGCTGGCCCCAGTACTGATCCCTGAGGAACACCACTTACACTGGTCTCCACTTGGACATTGAGCTGTTGACCTCAGCTATTTGAGTGTGACCACCCAACCAGTTCCTCCTCCACTGAGTGGTCAAATCCACGTCTCTCCAAATGAGAGACAAGGATATTGTGTGGGGCACTGCACAAGTCCAGGTATATGATGTCAGTTGCTCTTCCCTTGTGCATCAAGGCTATAGCCCCACTGTAGAATGCCACTAAATGTGTCTTGTGTGACCTGCTCTTTGTGAAGCCATGTTTGCTGTCACCGATCCCCTCTGTACTTTCCATGTCCTGAGCATAGCTTGCAGGAGGATCCGCTCCATGATTATGCCAGGCACAGAGATGAGACTGACTGGTCTGTAGTTCTCTGGGTGTTCCTTTTTTAAAAAAGAGGGTTATGTTTCCCCTTTTCCAGTCAGTGGGAACTTCACTGGGCTGCCATGACTTCTCAAATATGATGGAGGGTGGCTTAGCAGTTTAATCTGCTAGTTTCCTTAGGACCCAGGGATGCATCTCAGCAGATCCCATGGACTTGTGCACCTTCAGGTTTCTTAGAAATTCTCAAACCTGATCTTCTCCTATAGTGGGCAGTTTTCATTCTACCAGTCCTTGACTTTACCTTCTGTGTCCTGGACAGCATGACTAGAGTTTGTCCAGGAGCTCCCTTTTCATCCATGCAGGCCTCTGGGTGTTTTGCCTGACTTCCTCTTTGTTGGGATGCATCACTCCTGAGGTTGGAGAAGGTGGTACTTGAATACTAACCAGCTATCTTGGGCCTCTTCATGCAGGCCTTTGTCCCATGGTACTCTACCAAGCAGATCCCTGAAGAGGCCAGTCTGCTCTCCTGAAGTCCAGGGTAGTGGACTTACTGTGTGCCCTCCTCACTGCCCTAAAGATCTTGAACTCCACCGTTTCTTGGTCAATGCAGCCAAGGCTGCCCTTGAGCTTCATATCCCCCACAAGCCCCTCCTTGTCAGAGAGAATAAGATCCAGTATGGCACCTCTCCTTGTTGGCTCCTCTATCACTTGGCAAGGGCAGTTATCATGGATGCATTGCAGGAACTTTCTGGATTGCTCATGCCCTGCTGTGTTGTCCCTCCAACTGAGGGTGACTGAATTTCCCCGTGAGGACCAGCGCTGTCTAGATGACCTCATCTGCTGAGTCTCCCTGGTCAGGCAGCCTGTAGCAGACCCCCCCTATGGTGCCCCCTGTCCCTGTGCTCCCTTTAATCCCGACCCATACGCTCTTGGTCAGTTCTTCATCCATCCCCAGAGGGAGCTGCATGCGCTCCAGCTGGTCACGGACATAGAGGGTGACATCCCCTCCTTGTCTCCCCTGCCTGTGATTTGGGAGACCACAGGTGGCCTTCACTTTTGAGGTTCAAATCTAGCCATCATTCTAAATGAGAACTAGAAATACCTTTTTTTTCCCATTTTTCTGCCCCTACCTTGATCAGCTTCAAGGTTTTTAAGTGAATCGGCCTCTGTATTCCTTGTAATCCGAGGGCTGCCTGGGTCTCTGCTGGTGGGGTAGGTGGCTGTTGAGATCCCAGCTGTGTCTGTGGTGTCTGCATCTGCTGTACTTCCTGGATTCACACATCCATGAAATCTGAATGCAGCCTCTGTTAAGAGCTGTTGTCAGTCTGTAGGAGAATCAAATGCTGAGACTGAACTACTTACCCAGAAACTGCTTTTTTTTTTTTTTCCTTTCCCCAGGGAAAATGCTGCATGACATTAAATGCTTTGTCATTGAGGAGCCAGAGTATTGGCTGGATGTTGTCTCTGTCTGGAGAAACCTTCATGGGTGTGAGGGAAAAAAAGAAGATGTTTCTCAAGCAAACCGATTGCCTCTGAAGAGAAAAGCAGAAGAAGAGACAACTACTGTAACTAAAAGGCAGGAAACAGAACAAGCCAGAGAGACTTTGTCTGAGGAATGTCAGGTGGAAGCTGGGGAGAGGTGTGTGGAATCAGAGAGGAAAAGTGATCAGGACTACTGGACTGAAAGCAAGGCATCCTTAGAAGAGCCTTCCAGAATCAGGGGAGAGAAGCCTATTGCAAATGAGCAGTGCAGCTTCAGTTTCAGAGTTTCTTGTCGGTGCAGTGGAGCGATGGCCAAAGTACTTACTTCACAGGTGTGCTGAAATACCTGGGTTTTAGGAGAATGTAGCAAAGCTGTGTAGTTGTGTTTGTCATTACAACTGTGGGTTGTATGATTTAGAAGAACAGAGTGATCAAAGCTTTTTCTGTGTATTTTAAAAAAAAACAACCCCTTACCTTAACCCAGTGGAAATAGAAGGGCTGCTGGTATTTTCCAGGCACTGTTACTGTGAATATGTCTGAAATCAATGCCTTTTACTGAGCATAAGTGAAAGTAAAGAGGATGAGGTAGCTGTGCCTGGGAAGTCTGGTGGAGCCTGAGAAGCAACCTAATAGTAATTTACAGTTACTGAAAGGGATGTTGCAAGGAGAGGGGGGCCAGACTGCTCTCAGTCATGACAAACCATGTAGAAGGGGCAAAAGCCAGAACTTGAAGCTTGGGTGGGCTCTGGTTATTGGGGAGAACGTGTTCCCCAGGAGGGTGGTGCAGCCCTGGGATGTCGCCTGGGAGCATTGGATCTTGGCCCTTGGGAGAGAGTGGTGGTGTAGAGACTTTGAGGGACCCTTTCCATCCAGCACTCTTCTCATCTATGTTATCTTTCTACTGTGAGAGGGGGAAAAAAAAACCATTACAAAACCCAACCACACCCTATATAACTGCAATTTATGTACATTTCTCTGTGTTGAAGACAACAGTAGTTTTAACTAGAGTTCCCCCCTGCCCTGCCAAAGCTGGTTCCTTGGGAAGGTGGGATACATGAGCCTGCTGACAGGAATGTTTGCTTAAAATTGTGCTGTGTTTGACCTTCTCCTGCTCTGAAGACAGTCAGAGCTTGCTTTCAGAGCTTTAATGCCATAAAAGCACTAGAACTGTGAGCTGGAGTTGTGCCTTCACAGGTTTCCTCTTAGGCAATCTGGTTTAGAGCCATCAGAACTACGTTGTGTGCGTGTGCTGCATAGTTGTAAAACATTGACAACTTTTGTTGTACCTTGAGCAGGACTTGAACTTCAGTGACAGAGTGACAGTCACTCTGTCCTGCAGTGTGTTCGCTGTGCCCCTCAGCCATTTGCTGCGCCTCATTGTACCTCTGCAGGTCTGTGTACAAATTGCTGTAGGGATAAAGAGGGGCTCTCATTTCCCAAGTATCTATGAGGATTGTGCAGCCAAGGCTATGAGCTGTAGTTTTCTTCATGCTGTAGTTTTGTTGTCTGTTGCTGCCTGTGGTTGTTTCCCCTTGCAGGAGATCGGCAGAGCCGTTGGCATAGCACTCATGAAGCAGTTTGGGTGGCGGGCTGATCTGCGGGACCCTGACCTAGAGGTAGTGGTGCATGTCTGCCAGATGGCCTCTTGCTGCTTCCAGAACTGCCCCCCCCTGCAAACTTCTGTTTTATTCCACCCCCCCTGCCCCTTGCAGGTGGGACTGGGCACTCTCCCCTGCTTGTCTTTGGGCCACTGAATTTATCTAAAAATGATCTAGCAGCGTTGAGCACAGCTTTTCAGGGGCCAGTGTGTGCACACCTTCCAGAGCTCATAAGCTCCAGTTGTAAACCTCAGAGCAGCCAATGTGGGTCTGTATGTCAGGGCCAGGATCCATCCAGGAGATGCCTCAGGAACTTAGGAACTGCTGGAATTGGCCTCTGTTGAACATGGAGATTGCCAGAGCCTTTGGGTGGCTAGTTTAGCCTCTGCAGGAGGAGACACCTAGCAGCAAGGTCGTGTTCTCAAGGAATTCTACTTGAGAATGTCATTTATGAGAGCCTCCTCCTAGACCCTGTCTCTGACAAGCAGCTTGCTTAAAGCACCGTTCATGGTGCCTGCTGTCTTGGAGACCTTGGAAAGGACTCACTGCTCTTGACAAGCTGTTTCTCCATCCCTTCGCTTTGGCGTAGGGAAGCTGCTCTCAGCACTGATGCTGTGAGATCTGAGGCTTTCTGTAAAAGCTGTGAGTTCATCTCCTGGCTCTGGTTTTCCAGAGCATGGTTTTGTTGAGCCTCAAGTGGAGCTCCTGTTTTTGTCTGTTTTTCTTCACTGAAACCATTTGAGAGCTGCAGGCTGGGATTTGCCTTGCATTTTTCTTTGGGCTTCCTGGGGGAAGGGCTGTGTCTTGCAGTTATGTAATATGTGTTGGAGGGCTCAAGTCTTCTTTTGGGACAGAAGAACAATTGCTTTGAGCTGCTTATGTTCCTGGGAGGATTACCCACATTTTGCCTTCTGTCTGACATGCTCCTTAGTCACACTTGATTTTTGGGTGGGGATGGGGTTTTTTTTAAGTGTGTTTTGAATAGCTAGTATACAGTGAATAATCTTCCCCTGCTTAGACTGAATGGGTTTATAATGAAAAATACCCATTCAGTGTTACAGAAATCTGTTCCTTTCAAAATTCAGGCTCTTGCTGATGGATCCCTGGCTGACAAAATCCCCTCCCAGCTTGCTTAAATATGAAACACTCCTTAAAGTAGCATTCAGATTGCCTAGTGTGATTCATTCCAATTAGTTGTAAATGTCTGAAGTGTCTATTTGTGTCCTTAAAAACCAGGATGAGAAGTTAACCTCTCCTTTGCTTGGTTTAAATGAGTCAAAGCTGCTGTTTGTTGTCAAGTTGAGGGTTTCTAATGTAATTTTTTTTTTCCTCTTGCAGATCTTCATACATCTTAATGACATTCACTCTGTGGTGGGGATTCCTCTTTTCAGGTAGACATTCTATTCCCTGGGTTGGTTTAGGTGGTATCAGGGAGTATTTACCTTCTGGTTCAATGCTCACTGGACTGTCACATTAGTTTTGTGGTCTCTCTGGAGCTTATCTGAGCATACAGGCCAGACTTTGCAGTGAGTTATGGCTCAAAGCAGACTGTGGTTTCTATCTGTCTGTCTTTCTGTAGATCTGTGCAGTTAATGTTTGTTTTCATAGGATGTGGGATTATTCTGGGGGATTGTCCCATTAGCTTAGGTGGATTTTCTCCCTGCCTGCAGGCTTCCACTGGCAAACAGAGAGTACATCAAAACAGCAGGGCTGCGCTCAACAGTAGCCTGGGCCATGGCATCTCTGGCTGGAATCAGTGTAAGTAAATGTGCATGGGGAAGATACAGAGCCACAGATGAAGGGGGAGTGTGCTGCTCCTTGGGGCTGGAGCTAGAAGCTTTGAAGAAGGGTGGTGATTTTAATGCCCCATCCTGTAATGCATGTAAACGGGGTTTGCCTTAGCTGTGACCAGTGTGTGTGGTCACCTGCTGTTCCACCAGGTATCTGCTGTAATCCCAGGTCCTTCTCAGCAGAGGTGTTATTCCCTGTATATGTCTAAATGGAAAGGGTTTTTCACTGTCCATGTTTCAAACCTCATTTTGGGTTGTNATATATATATATATATATGTCTAAATGGAAAGGGTTTTTCACTGTCCATGTTTCAAACCTCATTTTGGGTTGTTCTCACGGTGGGAAACAGAAGCAAGTGTGATGTTTTTCACAGGTTGATTTGGTACCAATATCCTTCTGCAGTCCACTCATCATCTGTTTCCCCCTAAATGCCACCTCCAGGCTGGACACAGCAATGCATCATCTTTAGTGAAACTATTGATGATTTTACTCTCTACTCTTTTACAAGAAGTTTGGCCTGCCAAGCCAATGATTGTGGTGATCTGCCCTGGATTCAGTGGGAGGGCGTAGGTGATCTGTACATCCCTGTGTGAGCTTTGTCCTGGGAGAGGAGTCAGTCTTGCTTGGGACACAGTGACCCTTTTATTCCTGCAGGCAGGTGCCTGTGTGCTGGATCCCATGTGTGGGCTAGGAACGATACTGCTGGAAGCTGCCAAAGAGTGGCCGGTGAGTGTCAGAGGTGGGACCCTTGCAAGGTGCCTTGTAGTTGCATCAAGAAAAACCTGTAGCACAGTTACACCACAGTGTGTGTGTGCAGCCCTGTGTTTGTACCACAGGGTTTGTGTGGGGACTTCGAAAACTGCCTGAACTTTTGCTGGGATCAGAGGTGCCAATGGAATTGTGCAGTCAGTTATCAGCATTAGAGGCAGTGTGACTGGGGTGGTTTGGCCCTGGCTA
>VZTU01020294.1:0-70982 GCA_013400835.1 Zapornia atra | reverse complement strand
TGCACCTTAGTAAAAATGGAAGTGGCTTTTCAGCATGTTAATTTGAATTCTCAAGGCAGAGTTTAATGTGACAGCTGTGTAGGTGGATATAAGATGTTAATTGAAAAGGAAAAAGAAATCTGATTGGTTAAAAAGAAAAAGATAAATCTTTTCTGTAGCATTAAAATTACACCTATTATGAAAGACATTTCCTGTCTTACAGAGTGAATTTAAATGTGGTATATTAAGTGCTTCTTTGGTGTAAGAAAACTCAACCACAAAGTGAATTTAAATGGGAAATGTCTTTCTGTCTGTCAGTGGGGCTCATGCAAAGTCACTGAGCGTAAGAACCTGAAATTTCCAGTCAAAGTCAGTAGAACAATATTCATTTCGTTCTTGGTAGTAAGACTCTATCAGTCATGCATAATGGAATCCAATTGTGTTCCCCAGAGATTATGTAAAAGGGAGAGATGACAACAACTAAAGCACTGAGATAAGGTTTTTGTGTGCGTGATCTTAAGGATATGACAGAGGGAAGAACACAGTGGAAAAAGATAGAACTGAAAGCACAAAATTAGCACATACTTAAGCATGTTCCTTAATTAACTATGGAAATCAATGTCCAGAGCAGCAGAACATACAGCACATTTTTTGTTCTTGCATTATCTACCAATACTGTCTGTTAAACTTGGAGGCTTTTCTGGAGGCTGCCTGACTCCTAATTTTAGCAAAGCATAGAAAGATGAAAGCTAAAAAAAAATAAATCAAGAAACTTTTTTATTACCTCATTCTTCTACTGCCTGATATTAAAATAATTCATAAAATGACCTTTTAAGAAAGATGCTAAAGCCTTTTAGTTCTAAGTGAGATACACAGGGAATTTACAGCTGGGAACTTGTCAGTGCAACATACAACTTCATTCTCTCTCAACAGTTAATTGAATGAGAATGGATTTGGTGAATTGCCTTAAACGTGGCCTCTGAAATTGCCAACTGTAGTTCAGTGATTTTAAACTGTTTTCAATTTCTGTCTCTAAAATTTTCCAATGGAATTGCAGACCCCTGCAAGGCAAATTTAGCTGTCAGCTGCTCTGGCAATTGCCCCATTTTTGTTTCCCTTTTGCATATACCTGACAACTAGTCCACAGACCAAGAGGCATTCGCTGACCACGGGCTGGAAATGACAGCATTTTGAAGGGTTTCTTTGGGCATCAAGTAATAATTTTAGTGGTTATTTTAATTGTTCAGAATTATATTTGAGTGGCTAAAAGGTTCAGACGCATAATCCCAAGTTAATTTTTTTTTCTTTTGGATCCACATACTGCTTTTACTTAATGGAATAGTCCTCAAGTGCATTCAGCTAATAGTAAACCGTCTCTCTTAAGGTGCTGCACAGGTCTTTAACAATGAAGTGTAATGCCAGCCTTGAGTCATACTGATGATGATTTATGATACAGAAAAAATAGGTGTGATATTCTTAAAAAGATTATAGGTGCTTAGAGAAAGCAGGAGAGGTGGGATGTGTGAATGCTGAAGGATGAAGTATGTACTAACAGAAGAGATGACATACTAAAACAAGTCAAGTGGTTGAAATAACGTGCATGAAGATAAGGTAAATGGTTGGAATAAAGTGTTAAAGAGAAAAAACAGCATTGTGAATACTTATCAGTAGCTCAAATAGAGTTCATTTTAGGCAATTTATCTGTATTTAAAACTTAAATGAAGTTGAGAAAAAAAATTCAATTATTTTAATTTCTGGTATGCTTAACATTAAGTAAACTAAAGTACTGTTATACTTCTGCCTCTTCTGGAGATGTGTTTGCTTCTGTGATTTGCATGTCTCTAGGCAAGGAAATTTTAAAAGAAAAATTATAAAATGTAAACAAGGTTATAAAAACAATTTGGTACAATGTCAAACCACACTATAATAATTTGCAAGATGGACAGGACTAACCTTGAAACTCCATCAGATGAATTTAAAAAAACCAAAAAGGCCATAAATAATAAATGTAAACATTATCTCTCCAGAGTTGGTTTTAGATGGTCCTAAAAGGCAACAACAATATGAATAATTAGGATGTAAATTAGGCTGAAAACCACTGTATGATTAGTGATTTTGCTCAAATTTAGCCATTTATCCTTATGCTACTTTGTTGCAGTTGAATTGATTCCAGAGTCTTCCTCTTCTGAAACTTTTATATGGACTTTCCATTCACAAGTGTCTAAGAGCATCAGAAAAGCAACTGTTCCATCAGATTATCTCTGTATTTGAAAGACAATCTCATAAATTGAGGCTGAAATTAAAAACAAAGGTTTTTTTCACTACAGGAGATTCTATATTAATATCAAATTGATATAAATGCTATACATACATATATATATATCTCACGTTAATAAATGTATGAACTATCAGGCTTTCTTCCTTTTTGCCTTTCTGGCTTGAATTAACAGTCATCACAGTCTGTATTAAAGTAGGCTAGCAAAAAGTATCTGGAATTTACTAGTAATCACTTTTATTTTGTAGGGTACCTATCATTTGGGAGTTTATCAATCCGGTCTTTTTTGATTTGATTTGGGTTTGGTGATGTGGGTTTTTTAATACTTCTAATCAGGCATCTTAATTTTTGCAGGGCTAAGTATTATGCTGTGTTACTGCTGATAATTTTATAAATAATGTACAAAATCTGATGAGCACTGTGTTTTTCATTCTACTTTAATACTGTTCTTCATGTATCAAAACATTCAGAACCTTTACCAAAGCTCTAACTAAATAATACACATTGTCAGTTTCTATGAAAAACATGTACCAGCTGGGAAAAAGAGCAGCAGAAGTTTAATATGTAAAAGTGTAATAATTCCAAATTTGAGAAGACATATAACTGGATTTACACAGACAAAAAAAGAGGAAAAAAATTTGCTATAGCGGGATATACTTACCAGGAAACACGAGCATCTGAATTTAAAACATTGGCTAGCCATGGTTCGTCTGAGCACCATATCCCCCTCATCTTTTCAGAATAGTTTCATAATAGTGAGGGAGATAAAGAGGAATTAGAAAATAAGTCCATCTTTTGATGCCATCTCATTTTGTAGAGATGGAAAACTGTCCAAGTAGCCACTTGCCAAGTTGTTATATTCTGTACTGCTAGAGAAATATGATAGATGATTTTCCGAGCTAGGACTGTTGCTTTCTTCTGTAGAATACCAAAATAATGTAAAGAAATAACATACAATGTTAGAAATGGGAGCAAAAGATAACAACTTAAGCTGTATATTCTGAGGTAAAAAAGCTAACGATTGCATTGGAATCAAAACTTGCAAGATGGATTTTTTTATTTCAGCATCACAGAGCTGAGGCAAGTGACATATGTTCAGTGTTAGAGTGTGAAGCTACGAAGCTGATGTCATTGAAGCTAAAAGGCAACCGGTGAGGCTGAAAGCTCAACAATGATGACTGAAGTTAGAAAGCAACAACTGAAGCAAAAATCGTGACAATGTGAGGGAAGCTTTAGGGGTAATGGCGTGAAACTCCAAAAGAGAGAATTTAAAATTCTCAGTTGCAGAGCAGCATACAGCTACTTTTGTGAGACTGTTCTCCCTGATGGTGAGAAAAGTGAATTAAGCTCATGGTCCAGTAAGAAAACAGGAGCTAAGTTACAGAAACGCTGTCTGCCAAATGCCTTTTGTCTGTGTGGTTGGTTGGTTCTCAGAAGCAAAGGTAAGGGAAAATAACAAAGGACCACATTACATGCATTATGTGCAGTATCATGCGAGATAATCAAGCAAATAAATTCCATTTGCAAAGCAGTCCAAAGCTTCTGCAAAAAGTAGCGCTTCCCTTAGAGCCTCTGGTGAGTTACTCTCACATCTTGGGGCTGGTATTCTTCCCATGACTCAGTTAAACTGAAAACAAATACACTACTATAAATCTAATCGAGGGATTGGTAAATATGCTAATTAGGGGCTTTTCTTAATAGGTTAGAAAAATATGTGGAATTTTTTCTTTTTCTCAGCCATTCTTATTGCAGCTTCCTGGATTAATTTGTAACGTTTGAAAACAGAAAACTGAATGATTGTCTTTACATTCCTTCCGATTCTTTTTCCTACTTGAAGCATAGTGTACCTGTCTCCTTTCACCATTGGTGTTTGCTTTCATGAATCCTGTTACTCCTCATTTGGCTTTCCTATTGTGTGTATCTGAAACGTTAAAGTCTCAAATCTCAATCAGGCTGCTAATCTTTGATGAAGTGCGATGATGTTAGTGTTGATATTTCTAAATCCATTTGCTCAGGCTCAACTTAACTGAAAGTGTATAACTGAAACTTCAGGTGTCTTTGAACATTTAGAACATTTCTAACATAGTGTGAATATGAGCAGGATTAGTGCAAGTGTAGTGTTACGGGATGTAGATATTGTTTATGGATGTAGCGTATTTGATCTACTTCCCATGCATTAGCAGTGTGCATAAACAAAAGGATCTTCTCATTCATAATGTTAGCAGCCATCCTGCTGTCTAACCCTGGGGTAAGTCATGCTTAAAAATGCAACCTTATTCAAGACTCCATTAACTCCAGTGAAGTTCATATTTCCTGAAACTGTGAGATAGAGCTCCCATGATGTGCTCCTGCTTCGGTATAGCATTCAGGCTTGCCTCCTCTTCAGAGCAGATGTTATGCACAGTAGTAGCTGTTTCTTTTTGTTTATACAGTTTCGAATAAACAATTAAGTGAATGGTTTAAGATCTTGCTAAATTAGTTAAATTGTTTTATCATTATGTACTTGTTCACATTTGTAACTTATAATGAGACAATAAAACACTGGAAGTGACTGAGGACTTTGCCTCTGAGATGATTCTCTGCTAAACTATTAAGCAATATGACACTAAAGAGGCAGCTAATGTCTTATATAAAAGCAGAGGAAGAAAAAGCAGTTCAACTGCTTCAATTTGCATGAAATAACCAATGAATTGTGTGCAACAACACTGAATGATTTCTGGTTCTTACAGTTTTAATTTAAAAAAATTCTTCACTACCAATATACAGAATATTGTAAGGTATTGGGGAATAGTAATTTCCATAACTGTCCAAAATTTCTGTGTCCTACATGACAACTTGTCCTTTAGAGCTTTCTGAACCTTCTTTTCTTTGTTATCTAGAACACACATTTTTGCCACAGGTGAGTGAATTGGTACAGTACAGAATGTGATACGCAGTTCTATGTATAAATCCTTTCTTTCATTTTAGGAACCTGAAAGCTTTAGTTCCCAGTTGTACCTTTGTGGCTTTCTGAGGTATCCACACATTTGCTTTTTCCTTGACAACGGCGATACAGATGCTGCTATCACCATGGGAATGGTACTCCTGAATGAAGCTGCTACATCCAAAGGGGATGTTGGGAAAAGGAGAAGTAAGTTACTTAGTACAACTAAGATAATGGTTGGATAATTCGAAGACATTGAGAAATTGCAAATTAATATCTGATTAATTTTTCAGAAATTCTCTAACTTAAACCTAATTTTACCTTTTGTAGGGTGGAGAAGAGTATAAAAATTCTGTTGATAAAATTTCATTCACATGAAGTTGTTAAAGTAAAAAATGTTTTAAGCATAATCAGCCAAGCTACAGCTTGATACAGTAGATACAGTATCTCCACCATGTAGTACTCCATAAATACATTTTGGCTCTTGTATGGAAAGTAGGTGACATAAAGAACAAGAGTTTCAAAACATTGTTTTCAAAATTAATTTGGACATTTAAGATGAAAAAATTCCAAAGAATTGTGAAAATTCTTTAGTTGGTACCTTTAGCCAGTATTGTGTCTCCAGAGGAACGTGAAAGCCCAACAGTTGATGTAGTACAGAACATATCCTAATCTGTAATGTGTAAAGATTCTTAGTCTGAAGTGCAAGTTTTGTGTTTTTCTGAATGTTTTCAGAATAGCTGCAAGATTTTTTTAGCAATAAAATGCATAAACATGCACTATGAAAGTATTTTATCCAGATTTAATCTTCCTCTTATGTTGAGTAAACTTCTATTGAGTATGATACAGATTGAAACATATATGCCCACCTGCCTTTGTACCTTTAATAATATTTTTTCATGTTCCACACCACTTACTCTTTTTGTTGTATAAGGCATTGAAGACTTTTGAAAGCCAACAGACTTTCTGGTGTCTTTCACCTGGTGTCTTTCACGCTGCTTCCCCTTTCTTTCTAGATCAGTCCTTCAGCTGCTTTTATGTAATACACAGTACTGCAGATAGGGCTGCCTAACTCTTTTCTCTAAAAGCATTCAATAATTCTTCAAAAATCTTGTGGCTTTTACTTTTTGTTTCTGAATCAGTTGAAGCAGCAGTGCCGAGGTACTGACAGGCTGACTCCTGTTCTTACCTTTGCTGTCAGAGTGGTTCCAAAGAATGTTTATCAATACGGTGATAGACACTATATAAATAAATAGAAATAGAAATATAAACATAGATATAAATGTAAATGTCTGGTTGAATGTTGCCTAGACAACTGTAATCTGTAGTGATTTGAGGGTCTCTTTCAATGAGCTGTTGATGTATAACTTAATTCCGAATATCTTTTACAGTATCTAGTTTCAATATTGATGTCAAAGGAGCTGGTGACATGAATTTAATTGGAATATGATTGCACATCACAATTGAGATCTGGGTCTCTGAACGTGGGCACAACAAAGTAACAGGGGACAGCAGTGCAAATTCAGACTCATTCTGCTTGTTGCCATGAGGTGACTGCTTCCCATGTACGTGCCTTGCACTGGTTGTGCCGCACAATTTAGTCATCCATATTTGGAAATTGTATTTGTGAGAGATGATTTCTTTCTAAGGAAAGGTGTTTATAAGATTCATACATGGCTAGTTTTTGCAAAAGAGCTGCAGAAATTTTATATTTCAATGACATTTGTTGGTTTCCACATGGTCAGTTTTAATGAAAAAATGTGACATTGTCAATTTCCCCAGCTTCACAGTTGCTCATCCTTCGCTTAAAGAGGCACACTTCTGAAGCATGAATATTGCAATTAAATAGCAAAGGTTTGGCTAAAGTAGGAATAGTGTAAGAGGAGAAGCCTTTAAAATCAAAGTAGTTCACCAGAACCAAAATATCATCTCACATAGATGAGCTGCATCTCAAATATATATGTTGCCTTTTTTCTTTATTTATTTGCATGCAATTGAACATACTATCATGATCAAAAAGGTTTTAACCTATTATTTAACAGGGTTAAATAATTATTTAATTTAAGCATTCACCTTGCTAATTAATTCTTTCCCTGAAAAAGCTCAAAGCACTTAGATCTGGATGCTGTTGGGAGGTCTGCATCATTGTTATTTATCTTCAAAATGCAAACGTTTATATTTCTGTCAAGTTAAGGACAAAAAGTTACCTGGCTACCAGCCTTGGAATTTACCTCAGTGAAATGTTTTAGCCCCTAAGAACTAGATAGTTACTGAATTACCTTTGTTGTTACTTCAGCCTTAGATGATTGACTAGAGACAACTCAATTCAATTAGTCAAGGGATATTTTTCTAAATGTAATTTGTTTTCCACAAAGAACAAGCAAATACCTGAAATTACATTGCTTGATATGTATGATTTACAGGGTTATTAAATCCATTATCAGCAGTAAGGTGTTTGCATCCACATACATTTGAGTTGCAAATTGCTGTATTTTTTTCATTGAGAATACATTCACACTGACAAGTTGTTTTTTCTTAATAACCATAAATATTATTTCCATGTGTGTTTGAAATCCTGTCAGAAGATAGTGGGCATCAGTAGTCAAGGCAGTAATATTTTGTATTTAACTATGTCAAAATTCTCCATAAATGATTGACATAAATAATACTCTTTGCAGATATTTCAGCTTTAAATCTTTCATGCGCTTGTAAACACAGTTATTTTCCTTCCAGTAATATGTCTGGTAGGCCTGGGTCTGGTGGTCTTTTTCTTCAGCTTCCTGCTGTCAATATTTCGCTCCAAATACCATGGCTATCCATACAGGTAATTTCTCATTAAATTCTCATTTCATAGATTTTAATAGCTTTGTATAAGTTTCAGACCAACTTTAAGGTAAACAGTGATTAGTTTTTACTGCTGAAGTCTACGGGAGCTGGAAGAAGCAGGAAGAAAGGTGATTAGTTCTAGCAAACCAGTCTGGAAAGCTAATGTTAACATGATTGTTAATGCAGTGGGTTTGAGCACAGACATGGCCACATGAGAAAAGAAATGTGTGCTTGAGTTTATAACCTTTATTAGATATTTATTTATTTGTGCATCTTTATAACAAAGATGTACATAAGACAAGGCACAAAACCTCTTAACCAGTGTATAGTGCCAGAAGTATCCTCCTCTTCTTCAAGGCACACCAGAGGGGAAAGAAAGGGTTATAGTGTTGTTTAATTATAGGTACAGTTGGCAGTTAAACAGTTACAATTTGTGTAACAAACAGAAAAAGTAGAAAAATAGTAAAAGATACACAGTTCTTGGCTTTTGCACATGAATGCTGTCATCTGGGAGGTCACCTACAGAGGCAGTCTAGACTTTTGATACACATCTTGCTCTCTTGCTCATCTGTTATATACTTATGTAGCAGCTTGACATGAACAGATGGCCCATAACATTTTCTTGTGATCCTAGTACCATATTCAGATGTACACAAAAAAGCTTAGCTAGAGGAAAAGGAAGGGTGCAGTTAAGCAACTTTGCAGTGCTGTAATAATGGTAGACCGAGCTGCTGAGATAAAAGCAACACAGCGACATTCCCCAAGTCATGAAATTTGTGAGCAAAACAGATTTTTTTCTCCCAAAGCTTTGTTTTGTATGAAAATATTTGTTAAATATTTTCAATGAGGAAGAGTCCGTTTCATAGAATCATAGAATGGTTTGGGTTGGAAGGGACTTCAAAGATCATCTAGTTTCCTGTTGTTCTGTTCTCCAGGATTAGCAATTTTGTTCCGTTGACTTTTGATCCTTTTTGAAACCATGCTGTTCTTCCCATTGCTGCAGTGCTTGCTCCTTTTAAACTTTTTTTTTCACTCATTCTGTCTGTCTATCTATCTAGGCATATATAAATATATGTATACAACTGACACAGCCTTTACGTGCTATGCTAGGCATTACAATAGATATATTATGCATGAGTGCTGTTTTCTCCCCTCTAGTTGGCCACAATGCATTTAAAAAGATGAGGTTTTCCTTATTATCATTCCAGTAAAATTGGTTTCTGTAAATTACTAAACTAATCCTTCACAGACTATTAGTCTACATTACTGTTTCTATGTTCGAAGAGTAGGTGGAGGATGTATGTTGCAAAGTAGATATAGTAACATTTTGCTGAAAGATCTGGCACAATGAAATGTTAACTAATGCATATATAAGGAAAACATGAATACATCAGATTCAGAAAGTTGTATGTTGAAGTACAAAAGAACTGCAGCTATTACTGTTAACAGTTCTGTTGTTTTTACAGCCAATGTTCATTAAACATATAAGAAATACTTCTATGCTTTTTCTCAGATACTCAGATTTCTCTGTGTCTTGTGCTGAGTACATCAGCCAGCTTTATATTCCATGTCATGTTTCACTAGTAAGGATTTAGCCTTGCACAGCCCTCTTAGAGCTAACATTTGAACTCATACCTAGATTTTTTTATTATTTTCTGCTCCGAGACTTTAGAACTATTTTCTTGTTTACTGAGCTTTGTCTCTATATGCAGATTGACATTTAGTTTAGATCACCTCAGATTAGTTTTAACATTTAATAACATCATACTCAAAGAAATTCATATGCACAGAAGGTGTGCTCCTGCCTCTTACTCATTTCTGCTAAGGAAAGAGGTCTGCAAAGGGCCCAACAGTATCATATTGCAAGATTTTGACTGACTTGAGGTGAAAGGCAGTCTTTGGTTTTCCTAAGTGTGAGAGATTCTTGCATCTCATTAAGTGGTTAAGCCTTAAACTTAAGAAGGAATTATGAGCTTGATCTGTAGCTTGTCAGCTCACTTGAGAAGTGCTACCAAAGAATGTCAACCCCATGGTCTGAGATGACTTGCATCTTCTCATAACAGCTGGTAAAGAAAGATAGAAAAGAAATCCAGGACAGTGCTGAAAAGAATGATTCATCACAATCTTGTTAAAATGAGAAAGCACTGCATCATGGTGTTACTGTGAAGGAATTATTAGATCCAAACCCCTACGTTCTGTCTTAAGGAGCTAAATAAATTCAATGTTTCAACTTACTAATCAGTAACAGTCATTAAGTAAATTCATAAAAGAACAAACCTTGTGAATGCAGGGAAACATTTAATAGCTGGCTAAGTGTTTTTTCTCTTTTTAGGTTTTGGTTTTGGTTTTTTTTTTTATATAGAATGTTACTGCTCTGGCAGAATTAAGCAAAAAAGATCTTACAGGCTTACTTGGACCGTCCTAGAGTCTTTATGCTTTCATAGGAATAAATTAATCATTGAATTTAAATCCCCACTCAATACAGAATTACTGGAAACCAGCACTAGAACTGATCCTCTTGCTTTGCTATTATCAAATTTCATTTGCTAGTTTCCCAAATGTGTAATTTACTTATCTGGGCTTTTCCAAAGTTAAATCTTTATGGTTTCTGTTGGTTTCTTGGGTAGCTCTGATGTAATTTTCTGTTGTGTTGTTTTAAATAAACATTATTGATTCTGTGACACTTCAGTGATCTCAACTGTGTCATCTTCATGACAGTCCCATAGTGTTTCTTAATAGAAGGCTCTTTGGTTTATGTGCACTGTTCTTCTGAAGTGAACATGCAAAACACTAAGGAGGACCAACTATATAAAGTCTGTTATTCTCTCTTTCTTTCCCCCTTTAATTTAATATTCTGTATTTTTCCTTACCTCATATATGCTGGTACACATTTGTCTGAATTCCTTCAGATCTTCAAAGGAGTTATGTGTCCCATTAATTGTTCCCAGTGTAGATATATCTTAAGATGTGAAATATGTCTCTCTGCTTTCACTGGTTGTAGATTTCACCTTGAAACTATCAGTCTTTATGTGATAAATCATCCTCAGGCTAGTAAAGCTTTGCCTTTAACAATACTAACAACAATGCATACTAATGATCAGTCAGAAAAAAGAAAGAATGTTTATGTTGGCATGCCTAGAGCAACAGCTAAAGGAAACTGAAATTATTTTAATGCTGTGAGCATGATCTCAAGCATTAACTTCACTGTCCTACTTTAAAAAAAAAAAGTCAAATGTAGTAAATTGTTTCTGTTCCCTGGCACTGAGCAACCAAATAAGTCCTCTGTGAAGCAGCATGTATCGATAAAAACTGAAGCAGCAACACAACCTGCTGTGCATCCTCTTTCTCTCCAGTGACCTCCATGTAGTGAAGATAAATCAAAACAGAGGTGGATAAACATAAAGCAGGTGTCAGAAACTGGAGAAAGAATGTTATTTCCTTTTCTAAAGTGCATAAATAAAAGTACTGGGAATGCTGTTATTTCTTTGACCCTGGTAATGCCATTGTCATTGTTAATTTCTGTGAGAAACAGAAAACTGTCCAGAGGAGTGCTAGATAAGAGCACACAGGTCTATGAGCGTACTTTCTCCAGGGCAGGTATGTAGGAAGGGAGAGTAAGATTTTGTTTACATTTTTCATCCACTTTAGAAAATTTCCAATCAAGTTTTTGATTCCTACTTCCACAGAGTTTTTTTTCTTGAAGTTTAAGGTTGAGGGAAAAAAATTGTTTAATTAATATGCTGGTAAAATACCCATATACAATAAGGGATTGGAATGGGAGAGGTAACGCAAAATGGAGGTCATCGTGAAGGTTACTTACTGAGTGAACACAATTGTGATCGATGAGCTAGCATGTAACAAATCTCTCTGCTAGGGCCATTTTTACCATGGCAGGGCATTTTCATGCCTGTACTAATCCACCTTTTTTATGGGAACTAGATGAAATTTTTCATTTTGTTAAAACTTTTAATTTAATTGCTGTCATTAACTGCTGGAAGATAATGCATTAATTTTATTTTACACATCATTTTCCCCTTTATAATGCTTTCTGGATGAGATAAGAGTGTTGATATATATGAGAGAATCTTTTTTGGAAGCCTTCTCACCCAATATTTAAAGTGAATAAGTGATATATTAAGTATCAGATACTCAGTGACTGAGCAATAAAATTTCATTATATCAACACAGAGTTTTATCGCTCAACTAATACTCAGGGGAATGAGAAAGATGCTATTCTTAACTATAACCTAAAAGCATGAATTCTGAGTTAGCTTTGCTAGTCAGGAGAGAGCTTGGAGGGATCTCTGGAAACCTCACTTCAAGCAGTTTCAGTCCAAAAAGCACACAGAATATTAAAAGGAATGATGCAGGGCAATAAGAACAAACCAGAAGACATCAGTACACCAGCACAGCAGTGTATTACTGGGAACATTAGGAATGTAAATATTCATGGCACTGGTTTCTTCAAGAGAACATAGAAAAGCCTTATCCGCTGTTTACAGATGTTAAAAAAGGTTTATTGATTATTTTTTTTTTTCATATTTAGTTTTTAGCTTTGGCTGAAAATTATTAACTGCCCTGTGTTGTCCTTTCTGCTTTGTTTTCTGGATGATTTAGTACAGTTTCATTATTGTTGACACTTCCAATTGTCTTTTCAAGTCTACATTTTATTACTTGCTGTTGTATTAATCTGAATGTAAATTATATGAACACCTGAAAATTCAAAGTTTTCATATAAGGTTACATTAACTGGCTTTTAAAAGAATTTTTGTAGTTCAGTATTTAATCATCAGATTATTAGCTGTTGTATTTGGGTATTATTGAAGAAGCAATGTGAAGGGTTTTTAGTTAACCCACAAAAAATAATCAGCCTACAGAACTATGTATTGGCAGAGCAGGAAAGTGCATGTTCTGTACTGACTAGCAGAGAAAATGAGCTCCAAGAAAGCGTAATAAATAAAAGATGCCTTATTTTCATCAAAAAAACATAACATGTTAAGTCAGACATGAACTATTCATTCATTGCTTAGAGAAAAACAGCCAATGCAACAAGAACGGACAAATTGCAATATGCCCCAGAGCTTGAAAATTCCTTATATTCACTGTATATACTATATAGGAAATGTCTGACATCATTGTAATTAGTTTCAGTAAAGAAATCCTAAATAATATTGAGCAAGTGAATAGAATTGACTAGTTACCTCTTGGAAATATGCTGGTAACATATTAATAAGTAGAACAAATCGTATTTGCAGACATGAAAAATTTAATTTGTTAATAAACACAAACACTTCTAACAACTGTTCAGATGCTTCATGTTGACTTTCTACATCATTAAATTGATTCACCTAGTTTATGAACTGGTACATCTACTTCTGATTAACACCAAGATTCACATTCAGGTCTATAGTGCTCCGCAAAGTTGGTCATTTTCTTCAAAATGGAAGAAGTCAGAATTATTTTAAAAGGAAGGAAAATAGTAATAAACAGTTGTCAAAACAAAGCATCTTGCACTTAGAATTTTCTGTACTACTTTTCTTACTGGGCCTAGTCACTGTGTTCTTTAGAAGGAAGCTGCCCATAGAAATGGAAGGCCAGACAGCTGAGGCTCTGCTGTTCATCCAACAGCACACTGAATTAATGAATATCCATAGACCTCCACATTCCTCTCTCTGTGAAGTATCTACATTCAGTGCCTGTTTCTAGTCTTTTCAGGAACAGGAGAGTTGAGTTCCAGGTGTCTGGCCCCATAGCAGGTCTCTTAAAAAGAGCATGTTTCTTCCTGTGTCACTTTGCGTATTCTCCTGTGAGTAGGACTTTCCTTCTGTGATTGCCACCATAAAGCATGTCTTTTTGCTTTTACCACTTCCCTGAAAGTCTTATTAATAATTTATCATTTATTCCTACCTATTATACCTGTTTCCAGCTAGTTACTGTCAGGAAGTGCACAGGTTGACCATCCTTTCCTGTTCTTCTTTCCTCTGCTCTGCATAAGCATACATGCATTCTTTTTACAGATCTATCCTAACAGTTCTTGTCCAATTTTTTGTTACAGATTTTTCAGAAACCTTGCCCACCCCCTTCTATTTGGCTACTCTGTAGTTTATGACTTTTTAATGGTGTTTTGGCTTTTTTTTTTCGGTTTTCTGCCTTAGGCTTCTTCCTTCTTTGTGTATCTAGTCTCTTAAACTTGTTTTATGCCTTCCACATAACTTCCAGCCTTTACCTTATCCATATTCTGTATCATGTCTCTTCATTGCTAACAACGCAGTTGCTTGCAGGCAGAAAGTAAGGAATGATAGCTACAGTAGTGGCATATTTAACTAAAATGACACTGCTGTATTCGTATTTCCTACAGTTACATCATTCATTTACCCTTCTTGAGCTTATCAGTGCTACCTACCTACTGTAATCTTTACCCCTTCCCACTCTTCCCCCCCAAACTTTTCACTACCACTATTCCTCCCCTCTCTCCTTCCCTATGCAGCACCTTATATAGCTATATGAGACGTGGGTTATCATTTTAGCCTCCCATGCTCAGCATGCTCTTCTCCACTCAGCACCCTACAAGCCACCTCTTCACGCTAGCTTTACCCTTTCAATAATCACTTCACCCTCCAGCACCCAGCCAGTTGCCATCTGTTTTCCCTTGGTTTGTGTATCTTGCCTAACGAGCTTGTCAGCTTTTTGCAGCAGGAAACATCTTTGTACTGATGGAATCTTTTAAGCTTATGGCACTTCTATTTATGTTTTGTAATGATTAATAAATTATGCCATGAATGGAAAATTGATGAAATTACTACAATATCTGTACGTTAGAGCACAGTCTACAGTTATGTACAAGTCTTTCTTTGTTCTCATTTCCCAATTTATGAGAGCTGTTCTTTGGTAAAGTACTTAGAAGATTATGACACACAATATGTATCTACTTTTTTTTAAAATAAAAATTTTTGTTCCAAGAGTAAAGCAGCAGCAATATAATCTGAAACATCTTCACTTACTAAAATACTGAGAATTTAAGAGTCTTCAACCCTACAGAGCCTCATCAAGCCTTCTATACCCTCCATACTCTGGGACCACACTATCTGTAACTGGAGAATGTTTTAAATAAATCTGAAACATTCCAGAAAGGTAGTTCTCACTCTCAGTAGTAAGAGCAGATGCTGAACTTGATTGAAGACAACAGATGTTTGAAGTGCATTTTGTTTTTTCTTAAATAGGCAAATTTAAGTTTCAGTCATTCTAGTTTTCTCTGATAACTTTCATGCCTGCTTAGTAGTTACTAAATGAGATATAAAAACTTAAAGAGATTATTACACAAATGTCAAATGACTTTTCAAATTAATGTGTTGAAATCTTTGTTTATTCTTTTCAAATAATTGTGATGCTATGTTTTATATGCATTTTTCAGCATTTAATCATGTTTTCTTTCTTTTCAGCTTCTTAATTAAATGAATTCAAGAGGGGATTCATTTAGAGCTGCTTACCATGAAGATAAGCTATTACTGATATTATCTGCCCGCCACTGCTACGTGTATTCAAGAATCTTTGGTTGGTTCATCTGTTTTTGTGATAATTTATATAGTATACCAATAGAGAAATGAATGCAGTTTTATGCAATGAATGTGTAATTTATAGAAACATAAAGTAAATACATCATTGGAAAGTGCTAAAAAGTTATGAATAGAGTGTGCTAAAGAATTTAAATAAATTTCATTATAATGGGCTTCTGTTTGTGGTGGTTTTGCCCTGGCTAGAGGCCAGACACTCACCAAAGTCTCTCTATCAGTCTCCTTTCCAGCGGGATAAGGGAGGAAATAAATATATATTGAGAGGCTTAGGAGTCGAGATAAGGACAGGGAGAGATCATTCCACAATCAGTGTCATGGGCAAAACAGACTCAACACAGAATAAAGGAAAGAAAACTCTCACATATATTACACTGCGCTGCACCCCCAGTGACACCAGAGTCGGGTAATGAGAAGCACGATCAGATCTTAAAGCACCTCCCCCCCATCCCTCCCTTCTTAGCAGACTTCATTTTAGTCAAGATTTCACTCCCTTCTTCCACTTGCATTGTAGCAAGGGGAGGGGCAGGGACTGCAGGAATGGGGGTTTTGGTCAGTTCCTTGTAAATTGTTTTCCTTCTTAGTTGGCGGACGATTCCTCACACCCTTCCCCTGCTGCACGGTGGGGTCCCACCCATGGGAGACAGTCCTTCACGGACTTCTCCAACAGGAGTCCTTTCTCACAGGGCTTCAGCTCCTCACCAGCTGTCCCAGCATGCATCACTTCTATGGGGTGCAGTCACAAATCATAGAGTATGTCTCAGTCTCTCAAGATCAGACTGCTTCAGCCTGGTCCTCTGCAAAGTCACAAGCCTCTCCCCGACCCAGCAAACCTGCTCCAGCGTGGGTATCTCTTTCTGTCTCTAATCTCTGTGTCTCTCTCTCTCTCCTGTCTGAAAGCTGACAAGCTTTCAGAGACCTGGTGGAGGAAAAAAAAAAGAATCAGTAGTGAATTGTTGCCAGGCTACTGACTTAAGAATGGCACAGCAGGATAATGCAGGTGACAAAGTGGCACTGGCATCATATGTGAAAGATAGCATGGAGTGGAACAGCATGGATGTCTCACAGGGAGAATGCAGCATAGTAGTAGGTCTCCATGGTTGAAGTCTGTACTGACCTAATAATAATAGAAAAAAGTCTAATCTTAAAAGAAAAAATCTCTGCTGCTGACCCCTGATCAATGAACTACAGTGATGAAAAAGTGAGACTAGAGAAACTGCAAGTTACAGGCATGAGAGATCTCAAGACCACATCCTACTGAGAAGAAGAATTTCAGCTTCTGATGAGATAAACTATTACAGTGATACATGAGTGCCTCCTGGAACAACTAGTAGATCTCATAGCAACCATATCCAAAGTATCAGCTTGAGTAGCGCATAAGAGGTATTAATGGGAGAGCTACTCTATAACAGCAACCACAATACAGTAGGGTTAGCACTGTTGCAAGAGGACAAGTTGGAGTAATACAGAATATAGGCTGTTAATAAAAGCCCACCACAAACAACAAAAAAGGAATAATCCAAATAGCAAGATGCCTACAGCTAGCCTGGGGGCTGTTAACTACTGTATTAGAAGCCCAGGTTAAACATGTGCCACAACTCAAAAAGAAATAAAAAAATATCTGGCTTTATAGGAAAGTTACTCAGAGGGAGTTCTGTGTTTTGGATGGGGAACAGGAAAACTCAGAACACATCACAGGTCAGTTGTAAACTGGCAATCTGAAAATGATGCTTAAGGCAGATGCATGGTAACACAGAATTCTTTAAATGCATCAAAAGCAGGGGACTGAGTAGGAAGATAGTGAGAGAGCTGATGACAGAGGTTTAAGAAAAGACACCCACTGATAAAGACTGTGACAGAGAAGGCAAATTCTCTTTAACAGCTAGGCCAGAAGATCTAGATCAATGTGGTCTAGCACCTTCTGTGTAATTACTATAAATAGATAAGCTAGATGCTGGTAAGATCTCAGGAGCAAATTGCATTTATCAAAGAGCTTTGAAGGAAATCAGATGTGAGGTTGCAGAACTGCTGAGCAAGGTGCCTTCACCTATCATTACAGATTGCCTCTGTGTCAGAGGACTGACAGATTGCCAACACGGCTGTCATCTATAAAAAGGAGAGTCTAGAGGGAAGACTGAGCTACAGACCAATGAGCACGTTCCAATCCTGATAGGAGGGTTGAGTCTGCAATAAAGAATGTTTACTGAGAGCAAGGGTAAACAGTCACCTCAGAAGGATGTAGGACTTGTATAAAGGAGAATTTAAGCTCACAAAGTCTAGAGAGGGCTAAAATAGTGTCAGAAAGCACATAGATTTAAAAAGAAACCCATAATTTTGCCAATACTTGAGTGAAGCCTCTAATCTGGAATTGGAATTTTCATGACCTGAAAACCAATTAAAAGATACCAAGCAAGGGATAGGGCTTAATGGCCACTTGTTATGACAGACAAGTCATCAATGGGGCCTCCTAAAGACTGGATCTGGGGCCACTTGAATACATCTTCGTCACTGACCTGTAGAAGGGCATGTGCAGTGTAACCTGCATGATAGATGAGCTGTGCTCATGGGGAAAAAAGTCTGCAAGAACTTCACAAAACTCAAAAGAATGGATAAAATTTGACAGGTGAACATCAGTGCTCACGTCTTAGGTAAAACTCAGGGAAGAGACAGGAGGCTTATAACTGAACGTATTTTAACAGAATTGTCAGTGTGCAGTGGCAGCTGAAAATGGTGTCTTCAGTAGTGGTATGGGTAAGCAAGACAGAGGCCAACACTTTGCAACTACATCGATATCTCAGCACTCCTGTTGACCAAGTGCTGCATGTCATTCTGATCTACACATCTGGGACACAGGGCAGTTCAAGGTAAAGAAAAGGCACTGGGAATTGATCAGGGACAGAGTCCCTCCTTGTGAAGGGACACTAGGAAGCCTGGAACTCTTCACCTGGAAAAGAAAAACCGAGGACAACATGATTGTGGCTTACAGGTTTATGAACACAGTAGACAAGCTGAATACAAAGCATTTACCAAATCCTACATTAATAGAACCAACGTGCAGCTGATTGATTAAAAAATTTAAAAGGAAGTACATCCTAATTACTTTTTCCAATTGTGGATCTAGATAATAGCAGAAGGTTCAGAATATAGTCAGAAAATTCATGGTCACAGTTCCACAAGAAACTCTGGAGACAAGACAGACTTGCACTGTTTATCATCCTTAATACAGTCATTCAAGATGCTGGAGAGGGTATGAAGGAAATGAAGCATGTGCTCTCTTAAATACTATCTGCAGTCAGCCAGAGCATGGAGCTAGATTGGCTTTTGGTCTGACCTCCTAAGGCATTTTGTAAGCTCATTAAAAGCTGTGAAGGAGGAAGGAAGTGACATTAGGACCTGTAGGATCTACTACAACTTTTGTTCTCTTCACAAGTAAGCAGGTCTGGAAGGCAGCAGCAATCAAGGAGATGTGCAGACACAAATGTTGGCACTGTTCAGGAGGAGAGGAAGCCTTTCAAACCCAATCCCAAGGCATGTGGTCAGGCAAAATTTACAGGAGAAAATACAGAATTTAGCAGAACACAAATACAGAGTGATGTATTTACATCTTCTTCCATCTGTCCTTTTGCTGTATCACAGACCTTAAAGTTCTTGCACGGCTCCAGCTGGCATTTGAGGAACCCCCATTATACATTTGGTTTTTTTGCACTTAGTTACCTTAACTAGATGTTGATGTAATTGGAATAATATGTTGTCTTCAAAAGGGACCATTTAGATGACAAAATTAAGTAGAAACCCAAAGGTAGAGATTAGACAGCAGTATCTCTTAAACATACCCAGATTTTAAAAGAGCAGGAGTGCTGTACTAACAATCCTGAGAGCATTTTTCACTAGTTCATGTTTGCAGCAGTATACACCTACAAACTTGTTAAAAAAAGAAATCCATACTTGTGGATCAAAACATAAAGATTTATAGCAGCAAAGCCCTGCAACTGAAGTTGCAAAGTGGAAAACAAAAAGTAAATAAGTTCACCTTCCAATCAAATAAAACTCCAGATACTCTTCAGAGCAGCCAAATAAAACAATCTCCACAGTCATCTAAGTGGCAATAAGTTAATGATCTAGTACAGACCTCCACATGGTGTCTGGTCCTACAGGCAGAGTCCTACACAAAATCAGAAATTCACCCTCAAAAATTTTTAGATGTCTTTACACCAAACTAGAAACTCTGGTAGTTATTTTTCCAATTCTTTGTAATAAATGAAGAACTGACCATGCTTTTGGTCTTTACATTTGAAAGTACTGAATAACTATACTCAAGAGAAAACTAGTGTATAGGTCTTGTTTGTGAAGAAAAAGTGATATAGATATATATTCTTGCATTCTCTAGTTTGAGTTGAAGATTTTATGCACTTCTTGTGGCTCTGGGGTTTTGTTAACCCCCTGTATTTTCTATCGTAGAGGAATTTCACCCCCGTATCTATCTATCCCACACACATACACAAGAAAGCCTCATTAGGAGTTCTTAATGAAAAAAATTTGGAGCTCTGATAACTTCCTGTTGGAACATTTGAAATCCAAGATAGACATTCAGCTATGCACAGTCCATGTATGAACAGGAGCACTGCATGTTCTCCTCTGATGTATGGATACGTGCTGCACTAAAAACTGCTGTGTAGCAAACCAAACCCAACACCATCCACCAACAAAAGTTAAGTCAAACAAATATTTTGCTTTATCTGACCTTATCATATAAAACCAGTGTTTGCAGGGGAACAAAACTTCATGGACTTGTTTTTAATTTGATGCTACTTAATGCTAAAATTTAAATTCTGTGTCCACCCTTCACCCCAGTTAGCTATGCTATTATGCAAAATATAGCTCATGTGAATAAGCATCGCAGATTTCTTTCCTTGTGCATGACAAGAAGCGAAAAGAAGCATCTTTACGTATTTTCAGGGGAGGTTTGTATTGTGCATTACCACAGGTCAGTACATTTCATTTGAGACTAGTAACTTCTGTAACATTTCACTGCGTGTTGGTCCCTCTAAAACTACTCAGATTAAATGGGAAATATTTATCTGGTTTGTATTTAGCCTTTCTGCCTTGCATTTTAAAAACACTTCGCAAGTATAAACAGCAACGAAGAAGCCTCAGAAGTTCCCAAGTTGAAAAGCCTTGTTTTATCTTCTAATAGTTACATTTTTGCTTTAGGAGTCTTACTCTAGAGGAGGGGGAATGGAAAAAGCCTCGAGCTAAGTCATTACTGAGGAACGCTTCAGGCAAAAACAGTGGAAAATAGGAGTTTATCTAGGCTGTAGTGCACACACTTCCGTAAGTATTTGTTTCCCCTCTGGTAGCACTTGATGCAGGAGTTTCATTTTCTGGATTTAAGGATAGAGAACAGGAAGCTTTATGGTATGTTTAAAGAAAACATGTTATGAGTCCTATTCAGTTGTAGTTTATTTTACAGTACATATTTCACTAGCCATGGAGTAATTTTGCAGAATGAAGGTAAACGGAGCTGCTTACATCTTACCTGAAAATATTTTCGTTGGTCAAAGCTAGTGGAAGTTATTGGTAGTATCAGAGGAAGCTCATAGCCAGGTTTTGCTGTTGGAAGGGCAATCTGCCACCAGCACATCTGATGGGAAGTAGTAAAGCACCTCAGTTCTGAGGTAGGATTTGGCCATCCCTTTGTGTGAGCAGAAAGTCCTTCCTAGTGAAAGAATTTGCAGCTAGGAATAATTATACCCAGAGCAGAACAGCCTTTTCTTTTCTAGAATTACTCACTCTCCAGGTCATGGCAGCTTGATGGCCCTACTACTTTGGCACTTAAAATCCTCATCAGCTAATTGCTGCTCAGATGCTGTTTCCTCCAGGCTCTTTTGCATCTC
The DNA here is from genome assembly GCA_013400835.1 of Zapornia atra. NCBI lineage: Eukaryota > Metazoa > Chordata > Aves > Gruiformes > Rallidae > Zapornia > Zapornia atra. Next base: position 49,517 of record VZTU01020294.1, on the reverse strand, counting down.
TGACTCACCACATTTAAGCCAGAGCCACACAGCTCAACTGGATTGTGCTGTAACTTTCCTCAGAGAATTTCATTAACTCCAGAGGTGTCCAGCTCCAGGCCAAAGCTCCCTGCCCCCTGAGCCAAGCAGCCTCTCACCTTTGCCAGCTTCCCTGCTAGTCTCCTCCTAAGGCGATCATCTCTCAGAAGAGGGCTTAACTTGCCCCATGCCCCTACTGTTTGAAGGAGAAAGGTCTTTTCACAACTTACATATAAAACCATGAGGGGAAACAAAGCTAAGAAAAAAAAAAAGAGCTTCTGTTCTATGTTGTCCCGTCGGACCAGAGAAGCTGTCCCACAGTTAGTGGCCTGTTTGCTTCTGGAGGACAGGCTGAAAACAGATACAGCTTTGCAAAAATGAAGTTTTCAAACAGCATTTTTCATACAAACACTACAATTACTTGTACCTAAGATCTTCAATTAGCATATCTTTCAACCAATACTTGAATACAGAGAGCATGTAGAAAGAGCAGAGTAAGCATTTCTCTAGCACTTCTCATTCTGGATATAGTCACAGTTCATTGGCTTTATAATGCTGCCTCTGTCCTGCAGCCATTGTAGGCTGATGTCAAACTTACCTTCACAGCTCAGTTATTTAGGAATTTTTATAAGTTATGAGAATTTTAATGAGCATTTAAAATGCCGCAAGTTAAGAAATTGATGACAGTAATGGTACAGCTTTATCCTACATCCATTTTTTGGTAATCATGTCTGTGAAAAGCCTTAGCCCAGCAGTGCCCTGTTCTCACGTAAGAGCTGTCTCCAGGGGAATTTCCTCAAAGGAAGACAAGATTTCCTGCTGGGTGTATAGCTCCTTCCCAGCCTGGTTACACAAAAAAGATGTGTAAGCCACAGGCACACACTTCACAGCAAATCCTAAGACTACGCTGTAGTTTGTAGAACAAAACCAGTGAAATAATTCATGCCAGTGCATCATAGTAGTAAACAAAGGCATTATCATTTATAATGAAGGCAGACAGACAACACTGAAAAATCTCCACCACAGCTTTAAACGCAGAATTTTTCATGTTTTAAACTGTTCCAGGTAAGGTTATTCTTAAGCAGTCAAGAAAATTAAGTCTTAAGTGGCTACATACTTAATTATCTAAATGTCATAAGGTCCCAAAGACCTCTGTCGCCACTCCATGGTTTCTCAGGGATGCTCAAGACATTGGAGTCCTCTGACAGACAAGTCCTAGTTACTCACACCCTAGTGTTCATATCCATTTAAAAAAAACAAACCCAAAACAAACTCTTAAGTGCTACAACTGATAGATCATCCAGCTGATACAACCCAGGAACTATTGAGATAAAGTAACACGGGGATTTATTTTTCTTGTAAGTATCTCACCAGAAATTGCCTCTGCAAAGCAATCTCAAACCACCAACACCTTTTTCACTATATCAGGAGCATTTTAATGTCTCTGGGGTCTTTGTTTATTATGAAATTAAGTTACATAAAAAACTGGAAGAACACTTGGGTCACTAAAGGCTTGCTTTTCAACACCACTGCATAACAAAAGAAGGGTGCAATATATAACCTGTGCACAATAAGCAAAGGCATCCAGTGTCCTGTGTTAAACCTGCTTTCTGCTCAAAACCCTTATTTCATGGTCTTTCTTTCAGCTTCATTTCTTGCTAAATCTTAAGCATATTTAAAAACCCTCAACATTTACTGTTGCTTTAAGAGGCTCTCCACTGCTATTAGTGCACAAGTATCATCACTTTTCATTCTGAAGTGGCTTAGTGCTTTCAAGTGCCATTCACAGTGAGGGATACCTGAAGAAGTGCATTAAAAGACTTTAGTTTTAATTGGTCATGCTTTCAGGGCTACTCTTCCTTCAAACACATCTTCTGCCTGATTCATTTCAGGAAAACATTAACATTTAATGTCATTACAGGCTTAAGTAGATATTTATCGTCCTTTTGAGGGAGGGAATTTCCTTTTTGCAGGTCGCAATTTTTGTGACACTAATATAAATGGGCACTGAAGAGTGCTCTAGTGTGTCATGCATTAATAAAGACAAAAAACTGGTCAAGATAATAGAGATAAATGAAGATTTATAACAGAAAGCCTTGACACACAGTAGCTTTCGGCACAATTTGCAGGTGGGGTAAAGTGAGCAGCAGTACTCCCAGGACTCTCAGAAGTCTAAAAGCAATAGTACTGCTCCACATGCAGATTTATTTTATATCAGTGGATTTATAGATAGGTTACAGCTGCAAAATATACTCTTGATACACAGCCGGTTCTCACATGCTAGATGCTGTTTACTAACTGGTATGTTCATGCAAGCTTTCCTGGTTTCTGCACTTCCTAAAGCAATGCTTGCATTGTGAAGAAATGATGGAATTGGACTTTGTGCTCCCCATAAATATTACTTGCATTCAGATGTGTTCTATGCCAACAATTCTGTATTTGAACCTATGTGTTAGTTGCAGTCAGCAGTATATGGTACTTGGGTAAGTAAACAGAAAAGTCTGCTGCCAAGTATAATAGTCAAGAGCAGAAAGCAGTGTTTGTTGTAAGGATCATCCAGTACTCAGTGCTTAGTGCTGCAGCCTGCACACAGATCCCAAGTTTTTTGTATAAATACTGATTATGGGCAATGGCCTATACTCTGTGCAGAGAGGATGCTGCAGGTGATTTGAACTTAAAACAACTATTTTCAGTGTTATTACCTCCACCAAGGGAAGGTTTCTCCATTTCCAGGTGGCCATAAAACAAAGACTATGCAGTGGTCTCTAGTGGAGAAGATAACCAACTTTGTTAAACAATTAATTCAGTTCACCAAAGCAGAAAAATTAGTTGCCTTTCTAAATCGCTACCAGAGTATTGTGTGCTACACGTACCACCATCACCTTTCAGCTGGATTAAATGCAGATAATGTAGATGAGGTATTTTATCACATAGGTTACCACGGTTGCCTCCTGCACAAAGCAGCTAAGATAAACACAACTGATAGTCTTCTGCAATCAGCATTGGTTTATTATTAAACACAGAATCAATCTCTAAAACCAAACCAGTTCAACTGAATAATTTGAGGGGAAGAACCACAACATAAATTACTGTTCTCAACAATGAAATAATAGAAAACACCTAAGGAACAGCAGTACAAAGTCTCATTTTTCAGCTTTGATAGGGATTTGATTGCAATTGTATAAAACTCCAATAATAAACAAGCTTCATTCCTTTGGCAGACAGTATTTTTTCAGCATGCAGTAGTTTGTTGGTGGTTGTGACCTTTCAGTTCAGCACCAAATAGCATATAGCTCTATAGTAGAAGTGTTTAAGAGGTATACATGTTCTGAGCCATGATCTTGTAAAGGTGTATATGCAAGCACATTTAAGTACAACTATTTTGTAAGCTTAAGAGAAGAGTCATACTCACAAACATTTAGGAAGGTATTTAGATATGCGTACATAAGGCACAAATCAGAAAACACTAATCACTTAGCCGTTGCTGAGTAACTTTGGGAATTGGAGAGCAATTTGTTAGCTTCTATGTAGAGATAATGCTTCTTAAGCACCTTGAAATGAAAGGTAATTTTCATATGTACAGTATTACTGTCTTCTGATTAGTTTTATTTTTTAAAAAGTAATACTAAGTCTTCAAGATAAACCTCCTCATATCCCTAATTTGTACGTAATTAAAACCCATAGTATTCCTTTGCTAAATCCAATAAAATCCAAAGCACTGGAAATTTATTATTTTCTTAACGTGTTTCTTTTAAGTACAGTTAATCATTAAAGATGAGTATCTCTCAACATCATTAACTTTTTTTCTTGAATTACTATACTTAGTATCCAGCCAGCTTCTCTTCATCCCATCCAACATAACAGGATTCAGCAAGAATTAGCCAGAAAATATTACTTATCCTATAATGTCTCATTCCTTCAGCAGTTTATTGGTCTAAATTATCTAAAACATGTATTATATTTATCCTATTTAGCCTTAAGAAAACATTAAATTAAAAGCAAATCTGATTATTGTTCACACACACACACACAAAAGACAGACAGTACCACACACTTAGTAATGTCCTCAGAGTAAATATTTTAGGACTAGAGGATATAGGATTAGTTTGGCTTGTGGATCTGACATGTTGCCTTCTATGTAATTAGGATTACAGCTTTATGAGATACATAATAATGAATAATCCTGGCTTCTAAAAGCAACAATTACATTTTACATGAACCTTTTCTTATGCAAAGTAGTTGGAATAATTGATTGGTTACCAATTTTCTCACTTTAGGAGACCGCTGGGCTCAGTTCTTCTCTTGTGCTTCCAACAGGAACACATTTGCAGTAATTATCAGAATTCCTAATCAAAAATGACATAGCAAGAACAGGAGTGCATGGTTTTTCTGATGAATAGATTAAGGAAAGCTTAGAGCTCTCATTCTTAAAAACTTCATATTTGCAAGTTATGGCTCCTGTACCTGGTACTTCAGTTATTACTTTCAACACAGTAAGTCAGGACTAAAAACCAAAAGAGAACAGGCAACTTACTTGAGGGGTGGGTGTCAGGAGGATGGGGTCAGTCTTTTTTCAGTGGTGCCCAGCAACAGGATGGGGGCAACAGGCACAAATTTGAATATAGGAAGCTCCACCTAAACACGAGGCATTTTGAAGTACCTTAATAAAACTCAACCTTTAAAGACTGCAAGCCCTTTGGCATCCTAACTTCAAAGAGGAGATAGAACTAGCTCAGTTTCAGCTATCTCCGATCAATGCAGGAAAATCCCATCTCAGGTAGGCACAGCACTTGAAACGGCTTCAAGGTGTCACACACTATGAGTCTCACAAAGGGAAGCTGCATTTCTCCCTACCTGCTCCTGGCACAACATGAAAAGCCCTGTGTCCTCAGCACATGCCATGGCTGCTTTGATAGAGAAAGTGAAGTAGTGTGTGAGCTTTACCTGCTTGTTCACCTAGGAATAATTTTCACAGGACAACTAGCAAAGACAGTCCCAGCAAGGGGCCAAAACATGGAACAGCCTCTACAAGAGCCTCTCCAACACAGAGTGCAACCCCCTAACACAGATCTCTCCCACACCAGTCACATACTACTACTGCCATACATTAAATCAATACCTTCCACATCCACAAGGCTCTTTTACTCTCTGCAAAGCTTTAGCTGCCTCTTTTATTCCCAGCAGCTGAGCCCATTTCCTTTGGCCCTGCCTGTACTCATGAGGTTAAGTGCTGTGGCATGTTTCTAAATCCTAGAGGTGTGTATAAATATTAATTGCTACCCTAAAACTGGCTGAAATTGTCACATATGTGACTTACTTTCAGAGTAGCATTAGCTGTTTCATATTGGAAACATGTTCTCTAAAATATGTACATTAACTAAAATTATTATTATTATTATGAAAAGGATAGATATATCTTATTGTTTGTTGGGGGTTTTTTTAATGGTTCTGTCCTGTTCAAAATAGGGAATTGTTCTGAAATTCAAAACACAGAAGCTTTGAAGCTATCAATATGATTATAACAATGACAGACATCACTTGCACTGTCTTTCCCTTTTTTTGACATCATTGCACTTACTAATATATCTGAGCTATTGCCAGAGTCTCCTGCAAAGGGTGCATTCATTAAATTTTAAAGCTTGGGTGTGCAGTGAGTGACTGCCTGTGAAATGAAAGCTCTGTTCTACTGAGATTCAAAGCTGAATACAAACTCAAAGGAAAAGCGCTTCTCTTGTCAAATCCTTCTTAAAACTTTCAGCAGATTTCCCCTTAATCATCTTCAAATTTACTTGTCTCCTAAACTGGAGATGCTCGTTTGTAGTAAAGGCAAGTCTATTTTGTATTTATTACTGAAGCCGGGCACCACTTCCAGGTGTATTGTCAATAACTGGATACCTTTACCTGAGACAGTCCTGAGAGTAATATATTTATATGACTTGGTCAAAAAAAAAAAAAGGCAATCTGACAGAATCTAGTTATAAATAAACACAAGGGTCCTGTTATTCAGGGTCTGGCTACCAATGTATAGTTTGAAAACACTTTTCACAGGCTTTTGGGGAAAGTATTATACCAAATACCATATCATTAATGTATTGGGTTTATTCCTTCTTTGATCTAATTCCCTTTGATCTAACAGCTAGTGTTTAATTAAGACTAATCTTTGCTAATGAAAAGGGGAAAAAAAAAACCCACAGAAAATTAATGGTCATACTGTCAGACATAGGTCACCCTCTGACAAGGTCTGCAGCTTTTTCAATGTGAATCCTTTTGATGGACTTACTGCCTGCCATTACTGCTCTTGTCCAATGTCACAGGGGTACAGTCCATCAAAGTAACTGTTCATGAAGTATGTTGCACTGGTGCTAGCTGCCAGGGTGAGAGATGTAGTTACACTATTGAACAACACTGTGGCTGAATCCATTTCTTTCTTCTTCCTTTATCGTAACCCAGAAAAGGATTAAGAAGAAGCACTAACAACATCAAGAAATGCTACCATCCTCACAAGTCCAGATCTTAAGCTCTTCCATCCTTTTCTAATTGCAAAGAAGGACTGGAAAATTTGTTGGTATAAAAATTAAAAAATAAAGTAAAAGTAATGTGTGTTCAGTTGCTGACAAGTAGGTGGCATCCTGTGGACACATTGCTCTCTGCAGGGCCATCAAAGTGGACACCACCTATGCAAAAACTCTCATCTAGTCCCTGCAGGGACCTAGCACAAATCTGGATAGCCGCTATGTTTGGTATCACTCACCTTTCCCACCAGTGCTTCCTGTCCTCCCTCAGGTGGACATTCCTTATGTTGCTTTTGGTCAAAACCACTGATCAATTCACAGAATCACAGAATCACAGAATGTTAGGAGTTGGAAGGGACCTCGAAAGACATTCTAGGCCAACCCCTCCGGCCCCCTTGCCAGACCAGGGTCACCTAGATTAGGTCACACAGGAACACATCCAGGTGGGGGTTGAATGTCTCCAGAGAAAGAGACTCCACAACCTCTCTAGGCAGCCTGTTCCAGTGCTCCATCACCTTCACAGTGAGAAAGTGCCTCCTTACATTCACATGGAGCTTCCTCTGCTCCAGCTTGCACCTATTGCCCCTTGTCCCATCACTGAGAAGATCCTGGCTCTGTCCTCCTGACTCTTGCCCTTAACGTACTTATAAACATTAATAAGGTCACCTCTCAGTCTCCTCCAAGCTAAACAGGCCCAGCTTTCTCAGCCTGTCCTCATAAGAAAGATGTTCCACTCCCTTAATCACCTTGGTGACCCTGTGCTGATCTCTTTCAAGGAGTTCTGTGTCCTTCTTGCACTGAGGGGCGTAACACTGGACATAGTATTCAGGTGTGTTCTCACCAGGGCAGAATAGAGGGGAATTCACAAGCAAATCTGAATAGTTCAAAGGTTCATAAAATCAGATTCTGAAAGACTCTGTTTATGTTGATAGTATGTTTAATAGTGCATTTGATATCTTATCAGTATGTTTCTGAAGTAATAAGCCCCACAAATGCTTGGTAGAGATGTATTAGAGATCTGTTACCAGGAGCCTTTGCTTTCTGCTCTTCCCCCTCCTCTGATCACTGCACAGCAACTTCTCTACTTTACCCTGATAAGTATTGTTTCCCAAGTAATGTAATGAAACATCATTCACCACCGATCTATTTATTTTTCCCACACACAAAATGTCCTTCACATTTTGTTTCACATTTATTTTTAGCTGCAGCTATCATGGTCTCAGTCAGGTTTGGTGACATACCCTGTTGTGTGTAAGTGCATGCAGCTACTGGGGAAACTTCCACAATGTTCCTCACTTCCCCTCAAAAATCGGTGCACGGGAGGGTGTGAGTATGCCTTGAAATGTCTGAAAATATTTCTGACTAAATGTTTGCAGTAAACTTCCAAGTTTTTGGAGCCTTCTACCTTGATTACTCAGCAGTAGCACAGATACGATGAGCCTCCCCTACGTTCAGCCACACATCTCACGCTGCCGCTTTGCTGGGCATTTAAACATAGCCCTTTGCTTAGACTACACATCGCTTTTTGAGAAGGGAAAGGGTGGCACAATGAATTATTTTGAACTTCTAAAAGTAACCTTGAACTTCGCAAGTGCTTATTTTCTAAGCACATACATATTCCCACCAATCTGCATCTGCCTTGTTTTGCCTGCACCCCATGGCATTGTTACTTTGTCGTGTTAAACAACCGCTGTATCCCAAAGGTAGTTTCCTTTCTGTGACAGACAGACTAAAGCCTGCACGCACCACTACATGCAAGGGGCTTTGGGATCTTCCACAAAGGAGAGCATTGAGCCTTATCGTAACTATACTTCCACATTTTTCTGAGGTTTGTCGATCACTGATATTATTATTACCTCTTTCAATGCCTCAAGAGGAGAAATAGGTTCTAATATTTCCACTGATCCATGGAGACACAGAAAAGGAATGGGGGGAAAAAAAAGATATGAAGGTACTTAAAGAATCAAGATAAGTTTCTCAGATGATGATGTAGTGCATTGCTTTGCTCATTGTTATCTCTGCATTCTTTTTATTCTGCAAAGAAAAAGGAGCTGTGATTCATGACTGCCTTTATTTGTTTCTCATCAAATTCCTTGGGATTTGCCTATCATAGGAAATGTTTTAATTGCATTGTCAGTATTCATTAAACTTCATTTTTCCTTGAAATTCATTTTCTGTCATGAATGAAAACTTAAAAAAAATGTATCTCCTTTAGGAAAACTACCTAAATCCCTTTAACCATGAGAAGTGATGTTTTTCACGGTGAAAAGAGGCAAAAAATCTGACTTTGTAAACACTTAGCACAAAAATCCATGTAAACAATAACATGAGCAATTATTATTTATAGAACCTGAAACAAAAGTAAATGTTGGAGAAGTGAGAGAAAATAAAAATGCCTTGAGGAGTATGAAAGGAACACCCCAAATGAAATAACCTACTGCTGCCGATAGCTTAGCCATAGAGAAGATCCTCCCTGACTCACCCAGTTCTCATTAACACAGACTGAGCATTGCAGCCAGGCTGGAATGAGCAAGATGACAAAATCCAGAAAGAGCCAGGAACCATCAGTGGCAAGACATGGTAAATAACCACTTCTTCACCTAGTCCCCTGAGCACATTTTAAATTAGAGCTATATTTACAGAGTTAAGAGCAGCAAGTACAGAGTAAGCCTCACCTACCTCACTTTTTCAGGTTTCTCTCTGTCAAGCTTTTATAGTTCTGGTGCTGGAAGTGGTAGGAAGAAGGCATTGGGTGGCCTCGGAGAGGATATCCACTGTGAGAATACAGCTTACGGGACTGATTGTATCTACACACAAAAACCCTAGGCAGAGAAATTAATTTATGATATACTACATTTAACAAAATTCCTCAGCACATTATGTTCCCCAAAGTCTAATTAACCATTAGGTTAATTCTTTTAAATGTAGGCTTATTATAATTTCTCCCTTAGGTATTTGACATCTTTAGATGCCCATTGTACTTTAATTTCAATTTTAATTTTTTTTTTTTTTATTTAATCCAGCAATCAGAGAAATCTGACTGGTTTCAGACACTTTGGTTATAGTTTTTGAACTAAGTCTTTGGCTGTTCTTTCTGCTGATTTACAGCAGCTGACAGATGATTAAAGCTCCATGTGTCTAATCACCAAGAAGTTATTTCCCTTTCTGCTTTTTCTGATTGACAGGAAAGGTGAGAAATGAAAGTTCAAACAGACTGTAGCAAATGAGATAATTTTAAACTTACCACTGCGCAGAGAAAGCAGCACTTCACATTACCAAATGGAGAAAAAATAGTGCCCCACCTGTCAAAATTTCGACATTGTCAGAATCTTTATCCAATTATGGGTTTGATTTTCTTTTTGATAGCAGGAACTGAGACATGATTATGATGTGTGTGTCCTGTATTAAAAAAAATGCATTGCATGATTTTTTTTAGTGTGTCCTCTGGAGATGTAAAGGTGTTTTAATGCTGTGGTTTTAAGGGAAGTGATGGGAATTGGGAAGCGATGGGGGAAGGATAGGGAAGAAAAGAGATGAGGAAGCAAGGAGAAGGAAAGGGATGACTCAGTGCCTGTGAGTACAATTCTAGATGGAAAACATAACTAAAAGATAGATGAGGTAACAACACTAGAATATAACTAAAGTAGTTTTACTTGCTCTTGTAACTTGTTTGAGGGATGCTCAAGCAGGAATCTTTGTTTAAATCCAGGGGACCCATTAGACAGGGAGACAGATAGACTCTTTGCAGAAATGGAGACTGCTGGAGCCAAGCAGTCTCTTGTCACTCAGAGTATTCACATGCAGAGATTTCTCTTCTTTAATCCCCAGTGGTGTTCCTGGGTTGAGAAATAATGAATGTATTGGGATTATGTGAGTCAATTTACTCCAGTTTGGCAACTCATCACACAAGCAGTTGCATTGTGTATAGATATGGAGAAATATGAACACACCTATGATGCAGATTTTGGTGACTTTGAAAAGAGCAGAGAGAAGTCATATTTCTTGATTATGCCTCTCATGGGACAGTAATGGAACAATGTCCTTTCTCTCTTGTTAGGTTGAAACTCTATTTCAGTGTAAACTAAGCTTATCGGGCTTCCTAGGTGTTTTGCTGTTCAACTTAGCTAGCAGGTAACAGTTTGAGTAAAATGTAGACTGCTGCTCTTAAGATCAGTATTTGAGATCATCATTACTTAATCAAATACTCCTAGTAATTTAGAGTGCAGCATAGTTGATTTTCTGAACTTAGACTCTTGAAGAACCAGTATTCTTTGAAGACACTGCTTTTTTTTTTTTGTTGTTGTCAGGAAAAGACATTTGACATACATTAAATTCATTAGGCTGTGACGTAACTAATATTAGAACTTTGGCTATAATGTTACATGAATCTAATGCTATTGGAATATTTGTTCTAGTGGTTATCTGCGTCTGCAGAAAGAATTCCAGTTACTGTCACATCTATACACCAGCAATAACAACTAAAGATTAAATCCTGATGAGTGAGATGCAAGCAAATTTCATTTGTCTCGGTGTCTTTCAGCCTAAACAAGTATGCACAGCATCCACTTTTTTTAGGAGTCTCTTGAGCAGACAATCAGGATTCCATGAGATTACATTTCCTGCTTCAGTGAATATTTGGGAATGTATTGACCCACTTCATCTCATTTGGGATTATTTTAAGTCTTGGAAGAATGAGTAAAAGAGAAATGTAGTTAGCAGTCTACACCTGAACTACACAGTATTGTGATTCTCAAGCAGGAAAACAGCAGCAAGTGACTAATAAGTGACTGTAGATAGAGTTATGCTCTTTTGTTAGACGTTCTCTGAAAACACTGGACCTGCTTCCCGTGGCACTGCGCTCACAGTGATGCAGAGGAGGGATGCCATGTCTCCTCACTTTGACGTGTGGCATAGCCTCAGAAATCCACAGGCATTTTGTCTAGGGAGCATGTAATGGTTAATGTTTTGTTCCAGGCATGATTTTATACCATGTTTTTAACCCTGGGAATAATTCTCATCTGTGAATTCCCCCATGATCTTGGGCTCAGCTGCAAATGCTAATGTATTTGCATGCTTTTGCTAGCATTCAAACTTTTACACTTTACAAATATACAGATTTTTTGTTTGTTTGTTTGTTTCAATTCCAATTTTCTTCTATATTGCAAATATGTATGGCAGAATTTCAGGATAGTGCATCCTCCTTCCTGTAACAAGTTTGGAAATAGCCTTATGTCTCATCATGTAAGTGATTAAGATACTATTTCTTTCCTATTTAAAAATGTTTAAAATTGCAAGGCTACAGGGATTTGTACTAAATTTCCTTTAATATGTCAAAGATTTCTTAGTTCTAGCATTATCCATGAAAAGCAAGAAATGCGAAACATAAACCCATCCTCTGTGGGCAGAATGCCTCTGGCAGCTAAAACTGAAGGAGTGGACTTCGTTACCCTACATCTCCAAAACAGCAATAGTTGCAAAAGTCACAATATTGCCTTAAGGTTATTTCTTATCTTACCAAATGCCTTTAGGGGACAGTCAATCTTTGTTCTCTCTCAGACACTGAAATGCAGTTCATATTTCATTTATTAAGGGAGAGGTAAGAACTTGTTACATATTTTTACCTCCTTGGAAATACGTTTATATAAACTTCCATATTAGCACAAGTATGTAAAGAAAATGTATTTGCAATAAAAAGAGAGGAGGATTGGTTTAAGAAGCAATATTCAGCACTGAATATTTTCATGCTTATTGGCAGGTGATGTGTTTGGGTCACTTAAAAACATACCTTTCCCACCAACATAAGGTGCTTCGTAGTGGAGACACAGAAGAGGACATTAAAGAAAGCAAAGATGACAACAGCCTGATTATTTCTCTCCTTTAATAGAAAAAACATGGATTTAAAAATAACTGTAATCCAGCTGTTTAAATCTGCTCAGTGCTTTTGAGTTTGAAATTGTGTCTAGTAAAACATTTTGAGGGAAGTTCTGATAAAGATTTCCACTTGAATTTCAACAATCTAGAGTTCTAGTTCTCAACATCAGAGGTAGCTTTCTCATGTAATGTGAAGTATCTGGAGTCTGGGTACAGACACATAAGATGTAAAATAGAACAGAAATATTTTTTGCTTTGCTATAAACTATGCTGTATATTCCATTCCAAAGTTAAACCAAAGCTGGACTAGAACTGGAGTTCCGACCCTCAAAACATTCAAGGCCAAGTTCAGAAGGACTTGGGCATAAAGCATCTTCTTTTCTAGCAGTGAGCACCTGCCACCTCGACATTCAAGGAATCCTGGTTCTCACCAAGCTGGAGGGTTGACGGTAGCCAAGGGAAAAACAACTTTTATAAAGATTGTATCCTGCCTTTGCAAAATCCAGTGACTTTCACTCTGTCATGAATTCATCATAGGGATTATTGCCTCCCACAGAATTAATATCCTACGTCTAGACATAAATAAGCGCTCCTGTCTTTCTGTCTCCTCTGGGTTCAGACCACTGTGAGTACAGGGTTGCGGGCTTGGGGTGAGCCCAGCCTGAGATCAGGAGGGGTGCAAAACACTGCAGGTCACTAGGACTTTGCTAGTGAGAGGTGTACTCTCTGCTCCACCTGTGTGGTGGGTTGACCCTGGCTGGAGGCCAGATGCCCTCCAAAACTGCTCTATCACTCCCCCACCACCGCCTTAAAGCTCTGTCTTACCTGTAGCTAAAGCCTTTATGGGTAAATACATACCCTAATCTAAAAAAAAAGAAAAAAGATCATTACCTGTTTGAAGTGGAACATAAGGATGATCACTAAGTTTCATAGGAGATCACTGTTCCTGCTAATTGCACTATTTCTAGAAAAGGAAAATATGATGGTACATTGTATTATGTAACTGTACTATATTTATTGTTCAGGATCTTTATGCTCCTTTTAATCTTCTATTCTACACATATCTCTTGAACTAAGAAAGAAAGAAAAAAAATAAGGAATGCTATTACTGAGAGCATGGCCTTTCTGACAAGTGCCAACTGATTCTAGCTGCATACATAAAGCATAACAATGTCTTGCAAAGAGTGCGATGTTCAAACTCTGTTATAAATTTTAATCATATAAAAATATGGATGACTGCAAAAACAGTTACCTCTATTTGCCTGTGCTTTGTGAATTTTGAGAGACAGTCATGTCATTACATGAGTGTCAATACAACTAACTATGAACTTTAGTTAAGTCTTACTTATTTTTGGTGATGAATACTGGAAGCAAGTAATCCAATGCATTAGTTGTAACAATACAAACGGATTGATTACCTACTACCTAGCACTGGATCAGGCAATTCTGTTGTGGATCCAATCTTTTTATCAGTTTAGGGAGGAAGTTGGTTGCATACAAACTCTACTGCATATTTAATGACATAAGGAATCCCCTTGGACCAATTAAATTTTTTGTTTACATTTCTGTTAGGTAAAGTTGTTTCCCAGTTTGGCATTACTTACTGCAGTTATGCAGCTGATGCAGGATTTATTGCTCATATGTTTTTCAGCAGTCATAAATCTAGCATATTCAGAGAGCTTTTTCTTAGTAATACAAAATTATACGATCAATTGTTTTAAGCTGATGCATATTCCTGAATATTAGGTCTGAAACCACACTGTTTCTGTCAATAGGGTTTTTGATGCTTGACATTTTGAATAGAATATGTATTAACTTTATTAACTTGCTTTGGTTTGTGTTAAGTTTAGAAATAGGGTATGGGCTATGAAAGGATATATCAGTTTTTAATACATCTAGGGAAAACGTGGGGGGCAGTTGGGTAGAATGCCACAGACGGACACAGTCTTGTAAAAGCAATTGCCTCCAGTGAAGTTACACCAATGAGGAAGTTGATGAGCAATTTTCACCCCACTCAATGATTTAAAGAAAGGAAACCACTACAAATTTCCTTTTCTTTCTGTTAGAGAAGCTTCACATGATTGTAAAACTCTATAGTGAGGTTTTTCCATCTTTAATCTACTGGGGGGAGTAAATTCAATTCATATATCTCAGCTGACACAGGTTGTGCCTTAGAAGGCAGAAAACACAGGTTTTGTAGCTAATAAAGTTAAAACAACACCTGACCATTTGTTCCTGATGATGATCTTCAGAGTTTTCCTCGCAGGGAGTAGCTGGAAGGAAAGGAGACAGAGAGCAAACAGGAGAGGAAGGATTGAGGTACTTTCATTTGCACATCTGAAATTGGTGATAAATGCTGAACACAAATGAAGTTTACATAAAGCCATGCAGAGGAAAAAATTTATGTATTTGAAGTGAGGGTAAACATTGTTCACTCCATAGAGTTGTGTTGTCCGTGGTACTCTGACTTTGCTGAGGGGAAAATTAATGTAAAGTGAAATAATGATGGGGGTTTCATTTTTTTGTCTGTTTTCACCACAATGTTTTTTGTCACAAATAAGTACATTAACTACTGGTGTTAACTACTACTCATTGGGAGTAGTACAGTTTGTATTCTCAATTATTCAAATATTCTGGTGAATGGCTCCAAACCAGTTGTTTGGAGTTTGTTATTGTTTCAATATTCGTTGGTATTGCTACTTTCTGTAAATTTCACCGTCCAGTTTAAATAATTTTCATATTTTATTTTGCTTCAAAGGTGCTTAATCAGGTGCAACTTGAATATTGTAGCTAGATCTTCCAAGTCAAAACAGAGTACCTAATTTTGTTTTTACTGTGTCTAAGCTCTACTTGCACATATTCAAATGAGAGCAGGATTGTACCCCATAACAGATAATTCCCAGGTAGGCAGTGATGAGGGCTAAAATTAAGTTTTAGTCCATAATGCTTTTCCTCACTGGGCTTGGTCTGGCTGGAACAGAGTTAGCTTTCTTTATAGCAGCCTGTATGGTACTGTCGTTTTGATTCATGACTAAAATGGTGGTGTTAACTCTGAGATGTTTTAGCTGTTGCTGAACAATGCTTGCAGTGTCATGGCCTTTTCTGTTTTGCATTTTGCCTCCCACAATGTATGTAGGCTGGGGGTGAGGAGGTTGGGAGGGGACACAGCCAGGACAGCTCACCCGAACTGACCAAAGGGACGTTCCATGCCATGTAATGACACGGTCATAATAAAAACTGGTGGGACAGACTTTCCAAGGTGGCCATTGTCCAGAAAACAGCTGGACATTGGTCTGTTGTGAGAGGAGCAAATGATAACCTTTGCATCCCAGGTTTGGGTTTTTTGTGTCTTTCCTTCATCTAATAAACTAACTTTGGATTGACCTGTGAGTTTTTCTTGGTTTTAGCTTATCCAGTTCTTTTCCCCATCCTGCTGCAGGCAGTGAATGAGAGATGGGGTGAGTGCTCAGTTGTTGATAGAGCCCTATTTTTCTAATATCCACAAGCTGCACTGTATTTAACTTGAAAATATTTTAGTAAAGACAGACCAATGCTACTGGAATCCTACACTACTGCCATCCAATTTAATACTCATATTTATATTTGGTATAATGTCAGTGTAGCCCAGGGGCAGAAATAGCAGTGAGACACTCTTCTGAAAGCATTTCTCGCTCCTGAAGATAACCAAATAATCAAGGACAGGCATACAAAACTCATCGAGCCACACCCAGAGGCAAAATTGCCAAGTATAAAAGTGATGACTTTCCCTCTACCCCCCCCCAAACAAATGCAACATTAAAAAAAAAGAAATGCAGAGTGTGCTTCCTAAGATGGACTTTTAATTGCATACTTTTACTACTTTGCCAGTGACTGTCATTGCTTTTCTGTGTATGGCATGCTAAGGTGCTATAGAGAGTCAACTAAACAGACAATTGTTACTTTTAAGTTGCAAATTCAAGGTGGCTTCTCACATTGCAGCATAAACATCAATGAAAATATCTGGAGAAAAGTTATAAGAGTTTGGTTTTAGAATCTAATTTTCAAAGTGGTGCAAAAACCTCCCATAAATTCTCCCTCTCTTTTTTTTTTTTCTTTTTCTTTCTTTTGGTAGTTGGACTTTGTCAATGTACACATGCAGTCACATTGCTCAACTAATAAACTGTTTCAGAAAATTCATTCCAGTATCTGTATCGTAATTTGTTGCTTTTCTTTGCCTGTAGTCTACACTGTTGTGCCTAAAACTTGAAGTATATACTGGAAATATCTCAATGTTTGAACTCAAACAGCCTGGCTTAGAACTCATGCAGCCTTTACCACTTTATTTTCACATATTTTACTTTAGGATAGGTATGGGCAAATAAAACAAAGTTACGTTAAATAATGTATGCCATATATGTTATATCAGACACATTTCTGAATTCTTACAGTATATTCCTACACCTACACATCAATTTCAAAATTACTGTTGAAGCAATGCAACATTTTAAAAGATGTTGTGATAAAGAACCATAGCAGCTCAGGGCATTTCTGTCCAAGTTGTTTTCCATTAAAGGTATTGTTTGATATCATTCATCTTCAACATGTTGTGTTTCCTCTGGGCTTCTATTACTATACCTGCTATGTCAGTCCTATTGTAGCAATGACAGTGATTTATCAAGCACATTAAATCTGCGGTATCTCTGGCTAGAAAAGCTAGTTTTTCAAATATTAAATCTCAGATGTGTCATATTTAACCTGCCCTGAACTCCTGAAGCAACACTGTTGTCCCTTTAAAAAAAACCCCAAAACAAAACAACCAAATTAGCAACTTTTTACCTCAGTATAACATAGAACATTATCAGCTGATGAAGTGAGGCCTGTCATAGAAGCATAAGCTTTACTTATACAAGGAAAGCCAACTTAATCCAAAGAGTCTGTCCCTCTTAAGCTTATCTTACCCCCTGATATGTCACTGTCTCCTTCTATTTTGTCTCACCATAAAAATGTCTAGCTGTCTCTTTAGATGATTTCTGCTGTTTGGCTCACTGGGCACAATGCACCAGGCTGAGCAGTTAGCTTGTGTTGCTTTGCCAAACCAATTCCTAATTTAGAGCTATCTATTAGATCATCTTGAAGTCTTCCCCTTTTCTGTGATCACTAATGTTGACACATCTAAAAGAGCACAGAGAGGAACATAAAAGACTACAAGAAGATGCTAAAGGAAAGATGAAAACAGCAGAGCGCATTTAGCTTTGTCAGCTATAAATGAATAGATGTAAGATGACAGATACTCAAAGTACAAGTGTAAGGAGTTATAACAATTTTTCAGGTTGGTCAGAAGGAAATAATCAACATTCATGGAATAACTGTGTATGATGGATGTTTTTATAATGGTATATGTAATGGTGTCAAGTGTTTTTTAACGCAGTAGGAAAGAAAAGTTTCTGAAGAACTTGAAATCGAAGGTGGACATTTTCAGAAGCATGGGTAAGAATGAGTCACCAGCACCTGTAGACTTCTGCTCTATGTTGTATGGGGCATCTGTGCTTCTAAAAAGTCTTTCACCTAACCCTTCTTTCTACATGCAGTAGAATAAATAACGGTGATGAAAAGGAACACAGTTCAAATGAACGGTGACTGAGCTATCTAGGCTAACACACGTCAGTTGTGTGTATAAAGGGGCATGTTCAGAAAAATACATTTTCTTTCCCATGCTGATGAATGGGTCTAAGAGGTCCTCTCTAGTTTCTTTTTTTTAAGGTTGATAATACTTCTTTTGGTGTGGGGTGGGAGGAACTAATTTCCTCTTTGAAGTGAAGTTATTAAGGTTATAGCAATCTACCTTTAAAAATTATTATAAGATAATATTTTTCAACAGTGGAATGTCTAAACTATAGAAAGTAGTGTAAAAGCTTTGTGCTGGCTTGATGCACATGGATGAGTTTCCCCCCTCTTTATTTTCTCTCTGATAGAACTTTAAAACCTGAAGTTACTTTATCTCACTCATAAGTTACCTTACTCAGAGCCAAATTTTTGTTTTGAGTCAATTGCAAAATTCCCTTTACCTGCAATATAATAATTCAGACCAAATAGATATAGCCCTTAGATAAGTTATCATCCATTCCTGCTAGGCATGTCTATTGTTTTCCATGTAAGATTGTATGCCAGTGGGCTGAACAACCAGCCGAGGAAGATAAATAACGTTCTCACCAGTGCCAGATTTTCAGTCCCTCTCCTCAGGGTTTTCTTTTATTGATTTAGAAAACAAAATATTTTGAGCAAAAAAACCCAACAACCCAGCCACTTAAAACAGCCAGAAAATTTCCAGCTTCATCCCAACTACTTCTGACCTTCAGGCAGACTGATAAGGTGGGTACTACCACCTTGCCTTAATAATTCTGTGACAGGTTCCATGTTAACCCTTCTAACGTTGGTGGGATCAGGAAATTCTTGCATTTCCATAGATCATGTTTCACAATGGTGCCATTAAAATTCATTTCATACTATCAAGTATGATGAAAAATGGAAGATGCAGTCAGCGTTTGCATCTTGCTTTATTTGCTGCTGTAATTAAAAACACTGATTTGTGGTTTATGGTAATCTTATGCAAAGTGAGAATATTCAGCTATTGGGTTGTTTCACTTTACCAGCTCAAGCCCTGCAGCTTGTGAGCAGAGCCTTGCAGATCTCAGTTTACCACTGGAAGGTGGTCATGAAGAACAAAATACTCATTATAACTCTTTCATTAATATATTGTCCCTGAACTTTGACATATGTAGGACCCAGGTTAGAAATGAACATGAGAGACCAGGATGGAGAATCACTGTACTGGACCTTACAGGCTGAAGTGGAAACATACAACATGATGCAGCATCCCAGGTTCACTTGAATTTTCTACTTATCCTCTGCTTCGCACTATTACTTTTCAACTCAATAGCATTACATAAATGTACATTTCATATCACACAGCTTCAGAAGTGTCTTAGAGACCAGGAAGTCTCCACCGTCATTAACCTGCCTGACCTTCAGGATGGTGTTCCAGAGAATTAGAAGACATGGTAGTTTGGATGAAAGTTTAATTCCATGGGGTTTTGATTGACTGATGAAAGTTTGCTTGAGTTGATGAAAGCTCTACTCGCATGTTCAGTACAGCAGGGACCAAACCAGAATGGCACTTTTTAACACCCCTTTCTTGTGCAGTTCTGATTATGTTTGGATAAGCTAATTTCTTACTCAACATACAGTTTATGGCTGTTTTTCTAATTATTCCCACTCTATTAACAGATTAATACATAAAAACTCCTCAGATTAATTGATTGCTTTTACACAAGACCCCCAAACAGATATAAAATGCTATGGAGAGGAAATGAATCAAGGGAAAGCCTGGCTGTTATGGTTAATGAACAAAATCTTTCCATGAAAGGGGTCGTCTTGGCAGCTATGACTACCATATTTGCAGCCTCTTCTAGAAACTTCATTTTGATTTGGGAAAGGAGCAGATCTTACAGAGGAGAGCAGAACGAAGTTTTGCGGAACCTTTCTTCTGATGAATAAAGTCCAAACCTGAGTCTTGAACTCTGTCTCTACGCATTTAGCTACATCAGGCTCTCCCACTATCTCAAATAGAGCAATCAGACAGTTGCCAGCTAGGAAAAGGTTATGTAGCAAAACCAATGTAAATTTGATAGCACAGAGTAACTGCTAAAACTTTTCTACTTAAATGGAAGCAGCAGGGGAGTTGTCAGCAAGAATGCAACAGCTGCATCCACTTTGTGCTCCCAGAATAAAAGGTTCCTCGGAGTTATGTGAGGACTGACATGCATAGCTTCAAATATGAATGCATTTCCTTATCTCCAGTGTATCAGTGAGAGATGTCTTTATGAGAATGAGCATTAATTATTCCTATTTTTAACTTGGTTTATGTGTAGGTTTTAGTCCAATGTTGTTATGTAGAAAATAACAAGGAAGTTTTGGCTGAGGCTGAACACAGACATTGAGAATGAGAAAGCAACCTGAACTATACAGGTGAAGATTCAAAGTATGTATGGGGCTGTTCATCTCCAGATAGCAATGCCAAATGCAGATCTGGGCCATCTCCTTCAGACTAAGCATGCAGGGAATTGGATTGCCATGAAGTCTGAAAAAAGATGGCTAAGTAGCGATTAATAACATGTGGAGTTTTGTTTGAATTGAGATAGGCACTGCGATTCAGTCTCAAGACTCAATCTGAGAATTTCTGTGAATTTTTTGCATTCCTGGTAAGAAAAGTGTTCACCAGCTAATGCATTTTATGCATTTTACAGAAAATAACTTCTACTTCTGTTTTTTGTGCTGAGTCCTAGCTTTTCGAGGCTTCTTTTTAGTATACCTGCTGTTTCTTTAGTAGCCAATCTTTGTATCTGTGACAGCTTAGCTTGAGCAACTGGAAGTAAGTATAATATTTATCATTAATTTTTTTCAGGATCTTTATGCTCACAAGATTTTTGTTTCAGTCTACTGGACATCTCTATCAATACAGGTATTTGTCTTAAAATGCTTTTAGAGAGCGAATTCCTATTAAGCTGAAATATGTTTTGTCTCCAAGTACAGAACTGACCTTTCGTAAAGTTGAATATAGCAAATTTATTTTCTTTATTCTAATCAAGACTGCTGCTTTTTTTCCCTGAGATTGATCTTTCCTTCTTCATGCTAAATGCATTTACTGATTTTGTAATATCACTTGATTTCATCCATAGCCTGTCATTTTTCTGTTAAGATCCTTCATGAAACTATTTTAAAACTTTGAGTCCCAAAATTTATCTCATAGACTCTCCACTAATAATAATTTAGACAATAAACGTTCATTGCTGTGTTTAATAGGTTTTGTGAGTTCTTCATCCATCTTCTAATATTTCCATTCTTTCCTCACCATCATTGATTATTTTCTATAAGTCAAATGAGTTTACTTATGGAAAAATCAAAGAAAATTATTGAATTAGTGTGGCAGGATCTGTGATAAAACTGCTGCTTTGTATCCAGTTTTTCATTTGTAGCCAGGCTCCATTTGATTCTTCTTCAAACCTTTTTTAATTCCATTTTACCCTCTTTTTCAATATGGGTTATTTCTACCTGAAGGGAGGTTGTGAGGAGGTGGGCGATGGTCTCTTCAGCCAGGTGACAGGAGATAGGACAAGGGGAAATCACAGAATCACAGAATCGTAGGGGTTGGAAGGAACCTCGAGAGATCATCAGGTCCAAACCCCTGCCAAAGCAGCTCCCTAGCTCATATTGCACAGATAGGCGTCCAGACAGGTCTTGAATATCTCCAGAGAAGGAGACTCCACCACCTCCCTGGGCAGCCTATTCCACTGCTCTGTCACCCTCACTGAGAAAAAGTTCTTCCGCATGTTGGTGAGGAACTTCCTGTGCTCCAATTTGCAGCCATTGCTCCTAGTCCTGTCCCCACAGACCACTGAAAAGGGGTTGGCCAATTCCCCCTGCATCCCATGCCTAAGATATTTATAAACATTAATTATGTCCCCTTAAGTCTTAAGTCTTCTTTTCTCTAGACTGAACAGTACCAGCTCACTCAGCCTGTCCTCATACGGGAGATGTTCCAGGCCCTTAATCATCTTTGTAGCCCTAAGTTTTGCTTAGGCAAAACTGGCACTAAGTTGTGCCAGAACAGGTTTAGATTAGACATTAGAAAAAAATTTTTTACTGAAAGAGTTGTCAGGGCCTGGAACAGGCTGTCCAGGGAGGTGGTTGAGTCATCTTCCCTGGATGTGTTCAAAAAAAGGGTAGATGAGGTACTTAGGGATATGGTTTAGCTTAGGATGGGATTGGTTGGACTTGATGGTCTTAAAGGTCTTTTCCAACCTTGTGATTCTGTGAGTACTCTTAAATGAATACTCTAGTCTAATCATGAATCAGATGACAGATGTAAAAAAAAATTAAAAAAGGAAATATGCTAAGGTGTACCCCCAGTATCTTGTACTAATTTTTCTAGGCTAAGATTATCCAGTCTTCTCAACTAGGATGCACTTTGTCAGAGTAAACTCCATCTCCAGACTCATTCATATACTTATTTTGGATATGCTTTCATAGCCAATGATGTCTTTGTAACTTGAACGCTGGAGCTAAATGTTAATTCAATTTGAGAACCATGAGAGAACCACCTCTTCTCTCACACATCCTCAATGCTTAGTCACTTCCATCTTCTCTCCCCAAGAGCAAGCTTGCTTTGTTTAAATACTTCTTGACTTCTAGTTTGACATACTTTTCTTTGCTGATCATCCCTCCTTTTTCAAATTCCTTTCAGATGCTACATACAGTTTGAATATCTGTCTCAAGGCGTCCATGCTGGAAAGTGTAGTCTTTTTCCTCCAAGGATTTCTCCGCCTTTTTCTGAAAGTACTATAAATACTCAGGATCTACAAGTTAAATTCTTGATTTGTCTCTCTCTACTCTGCCCTTGTGAGGCCCCATCTGGAGTACTGTGTCCAGATCTGGGGCCTGCAATACAAGAAAGATGTAGAACTGTTGGAGAGGGTTCAGAGGAGGGCCATGAAGATGATTAGAGGGTTGGAACACCTGCCCTACAAAGAGAGGCTGACGGAGCTGGGCTTGTTCAGCCTGGAGAAGAGAAGGCTGTGAGGGGGACCTCGTTGCAGCCTTCCAGTCCCTGAAGGGAGCAGAGAAACAGGAGGAGAATCAACTTTTAAAAGGGACAGACAATGGCAGGACACGGGGGAATGGATTAAAGCTAAAGGAAGGAAGGTTTAAATTTGATCTTAGGGGGAAGTTTTTTACAGGGAGAGTGGTGAGGTGCTGGAACAGGCTGCCCAGAGGAGTAGTGGATGCCCCGTCCCTGGAAGTGTTCAAGGCCAGGTTGGATGGGGCCCTGGGCAACCTTGTGTAGATCCAGGCCTGGAGGTTGCTGGCCCTGCCTGTGGCAGGGGGGTTGGAACTCTGTGATCCTTGGGGTCCTGTCCAACCCATGCCATTCTATGATTCTGTCACACTTCTGTCCCTCAGTAGTTTGCTTGATCTTCCCCAACTTGTTCCATTTTTTTCCTCCTCTGAGTCTCTCATTTCAAAATTAAGTACCTTTAGTTATTTTTGCTTGTTTAACATTTAATTTGCAGCCTTGCAACTTTCATTATTTTTAACATCAGCTGTATCTTAAGTACTTATCAAACTAAGTTTAAAATAGCATTTCCTCTTTTGTAATCTAACTTTTTGATGAATAAATCTCTCAACCACCATCTCCAGGATCCTATGAATACCCACTTCATTTATTTGTAGGTCTGCCTCTAGTAGCTGTGAAGATTCTCATAGATGTATAAGTGTTGGTAATATTTCACTCTCTAGTAGCTCCATGAAGATCTCTATCCTTATCTATATCTGACCCAAAACCTCCCAATATCCTACCCGTAATTCATCTTTTATCATGCTTCTCCACATGATTCTGACTCAAAAAGATTGTGCTTTATGCATTTCATATCTTCTTATTTCCTGAAGTTTTTCATATCCTTAAGATAAAATCACCTTATGTCTTTATTTCTGTTGGTCCTGAACAGTGCATATCTTTTTGTACCTGTGTTCCTGCCACAGCTGCTGTTTTAATATGCTTCTGGTACCTGGAGAATATTATTTCTCGGGTTCTGTACCAACAGTTCTTATTCCTCAGTTTTGCCACTGAGACTGCCAACGTTAATATATAGCATTTCAATTACTTTTTACTGACCAGAAACTAATTTCCTTAGCTGGATTAATCTTTCACTATCAATTTCAGCTAACTGGCTACAGCTCTCGGCTATATGAGTACCTCCTGCTTTCTATCCATTCTCCTGACCACTGATAATCTTTTATCCAGTGCCGTGCCTTATCTATCTGATTTCTTTCTCCCTGTATATTAAAACTACAAAAAGACATGTAGAAAGGTTAATAAAATATAATATTAACCCTTTGAAGGGGAAATAACTGTATTTCTTAGATTTAAAACTCATCACAAAATTGGTTTTTAAGGCCATGGATTGGATCAAACCAGAGAGAAAGGAGGGGATGCTATATAACTATAAACTTAATTTCTTTTACCCCAAAACATCCATTAGTGCAAAATGATAAACTGTAGAAACCATTGTTGATCCTCATTACCCCATTTCACTCTACTTCTATTCATCATGATTTGAATGTGAGGACAATGAGACAATGATAACAAAATAATTCTGCTTTCTGCCTTTCAAGCCCTATTGAGGGAATTATTTTTATTTCAACTCCTTTCTGAATTGAATGCATACCAGGCATTTGTAGAACATATGAAAGCCAGCTAATGCTGAGGTGCCTAAAAGCATATTTACAGGACTACAAATGGCTGAGGTAGCATCACTTAGTGAAATACCACGTACAAGTATTACTGCTGAGATGCATAAAGTGTACGCAATTAGTCCATTGCAAATGTAAACTGAACTAGAATAATTTATATAATGTGAAGTATGCTACAAAATCAATATAATTTGAAATTACATTGAAAGCCATTTCCTTCAAGTTTCTATTTAGGATTTTGAAGTAGTTACTGACTATATTTTGCGTATAATAATAAGCCAGCAATGTTGCAGCCTTACAATACATTTTTATTCTGGTTTTCTAAATTTGTTGTTTAACCAGTAACTGGTTTAATGTCATTTACAGTGGTTTTGTTTTAGTATTTTTAATTCTCCGTTTTCCGGTTTGCTATAAAACTTACATTGCATTGAGTTACTCTTGGTTCAAAGAGGAAAAGGAGTCAAAATCTGCATTACTTGAAGTTGTTAGGATTCTCCAAAATGCTACTTTATATTTCCATGTTGTTTTTCACTTACTAAATCTTCTGTTCCACCTTTTAAAATAAACAGGATTTTTGCAGGACTGCAAGCATACTGCAAATATTTATGTGGGGGAATCTACAGATACTGAAGTTGCTCATGTTCCTACAAATTAAGGTTGAGACTGCACAGGATTTTACAGAGAAGAGCACTTCATTGTTTTCTCCTAGCCTTCTGTGTTCAGAATACTGCAACAGCTGCACAGAACCCTCTTTTATTCTTGTTTTGTGGAGCAGATTCAAACCATGCAAAGGCTATGATGGCTACAGTACTCTGACCTCTTTCTGTGCCCACTCTTACAGGGGAGAAAGATCCCAGCACTGTATGTCAGCACTGCCAGTGGGTCTCTGCATCCACATCTGTTCTCCTCACTGCACTTCGACATACACAGTTGCCAAAAGCCTTCTTTCTTCACAGCCATGCTCTGCACTGTCTTTCCTTACTGACAACTCCATCAGAAATATGGGGCTTTCCTCTCCTCCTGGCAAAATTTCCATCCCAGATATCTCATTGCTTAGTTTTGTCAGAGCAGTGGACCAGCTGCTATGCTTTCATATAGGCTGTGGCTTGATCCTAAATCCAATGCCCAGTGACTTCAGGTTGTCACTGCCTTTATTTCAGAGCAGAGGTGAAAGCAAAATCACTCTTTGTGCAGAAATAATTAAATTTTGTTAACATCATATGTCAGTAGTCTCAAACAGAGAGCTGATGAAACTTAAACTGGAACAGCACTTAATGTTTACCCATGACCTTGAAAAATCTTAGATGCTATTCCTCTGGACAGATGGCTAAGGAAATTTCAGCTGATGAGATAAGACAAATGGTAAGTACACATATGCACACAAAATAATTACAGTATTTCTTGAACAGACCTTCTCTGCAGTTAGTATTTCATTAAGTCTCTTACAGGAAACTGGTGGGTTTGGAATTTTGCATATTTGTTCAGATCTTGTTTTAAGAGGAAGGGAAATTTTTTTAAAACTAAAGAAAATTCTGTTTATTCACTTTTAAGTTATGTGAGGCTGAAACCAATGTTGCTTTTTCATTACACAGATAACAGACTAAAGGCATCCCAAACACAACTCAATGCAGGTTCACAGTGGGTAAATTTGACTGACAAAGTGTCTTCAGGCTTCATGGAAGTGAACTTTACTACTTAAAACTAAAGTATATTTTTAACTATTAAAAATCCCATAGTTATATTTTTAAATCCTTCCTTTTCCCACCATACTAATTCCTAAATTTTAATGTGAGGATTGATAAGTAAATAGTCCCTAAAGGTAATCTTTCAAATGTTGAGACATCTCTTGTTGTTACCATGAAACTGCAGATTTTGTCAATAGTTGCTAATTACTGTAACTCTCCACTAAATGACAAAGAACAAAATGTAGATCCAAAAGCAGCAATCAGTCATCACTGGCTATTTTAAAACAAAGCACTATATTTTCCTAAAAATACAAACAGGAGTTATCATAGAATCATAGAATGGTCTGGGTTGGAAGGGACCCCAAGGATCACAGAGTTCCAACCCCCCTGCCACAGGCAGGGCCACCAACCTCCAGGCCTGGAGCTACACAAGGTTGCCCAGGGCCCCATCCAACCTGGCCTTGAACACTTCCAGGGACGGGGCATCCACCACCTCTCTGGGCAGCCTGTTCCAGCACCTCACCATTCTCCCTGTAAAAAACTTCCCCCTAAGATCTAATTTAAACCTTCATTCCTTTAGCTTTAATCCATTCCCCCATGTCCTGCCATGACCATTCTTATACAGGAGATTAGATGTCCATTTTTATCTCAGGACAATGTATTACAGGCATAGCAATCATACCCAAAATTTAGACAGAATGAGAAGAGTGAACCCCAAGTTTGCAGAAGCTTGGCTAGAAGTTTATATATATAATGACTCCCTCTCTTCGTTTGATAAAATAAAGGATTTGCCAGCAGGTTTTGATGTTACGATTTTCATGCTTAATATATTTTGAATAACAAGAGTGACAGCTTTCAGTCTTTATAACATCATTTTGTATGTTTGTATATTGCCATTGTTTCTGTCCAGAAGGGAGTATTCCCTTTTTCGGCTTACCTAAAAACATAGTTATTCAAGACAACCAAGATGATAGACGAGCTTGTCTTTCCAAAATCAGTCTAGCACCACAGCTACTGTCCTAATAGTGACCTAATAGAGAAAGCAATTGATATTGCCCAGATAATACTTGGTAAACCAGATGCACCCCATTTACAGGCTGTGAGTTCTGCATTTGCTTAATTATCTGAGAGGAAGAGGACAGATGGACTGATAGAGAAGATGTGTTCTGAAAGCCAAAGCGGAGGACTAGGCCCAGAAACTCCTAAGCAAGGCACTTTTTAAAATCTGCTACCTGGTTCTATATTTCAGAATGTCTAAGGTCGTTATGTTTGTGAATATGAAAAGTGGTAAGCAGGACAGTCTTCAAAAAGTGCTGTTTACTAGCAACCCCATTGACTAAATACGTTTTTGTCAACACACTCAAGGAATTGAATGTCACATTGTTATTGTTTATTCTAAAACACAGTACACTAAGCAAAATAATACCCAGTTCTGCATGCTAATAAGTGCTAATTGCTTCCTGAGCAGCAGGTTTTGCTGCTTTCTAGAATTAAACTAATTTATAAAGTTATTAAAAAAATAAAGATGAGATACCTTGGAAGTAAAATAGTTTGGGAAATGACCTTGATAGTTTCTTCACATTGTAAAAAGCAAGTTAAAATCATTGAGTAGCACATATATTTGAAAGTCTGCAGGAAGTAGCTGTTTTCACACAATTCAAAATGAGGGGGGAAAGGGAAAAAATATGAGCCTCTTTTTACATCATAAAAATGCTCAAGATTCCCATGGCTCTCTTTGAGAAAGTTAAAATCTGATTCTCCTGTAGGGGCAATGAAGAAGTCAGTGCACAGATAAGCAACTTGATGTTGCTTCAGAATCTACAGCACTCATAATATGGAGAGTCTGACAGGTCCATTATTCTACTGGTGGCATGAAAGGATAGTTTTTAAGACAGAATGTGGCCCAGTGGGATATTACAAGGACTAACACATAGATGTTAAAAAAAGAAAAGATGAAAACAGCCACCAAAAAAAAAAAAAATCTCTTACCATTCGTGGAAGTATTGGAGTCATTAAAGTAATATTATCAGCTAAATCATAGTGTCATAGGATTTCATTAAAGATGACCTGCTTAGTCTTCCCCAGAGCAGGAGGGACTCTATTCTTTTTCAGAATACAACTTATTGTCCAATATGAAACGTAGGCAAACATCAAAACAAAAGAGCTCCCCTGCCTACCTTGGGTAAGGAGATTGAAGAAACACATACTCTCCACTGTCTTCTTTTTAATCCCCCTGCTTCAGGTCTCTTGTAGGATGCTAATCCCCCCACCCTAGCCCCTCCTGCTCCAGTCAGAACTGAGCCACTTGCTGATTTTTATAATCACTGGTTTCTTTTCCAGTAGGTCCTATAATTGAAAGTGTGCAGCTCACTGCAGGCTAAGGGGGCCCTAAGTGGCCAAATGTCTCTGTTAAAGGAATTTGTGCCTCTTCAAACAACTAGGCTAGTCATAGTGAAGAAGTCCCCTCCCATTGCCCTCTCACGGACCATACCGTTTGTCTCATAAAATTCCTACAAGTTTCTCTAAATGATGCTTATTAGTTAATTTTGTGTGGCTCAGGCTAATAGCTGCATTTCACATATCCACCTTAGGATTTGCAACACCAGCAGCAGAGAAATAGCTCTTATTTCCTAATATACCATTTTTTTTCCTTGATCATTTATATCACAGAAGAGCATGAATGAAATGACAACAAAAAAAAATCCCCCAGAAACATGTGATGGAGATAATTTAACCAACACTTTTCAGTAATAACCTGTTTCTCTTATTTTCCTTGCTTTTCTCCATATGTGCTCAGATTCTGTCTCTGGAAACGCTCGGTGCAGTGAGATGCAAGAGTGTAACATGGTCGGAGAATAACTTGGATTTTATGTAAGCAAGGTATACACTGACTCTAGAAACTGCATGGGCTCCTGTCTTATCTAGACTCCAGACACCTCTGCTAACTGCCTCTGCTTAACAAGTATGTCCTGTATTTCTGTGTCTCTAAAAAGGGTGTAATACTTTCCTATTTTAAAGTGCTGCTGTGAAGATAAATACATTAGAAAAGAGGTCGGATGAGATCTGGCAGTAAAGAAGATTCTTAGGATAGATAGTTAATTCAGTGAAGATAATGTACTATTGTCCCCTGAATAAAACACTTAGCTCATTTTGGCCTCTAACCACATTTTCAGCATCATTTGAAAGCAAAGTTTTAATTATTTCATTGCTGCTTAATCTTTTAAAGCATAACATTTAATCATATACACTCATGCATCTGCAAAGTAACTGCTGCAGCATGGTGGTGTAAACGGCAAAAATCTGTTAGTGACAGTTAGTGTTTTAAAGAATCACCAGAATAATTTGGTTAGGCACTACAGCTTGCTAAGTTTGCTTCTAATGGGTGATACATGCCAAATAGGAAAGATACTGTTCAAAGAGAAAAATTATTCAATATTCCATCTCTGTGTGACATCTGCAACAGAACTGCTGGTATCAGCTCAGAGGAAAATGTCTTTTACTTTGGTCATCATAACAGAGCTTATTATCTTGGATACAAATTAAACCACAATGTACAGATGGAAAACTTTTTTTCTGACAGAGCACCAGCAACAGATAACAATTTGTTGCTTTCTAGTCCTTTTATGCATCACATTTAGCTGAGTACAAGAAACAAAAATACTTATAAATCAGTATATAGATGAAACTGCAGGACTCAGTCATGTCTTTGTATCAAATCAGCTTGTAAATGAGATAAAGTGAATATTAATTTTAGAGACATGGAAGCTCATAAATTATCCCCCAAATAAATGGTAGAGTACCCCTCATATTTGGTTGCATTTGAAATAATGGAAATTGGCTTAAAATTAGTTCTAATGCAAATTAGAAACACTAAAAGCAGCTGATTTTCAGTTTTCTTAGAGTAAGTAACCATTAGTTATGTAATTCAATACAATTATATCTACATATTCTCTGGGCAATGTATTTTTAGATGATTTTAGGAAAATGACTCTCTGAAATTCACATTAGTTTGTTTACATTCAGGAAGTTCAAGGCTGAAAAAAAAAGCCAGGGCCAGTAAATAAGAGGAGTCTGTAAAGCTATCTTGCTGGGATGATAACTGTATTTTGACTGTGGTTCCTCATTTCTCCAGCACTAACACACAGGAAATTGTATTACATGAAATAATAATTGTTTTTCTAAAGGGATAAAGTTCATTTCATGCTGCAGTACGTTAACTTAATACAGTGGCACACCACTGCATTAATACATTTAACTCAATTTTATACAATGCCGTTATTGCAGAGATCTATGAAGCTGCATAGCTTGGCTTTGCTAGGCTTTGTAGAAACCTCTTCATTAGTTTCCATTTACATGGATCTGTATCTCTTGAGGTGCACTTTAATTTGTGAATTCAAAGTGTCAAATAGCACCTGTGTTCCCATGAAAACATAAATTACACAAACAAAATTAGATCCAAAAGGACTGTCTACAAGAACACGGTTGAACTCCTCATAACCAGCCACTGTTTAACCCTGGAGATGCTTGAAAATTACAGGCACATCATGTGCTGAGACTAATTTTCCCTAGGTCTCTAAACCTCAGCTTCAGGATAAGCCCTAGAGCCCTGCCAGTCAGATAGTGTTGAACAGCTGAGAGCATGGCTCACAAGCAAACTCTGCCAGATGCCATCAGAAAAGGTGTTTCTTTTCCTCAGAGGTCGTGCTTTGGTGAGTCTGCTCAGGTCCATGGGGAGAGAATGCCGCTAGGTCTGGCACTTATGTCCATGGCCAGGAGCACTATCTGGGCTGGAGAAGGTGAAGGAAGCCAGAAAGGAGGGCAAATGTACAAGAGAACAGATTGACAAAATGAAAATATAAACACCAAGAGCATGACCTCAGCCTACCTCTGATTTCCTCATTAGCCTCTGTTTACTCGTATTTGCTGACTCACCACCAAAATAATAGTTTCCTCAAATCAACATGTTTCCAAAGGGCCACCTACTTTTCTGGCTTAGACAAAAAAAAAATGCTTGCCTCGTTTAGAAATATTGATCATATACTTGTGAAGGAGGAGAGGAGAGGAGAGGAGAGGAGAGGGGCGAGAGGCAGCAGCGTGATCAAATAGCTGAAATTATTTCCATAAGGACAATGATTGAATTGGCTGGAGAAGAGGTGCTTCTGCAGAGCAAGATATGANAGAGGAGAGGAGAGGAGAGGAGAGGAGGAAAATTATGTATTCTGTCTGATTTTTCGTCCAGACTATGAATCAGAAATACCAGCTGTGACCTTTAGGAATACACAGTCTTCCAACACTTAGCTGCTGAACCAGTGTGTGTGAAATTCCTCCTCAACAGTTAATCTCGGAAATTAGTGCAGTTTCATTTCTCTCCTGGCTCTATGGGATGAATTCAGTTATTTGTCTGGAACAGGATTTCTAAAGAACTGCTCTGTTTTGTGGTGTGAGAGAGACTCAAGAGAGGCAATCTTGAGATCTTCAGTGCCTGAGGGCGTTTCCTGTTTCTTGTAGCAGTGAACTTATCTGTGCTCCTTCAGAGGAGCAAAAAACAAGATGAAATAACTCCTACTTTATCACCAGCCTCTGAATGTTTCTGTGCTACCCTTTCCTGTCACCCAGCGAGGGCTGACTTCTCCTTCCCAGTCCCAGATGATTAAACACCGTGATTTCTCTTAGACTCTGAGAGAGCTGCTTTTGCGTTAGGAGTATTAAAAGCTAATAACAAGGAACAATCCTACATGAGAAATATTCAGCTTTTTCCTGTTCTCATTATCAGTGGCATAATCAACTGAATTATAGAATCGGCTTTTTTCCAGACAATGAGCTCTCTGAAGAAAACAAAGCAAAGGCTGTGCACTTTCCTCAGTGATACCTCTGGCTCAACTGAAGCAGAGTATTAACAGTCCTAATTTTCTAAGAAGTCAGAACTCTCTCAAGTAACTTAAATGACCTGACCATAATTTTCAGAAGTGATGGGATATACCACCTCCCTGCATTTCCAGATGCATTTCCAGGGAGCTTTCTAACCCTGATCAAAAGAAGTCAGGCAGAGTATGAGTCTAGGTCACATAGAAAACATGCACTTTGTGCATGTATATCCATAGATCTTTCAAAGCTGTTAACCACTGTAACAGTTGAGCTCTTCTTGTACCTCTGTGAAACAGGTTTGTATCATTCAACACTATCCTACAAATGGGTTCTTTAAACAAAAATTGCCTAATTCCTTGGTGACTCATATCCCTAAGTGATTTCAGAGACCGTCTCACATCTGCGAGTGACTCAGGTACATTTAGCACACTAATTCTTGCTGGAAATGAGTGGGATTTTGGCATCTGAATTCCTTATAAGCTTTTGCAAAATGTATCCTAAATAACTCTCTAAAGGTCACAGAGGGATTATTTAGTGAAATTAGAAGTGTTGCTTTGATTTCCTGAGGTCCCATCTAGTATTCTTACAATCCATCCACCTCCTGTGTCAGCAATTCCTCAGAAATCTGTATTTCTATTAATACTTTAGTACAAAACACAGCAGTTTCCTGATGTGACTGTCTCTATAACACAAACCAAGAATGTGTTTTGTGGAGAACCCACCCTTTAATAAAAGGGTTCTTTTTGTTGTTGGTTTTGTTTGGTTTTTTTATGTATGCAGTGTTTGGACTGGTGGAATAGTGCACAGCAGAGAGACATGACTTGTGTTCTGACAATTTTAGCAGGTGCATAGTGCTATCTGGATGTTGGTTTGAAGGCCCTCACACAACTGGCCACTCCCTCCATGCACTTAAATACATCCTTTTTTTTTTTTTAATCCTGTGATATGCTTGCTATTTATGGAATTCTTTAGGATATGCTGAGCAGCGACAGTACTTCTAAAAATAGTTCCAGAATTATATTATTCTATGGCATAATATAAGCCCAAAAATCATTACAAATTTACAGGTTTTTAGGAGGTTGGGAAAGGAGTTACATATATAGCCCCCAACTCCCAGGGAAGCTGGAAAGGGTCTTTTGAGCATTTCACATTCTGCAGTGAATCATAATTCCAGACAAGCTTTAATACTGATGAGATTGGCTTCTCTGACCTCACAGGTATGAGAAGCACAGCTTAGGTAAAACCATCCAGTAGGAAAGATCATTTGGATTATAAATTAATATATTAGGGAGCATCCTGGGAGTGGGATGACTTATAAAAATTGAAAATAGAAAACAATTGCCCTCTAGCTAAATTCTTCATAAAATTTAGCCTGGATCCTCAGAGTCTCCATTTAGATTTAGAATAATATTTTTCATAAGTTTTCACATAATAATAGTTTTTTCATCTGACAGCTGATGAATGAAGATTCAAAATATACAAGGAAGTTTGAAAAGATTTAGAGGGTTCTTTTCAGCTACGGTGCAATATGTAGATAATGCATACGTAAAAATTTGTACATGTACATAGTTATGTATGTGTAAGTATATATGTATAGGTATGTAGTTATATACTAAATTATACTAGCTCTTTAAATTGTGAAGCTGACACAAATTCAATGTACTAGTATTGCAAAACTAGCTGTATTTCAACATGCAACTTGTCTGCCTAGCCTCTTTAGATTTTGTGAAGTATTTTTCTTGGAATGCTTATCAGTGACAAATTTACACCTCAAGAGAAATTGTTAGCCTGTGGCTAAAGTTTCTGGACAGATTGAAAACTCTAGTTCCAGTTACCATTCAAGGAACAAATTCAGTTCTTCGCTTGCTAGAGTTTTTTCTTTTGTCTACTGCAGGACATACACACAGGTAAATAGCCTTAGGTTTTATTTATCCTGTTGTTATTGCTAACTGTGATGAAGACATATCTAATGGTCTTACAGAAGTTCCAGACTACATGGCAATTAGCGGCCAAGCAACCACGCGTCCTGTAGCATCCCCAGGGTCTGAGACTCAACAGATGTCTGATGTGCAGCAGTTCTTTTTGTGAGGATATGGTATGCCGTGCTGTCATGGATGGAGTCATAGAGATGCACTTCACTCACAGAGAGAAGCATCAATGTATTTTGCTAATGACAAAGTAAGTTAAAAAAGATCACTGGTAAAAGCGACAGTGGTTTAACAAGATTCAGTGGCAAGGTACACTTGGTTATTTACTGAAAATGGGACAGGGTCAGACAAAACTGTGAGGAAGATCTTCTCAGTGAAGTTCAGATAGGATCCACTTAATTTTTAAAAGCCTCCTCAGAGAGGAGTCTAGGTGAAGCTGGATCCAATCCCAGTCTCAGACTTGGTCAATTGTTGATGTCTAAAGGATTATATGTGCACAATCAATTATTCTCAAGTCAATTACCAAGTATCTGATGCTATAGGCTTTTCACAACCTTGAGGAGTAACTTTAAGAGGTATCCCTACTTAAGGGAAGATCCTGACATACAGGCTGCTGCTATGCAAGAGAGCTCAAAGAGCTCTTGGGCTGCTCACTGTTTATGGGGGTACAATGATTGACTCATTCGCACACTGGCCACCAACGCTGGTTTCTTCAAAATTTGGCTTGAGTTGACCGTTGACCATTGACCAGCACTGTGATTAGGTGGTCTCATTTCTCAAATTAGCCCTTGGCTATTGTGTCATTATCTGTCTCTGAATCCACTTGAAGCCAGATGCAACCATCATGACCAGCCACATCCGTTACTGCCACTGGTGGTTATCACTTGAGCAGGGTTATGGGAAATAAAGGTCAGGTTGGGGAGAGGGAGCATACATGGCACTACAAGGTAACAGGTCAACACTTGGTTTCTTTGTCCTTCAGAAACCCTGAGCACCTTATAACCTGATCACAGTTTCGTGGAGGGGAAAAGTGGCTTCAATCCTTACAATGAGTTATGTATGTGCTTTTTAGATAGCTTATGCTTCGTGATCCAGCCTAATTGTTCTTGCAGAAGAGAGATCAACCACCTTTGACCACCAATATTGGATGAAAAGGTGGATTCTGGGTGGCTGCATTGATTGTTAGGTTAGCTTGATTTTTAAATATATTTTATTGTCTTTTGCATAGAGAACTTCTGTTACACCTCCTGGAAGCTGTTTTTATTTTCAATGTATTTTAAATAGTCATCATCTTTCACAGTAAATGATGAAGTTCTGTATTGAACAGAATGTTAGAATTTAATTTCTGATGCCATGTTAGTTAGGTTTCCTAACCAACTATATAATCTGATGAATCCTTGTAATGAAACAAACTAGCTATCTTATTAATATAATTTAAACAAAATAGAATCCTGCTTTTCCAAATTAGCATGCGTTTAGGTTGGGATTTTTGTACTTTTCACTATAATACCAGCAGAAATCATCCCTGATAAATGAAGAAGACATAATCCTGGCCAGTACTGGTAGGCCTTAAGAGTAAAAAGAAAAAAATTAAAGTTTTTCTTGATACCTGAGCAAGAACTATTTCAACCTTTACTTTTAGGTGCTGAAAAGAGATCAGAGTTGAAGATAGTCCTGTTCCAATCAGAATCAGATGCTTTTACAATAGTCAGTTTCCCTGTCATTGCTAAACTATTTCCTTGTGGACTGATATTTCCTTTTTTTTTCAATTTGTCTGAACCAGGCTTCTTGTTGCACTGGGATTGATTTTCTTTTTTTGATTTTTTTTTCCCATTCCTGTGACATCCATAGCTTGACTCTTTGTTTGCCCTAGCACTATGCACATAAACCTCATTTCATCTCCAAGTTCCCCAAGAGCCTGTCATGTCATTGAAATGTGAAGAAAGCTACAAGGAAAAAGCTAACACTCAGCAAGAAGTTATTAAAGAAAGAAAACACTGGTAGAGGCTCAGCTATCTTTCAGATGTAAGAGCTCCATTAAGAGTGGGAGGAGAGGTTATTCCTAGCAGGGCAACCTTAAATTTCTGGATGTCTTGGAGTGCTCTCAGTGTTAGTGCTTGTGCACATATACAAGAAGTGTATGTTCATGCACATTGAAAGGCGTTTAGGTTTCTAAGTCCTGCTGATTTGTAAATGGTAGAGATTCATGGGAGATGAAGTTAGTGATAAACTAGGAAGCTCTCATTTTTCACTGCACAGAAGTCAGGGACCAGTTTTCCTTTGCTGGAAATCAGCCAGCAGTGAAAAATAACTTTTAGAGTTATTGTAAAATAGAACCAGATGATGAGTGCAGGGAGAAAATGATTGTGGAAAAACAGTTCTTTTGACTCAGAGAATATAAATAAATCCGTTTGACCACCAGTATCTCATCTGATTTATGAGAGCCCAGAAGTCACAACTCCAGAGGGCAGTTAAAATATTTTATGTGACTGATAATGACCACACATTCACCTCCTGAGGTAGAAATGTCTCCTTTGTATTCATTAGATCAGAAGTGACTCTTTCCCTCAACGTTTTCCTTTCACCACTGCCTTCTTTATATCCTAAAGGATAAAGATTTTCTTTTTTAAAAAATAAAAAATTCTAGAAATAAGTCAGCCCATACAAGAAAACAACTGAGAAATATAGTCAGGGAAAAGCGCAATACTAATGAATTTCAATAGCTGTAGTAAGTCAGTTATAAAAGCTGTAAGTTCTTTCAAAAAGTCAACAGCAATAATTTTCCTAAATAATTGTGAAGCTTTCAAAAATAGTTCTCTATCAAATGGTTAAACCTTTAATGGACTCGATCTGTTTGATGTACAGCACATTGATGAGACAATCCTGAAATGAAAAACCATACATTTTGACATCACTGCGGTAGAATCAAAACACTGTACAGGGGGAGGAATAGAGGTTATTGAAAAATCCCAGGTGTTTGAATTCTGTTGCTGCCTGATTTTCCTAATTCTGCTGAAGGGTGAAAGATGAAAAGAATTCTTTTATATGTGAACTGTCTGTTAGGGCCCAATCAAAACTAGCAAACATACAGAAATTATGATTTCACATGTAGTGCAAACTTGTAGTAAACAGAAGTCACACGGTTTATGGATTACTGGTAAAATGAACTGCAAACTTCGGGTTCTTTTTTCTGACAGCTACACTATGGTATAAAACAAATCCCCAAACCCATCATCTGATGAAAGAGACATATTGTGCTCTGTGTCATCAAATGCACAATTGTGACCTTGACTGCTTCAGCTCAGGATATTTTGAAGCAGAATAATAAGGCTGAAGAATGTGTAAGATTTTAACACACTCTCTGGTTTTCAGTAAGTATAAAAGCTTTTTTTAAAATATATATACAAAAGTTGTCATTTCACACTAGCAGTTTACTAAAAGAAAAAATGAAACTCAACAAAATAAAAAGACCCAAAAACTTGAACTCTTCTAAAGTGCTTTGAAATTCCCTGAAGTTAATGTCACTTAGGATCTAGGAAGAGCTTTCTATTTAGAAATGCAATGCTATTACTACATAATAGTGTGAGTAGATTTCCACTCTCACTTTCCTCTGATTTCCTATTCTTATCATTCTTACTTACTTTACAAACTAGGACACTGGTAGTTGCACACAGCACCTAACCTTTTGAGGCTCAACCTTTCAATCTGTTAACAGAATCATTTTAATTAAAATGGTAATGCTTTCAATTGCCAGACTACATTTTTATTTAAGTTGAACACCATGCACACACACATTTTATAAAAATAAACTTGTTTGATACAATTTAATTTATATTGATTTAATCTATGAACTTCAATGAAAAAAATCCAATTACAGTCATTATATGATGCAAAAGATAAAAATAAGGTGGAATTCATGTGAAGTTTTCTAGGACAAGTTTCTGACTGAAGCCTATATGAAGTTTTGTATACATAGGGTGGAAGAATAATAAAAGGGAAAAATGGTTAGACTTCCCCTGCTCTGAAATATGATGTGTAATAGTCGTTAAAACATTTTAGATCAAATCATCTTATTGAAAAATCCCTATTTGTCTTTGTATAAGTTGTAGTGACTTGTACCTGGCTATCTCAGCTCTGTCAGAACACAAAAGAGCATTTATATTTTCTGCTGACTTAATTTTGGGGTGAATTACAAAAGTGAGAGAAAACTAGGGCTCAAAACCACTGCCAATAAACTCTTTTGCATTTCTTCCCTTTCCATCAGATGCAGAGATATACTTTAAATTTAGTTGTTGCTGTGTTTTAGTTAAAAATATTAAGATACATTAAAAAAAAAATCCCCAAACCAAAAAATCCCAAATTATAATGCTTTCATTTGCTGGCCCAGGCTTGGGTTGTTTTGCTTGAGATGCATTGGCTTACCTCCCATGTACAACAAGGTATATCTCTCACATGTACATCACCAAACAATGGCATCTACATCTACCTGCAAGGCAGTTGTAGAGATGTTGGGGTTGGGCTCTTCTCTCTGGTGACAAGCAATAGTACGAGAAGGAATGGCTCAAAATTGCACCAGGGGAGATTTAGATTAGATATCAGGAAGAATTTCTTTACTGAAAGGTTAGTCAAATATTGGAATAGGCTGCCCAGGGAGGTGGTGGAGTCACCATCAGTGGAGGTATTTAAATGGTGTATGGATGAAGTCTGTAAGAACATGATCTGGAGGTGGGCTAGTCAGGAGTAGTTTATGGTTGGACTCGATCTAAAGGGTCTCTTCCAACCCTGGTGATTCTACGATCTCAACATTTGTACTTAAAACCTGACTTTTCATGTATATCGCTTCTCACAGAGTTTTTGACTGCAATGCTTGCTAACACAATAACAAAGAAGCTGGCTTTCTGCAAATGTTTCTCAGGAACACTTCAAAATATCTAAATACCCCAGAGGACTTCACGCTTCTGCCTGCAAGGTCTCTTCACCTGTTTCTTTAAGACGCTATAATGATCCACATTTTTGCCTTCACCTCCTGGTCCACATTTCGTACAACATCCTTGCCTGCGCTGTCTTCTGCAATACTGCTGGATTTACACATTGATAATTCTGTGTGGT
The DNA here is from genome assembly GCA_013400835.1 of Zapornia atra. Taxonomy (NCBI): domain Eukaryota; kingdom Metazoa; phylum Chordata; class Aves; order Gruiformes; family Rallidae; genus Zapornia; species Zapornia atra. The sequence continues at coordinate 10,244 of VZTU01020294.1, read as the reverse complement.
TTCTCCTCAAAAGCACAGTGCTCCTGAATAATGATCCAGGGACTGCAGATTCACTTTTAGTTTCTGATATTTTATGCTGCATTTGAGTCACATTTCCAATCACTCACAATTCTTAAATCTGGAAATCTATCTTCTTGCTGAAGGTTCAGTTGAGATCCCAGTAGTGCTTTAAGAAAACTTTGTCAAGCTGGCCCCATTATTTCTGTGACTAAGGGTGCCTGCAGTAAGATTGCCAGGTGGAGTTGAAGGATGCATAGCCACTTGACTTTCAGGTCTGAAAGTGACTGCATGCAAAGTAAGTCCGTGCTTCTTTTTCTCTCATTCAACAGGAAGAGTACAGAGATTCTTCTTCATTTAATATGTGTGCAGTGTACAGGCTACTGCCTTAAGCGGCCAAAGTTTCTAAAAGAAACCCAAAACAAACCAAAAGCAAAAGCCCTTTTAGAAGTAGAGCTTAAAAAATTTGAAGGACAGGTTGGATGGGGCCTTGAGCAACCTGGTCTAGTGAAAGGTGTCCCTGCCCATGGCAGGGGGGTTGGAACTTGATGATTTTTAATGACCCTTCCAACCCTAACGATTCTATGATACTATGAAATTTGAGAGCTGCTTTTGGCTGACAAAGTGGTTAAGGGGTAATAAAAACTTCAAAATACTTGATTCTACAATTTTCAAACAAAAATGTTTTAATTTCTTTTTTCAAGAGGAATTCTATTCCACAATTTCTTTTTATTTAATTAAAGCACAGGGACAGACAACAGTATGAAAAATTTCCTATTTGGTGAAATAACATATTTTCTCAATCAGAGGTTATTTAGGGAGATTTGCAGTCTGCTGTTCCATTTAATAAGATCTATAAAGGAATTAATTTCAGGTTATCTCAGAAAAATATCTTTTAACATTTGTGTTCATGCAACAACAATGACAATCATTTATATATAAAGCTGTTTCAGTTCCCAGACTATTGATTTGGACTGTGTATTTGCTCAATATATATTTAGCTTCATGTCACCTGTCTAGCATGCTGGATACTTCTAAACCCTCAGACAGTGTTATGCAAACAGTTGAGATTTTATCATCATTGTTGAACTTTCATTATAATAGCAAATAAAAATCAAGTGCTGGGCTATACCAGTCACTTCCAAATTTAGTAAGGTTTCAAAGCAATCCACAACTGTGGAATCATCTTGCTCCCATCTCAGACTCTGCCCACTCCATGCAAAGATGGTTTGCGTGGCTAATCCTGAGCCGCTGAGCTGCTGAAAGAGTCTATAACCTTTCCTCTCTGGGTAGCCGGGACACATCCTGGACGTGCTCCCATGTAAGAATTCCTCATAAGTCAGTATAGCTTAGTAACATAGGATGCGACAAGTTGGCCTAATATTAAGAAAGAAATTTACTTAGTTGACCTTAAAAGCTTTGTGTTCATACTATGTGGCATTGGGCTTGGAAAGCAGCGCCTTGGTCAATGCTAGATTGATAGATAATATGGAACCTTTAGACCACAAACCCTGGCATGCCGTGAGATAGTAATCATTGTCCCCTGCTGCAGCGAGGCGCCAGAAGAAGCCTCTGCCTTTGTTAACTTGGGCCTGGTGTCTAACGACTTTGATAAGGTCTATTAGCATGATACAGGTAGACCGTTGACCAATCAGATACAGCCCGCCAGCAGTTTAGGTATGAAATAACCAATCTGTTTAAAGTATGACGTCTTCTGAGTGTATTTAAAGGAATGATTTTATACAATAAATGGACTTTTGCTTGCATCAAGCTGTGTCCTGTCTCTGTGTTGCAGCAATACTACACAGCCTGACTCCATCTTTTCTGAGACATTAAGAGCATGTCGACGTAGAAAATGAACAATAAAGCTAACCAAGTGTCCCGGTTCTGGCCAGGCCAGAGTCAACCTCCCCAAGCAGCCAGCCCAGGTGAGCTGAGTTGGCCCAGGTGAACTGAGTTAGCCCAGGTGAGCTGAGTTAGCCTGGGCTGTTTCCACACCATTTGACATCACCCTCCCATAAAAGGGGCTGGTTAGGGAGGGGCACTCCTAGGTGCCTTCAGGGCACTCCAGTCTGAGTGTGGCTCTGGTGTTGGACTGGTCCTTGTGCTGTGCAGCATGCTGTTATCATCAGGTTGGTAAGGTAGGGTACTCTGTGTTATCACCGGGTGTAAGTCAAGTTTGCAGAAGGCTGTGATTATTCTACTTTCATGGTGCTTTTGTCAGTAAACTATCCTTATCCCAACCCATGGAGGCTCTATCTGTTTCTCTTTTGGGGGTGGGTGAGCAGCATGTGGTGCTCAGCCACTGTTTGGGGCTGAACTACCACATCAAGCATACAGTGTGCACTTTTAAAATATATAATTAAAATGGTCCTCCTTTCTTTGTAGTCCAATATTGGTGCTCAAATGGCATTTCAAATAGTAAGATCTCTTGTAGAATTGTGTAGCGTGAGTTTTTAAAACATTAAAGTTATTAGTGAGACTGATGCATCAAGGAAATGACTGTTTTTAATATACCTCCTGTTGAATTTTTACAAAACGTATCAATATGTGGGGTTTTTTTTTTTTTGTATTCTATGTGAATGGGATTTTGTTGATACACTGTCTAGGTTTGGAAAAATCACATTCAGTAATATTGAAAAATTTAATTGATACACTGCTATTTTTAAAACTTGTGGAAAAGGTCATACAAGTTTATATTTGTTTTCTAAATCTCTTCAAAAAGTAAATCTATACTGGAAGCAATTAGTTCTCAAACGTGAAATCCTTCTTAAAATGAAATAGAGTTAGGAGAAAAGGTCTAGGCATTGTTTTTAGGTCTGCTAAAAAGATTCATAACTGCAAGAATATTTTAAACCTTCCTATGCCTTCCTGTTTTGCTGACATTTTTCAGAATTGCATTTCATTTAGCTGATCTGTAAAAGTGCCAGAACACCAGAAATTAACCTTTGAGTAAGACTACTATTAATAATCCTAATAGAAATCAATGCAGCACGTTTTGAGGAATAGTGAAGCAAAACAAATACAAAAGAACAACTTTTTTCTTTCTTTTCTCTCTCTTTTTTTTTTTCCATTGTTTAAAATTTATTGCACTATTTCAAACATCATTGCAAAGCAAGGCTGTCAAGGGTGATCTATTGTTCTTTACCATTCAGACTGTGACCGTAGTAATTCATACGCTCCAAAACCCCCTTGCTTAAACAAGTAAAGAAAACAGTAATAATCCTGAGATAGTGATTGATCAGGAATTCTAAAATAAGCGTTAGCTACATAAAGGAAAACATCTTTTTGAGTTTGCTTGTGTAAAAAATGGTAGCATGAATCAAATCCTTAGTAACACAAGGCCCTTCAAAAAACCTTGGTGTGAACTACAACTATAGGGCTAGAGAGGCAGAACTGGATTCCACTCTATTCTGGAACATTACTAAAATAGACTAATTATGTTCTAGATCTATAAAAACAGTCGCCTAACTCAGTGGTTGGAACAAAGATGGCAATATTAGTGGAACCACAAAAAGACAGCCCCGTGGTGGTGTTCTAAGGATTTAAATGGCTAGATTAATATTTTTATAAAACACACACATGTTCATTTAACTTAGGAGTTTAAGTCATAGACTGTTTCCTTAAAGTGGAGTTGAATAAAAGTGGTCACAGAAAGAAGTACAGTTTTATTTTGACCTTCTTCAATCCAAATCCAAATGAATTAAGGCGAGTATAATGTATCATTTGTACTGATAATATCTTCCAAGTTACTGGTAAATAGCAATCCTGTGTATGCATTTCTACTTATTTTGGAGAAAAAACTTGGCTGCATGTGTTACACTCTGGCAATGTTTTAAAACACTTTAACTGCTCTGATTTTGAGGGAAAAAAACCCACACCATGCAGTTTCTGCAAATAACATTAAGCTACTGATATTAAACACAACTTAATGCTGGCTGAATTTAATTTTAATAACTATTGGATGAACAGCTTTGTAGAACATGCAGAGCAACGATTACAAAGGGATAAAAATAGTTTTCTATCACACCAAACTGAGACAAGATTAACTGGAAAAAGTATGTTTATCTATGGAAAAAATGGTTTAGCAGTGTAATAGTAAAGTTTAAAACTACAGATATGTTTACTCTTCACTTACACATCTTTAATCCAAAATTTAATTTAGATTATTACTAGTAGTATAGTTACTATGAGTTCTCATTTTTTTCCCACATCCATCTCTGAATGTGTTGTTATTCAGGAGATTCATACTTGGTGTTCTTTGTAGAAAATATATCCAGAGACTGATGACTGGCTGAGAAAGGGTATCTGAAATTCTAGTTGGCTGTTACATATCAGAACATGATGACTTTTATATTAATTCTTCAAAATTTTTGTAAGTTATTACTACAGAAGACATAAAAATGGGATGGTGTGGAATCTGCCTATAACTGTCATTGGCATGCCTACAAATGTATCATCAGAGGGTCACTGTCCTTTCCAACAAAGGCATCTTGACAGGCTGGGGCAGTTAAAGGATGCTGTGCCAAACTACTTCCCTTGAGTTCCCTCACAAGATATGGCAATAACATATGAAGCAGGACTGATGTTTTACTGCTTTAATATTTTTAGATGCTGAAATTATGGTACTGCAGATTGACAATTTCATTAGTTCTATGTGGAGGCTGGTGATATCAGAAAAGATAATATATTCTATTAAATAACTTTAAAAGTGTGAAAACTCTATCACTAAACATGTGCTAGCACATTTAAACATTATTCAGTTCTCACACCTACACTATAAGTTATCAGCCTCTTATGCAATATCTTTCACTTTATTGCCCCCAAAATCTATTGATTTATTTAGGCAATTTCCACATCAGTTCTTCTATCAAATATAGCTATATACTTAATGCTTACCTGGTGTAAAGGAAATAATTCCCCCAAAAGAATGATCTGTATCAGTATAATTATTTCTGATGTTTGTTACACTACATTTCTAGTACTTAACAAAAACTTGGCAGGAGAAGAGGTTTTCAAATTATAGAATGAGACACAGATGAGAAACTTAGCATGATAATTCATAAAGCTGCATTGCTTAAATATTGAAATGATGATTTGACAACAGCTAAACTAGACTAATACAGAAAGTCAGAAGTTACAGTTTTTCAAAAAAGTTGACACTTGGACTGGGGACTTGTGAGTTTCCAGTTATGACATTGAAATTTGGTTTGGCACAGTAAAAAACATGTCTCTTTGGAATATCTTTCCCCATAAGTTCTCTGCTGTATTATTAAAGAAACAAACTCCAAACCCCCATACATTTAAAACTTGAGTCAAATATGACATACTATGCCTTAATTGCACTGCACTAATAGATGCATTAAATATAGTGCTTGCTTCAGAAGATCCTTCTTTGGAAACTGGTTCATGTGGCCATCAATGAGAATCAAATATGCTACCCTATATTAGCGTTCAGATAGCTTATCCATCCTGCTGAGTGTGTTTGTCACACAGTGGAAGCAACGATCATCAGCTGGGGTTGGCCATGCATGGTGCGATGTGTGGGATGAAATGCCCCCAGATGAACAATTTGTTGAGTGCCCCTGGAAACACAGAAAGGTTTTTTGCTTATTGTACTATAGATATCAGTCAGTGAAACAGAAATAATTAATTTTACACAGATTTTCTAGTGCTTGGTGTTAAGCCTTTGCACATCAGTTTTCGCTCTTCCACATTGTCCCATTTTAATGTTGTCCACAGTCAGCACACTTTAAAACCTTTCCTTGCACTATCTGATAAGCAGAAATGAGATGGCTTTTCTAGAACTAATTTCTAGCAAATTCAAAAGTTACTGTAAAAAGTGTTATCTCTAGCTTGCCTATTTTTGTTCCTTGGTCAGCTACAGATAGGTTTATTAATTCAAGCTGAAAGGAAATGAGAAGGTGAAAGGGAAGGAAATAAAATGAGAAACAGAGTCATGAAATGCTGGAAAGTTTGGTTTAGGAACATGAATTTAAAGACAAAAGGTCCTCTGGAGTGATATTTCAGGTAGCAGAGATAGATCATTCATGACAGATCGGAGCAGGTGTATTACTGCAGTAGGCATACGAACTTTCATAATTGTTAGAAAGTTATCCTGCTGCCTGGCTTAATGAATAGAAATGCACTCCAAATGTTGAACTGAAAGGCTGAAATCTTGACTCAGCTTCATTTCACTCCTGAGCATGGGTGGCATTCCCCAGGGTGCAGTACGGCCTCAGAGCAAGGAGACTGAGCTGAAAAAGGAAATTCAGAGTTGCAGGTTCAACCTTTTAGTAGAATTAAAACTGCACCATGCCATGTTACCAATATGAAATGCTTTCATCTGTGTAAATGCCTGGGCTGAGATCTTGGGCTAGTTTATAGATATGCTATGGTTTTGCTGCTTCAGTTATCGCCCAGCTCCTTGGAAAATCAAGTTTGCAAAGTATCAACTGTCAGGAATCAATCAGGTCAAATGATTTAACACTTCTGAAAATGTGTCCATTAATTTTTCTTGATGTGATTAAAATTTGGTCTTTGTTTGGAAAAAAAAAATTGAATCCTGACATGAATATCAAAGCAGAGGAAGTAGGAGTGTAGTAAGATTAACAGACAAACCCAGTGAATTTCCTTTTAGTCTACAGAAGAGTTGGAGAGTTTCTGCATTTGCTAGTAGGGGTTGTTGGCCCTGTACACTAGATTTACTTTGTTAACTTTCAAAGCTTTCTAATAAACTAATGAAAACAACAGAAAACTATTTTAAGCCAGCCTATATTAATCTAAAGGAAACTAAAGTTGTGGGGGTTTTTTTAATACTATAATTTTATATGACTAGGTGCACTGTATGAGTAGCTCAGTGAATCAGTCACTTTAGAAGAAATGGTTGTCACAAAAGCAGTTGGTTTTGATCTCTCGGAAGGTGGTTGTCTGAGATTCAGTTTTTCTTAGCTCACACTGTAGGAACAGTTTCTGTAGCTAACAACCTTGGCAGTGCAAGCAATAGAGCTATAGTGGTGGGAATGGATACTTGAAAGAAGGAAAGAAGGAATTCTTTTAAAACTTTCCTTACACATGCAGCCAATGTGTAGCCTGACCCTAACTGCTTTTTGAAAGGATTCCCATATATCATGGGAAGGAGATAGCTCAAAACTGTTGATAAAGGAGAAAAAGAAAGAAAGAAAAAGAAAAAAAAAGTTAAAAAATTGAAGATCAACCTCTTTATCAAATCCTGTATTGAGGAAGGAAAAATTAGATTTGGTTCAATTCTTCAGCTGTAAGTCTAGAAAGCAATCAACTTCTTTCCAGCATCTCAATCATAAGTACCACTAGGACAAAATGAGTGAACATGCAGATAGATGAATAAACATGCTTCAGTTGACACAAGCCTTACTGTGTTATTGGAAAAAAAAAATGTGCGAAGTTTTTAAAATTCCTGTCCTCTAATATTAATGATCTCTACTCTCAGAAATCATATTCCATTTCTTTGGGGAAGAAAAAAAAATAGACCTGTATATGTGCGAAGAACCAGAGATGATAATCTAGTTGTAATGCTAATTTCTGGACCTCTCTGACCTTAATTTCAGGAGACAAGGTATTCTACTCTTCTAATACAGTGGTGGAATGCTTGCAATGTGCTTGAGGAGCAGAAGTGAATATTTGAACAACTAACATATATTATGCATATATACAGTTGTGGAACATGGTCTGTCTATCAAAGACTAAAATGAGCCAGTATTTTCCTTTTCTGTACATTTAACTATGTGTAGTGAGATCTACTGTTTTGTTCTGGTGCACAGGCATATGTCATTCTGCATACAAGTAAGCTGAGAGTCAGTGTATATAATCAGAATATCACATGATATAAAGTTGAAAAGAAAGAGGTGGAAAATTTGTGTCTTCAAGCCACTGGCTTATTTTTTGTGTGTTGCCTCTTCCAACATGTGGTTTTAGCTTTCAATCAGTTTCTTCTAAGCCACCAGAACCGGTCACTTCAAACCAGACACTTTACATCTATTGCTGATAGCATTTTCTAGACTGTCCTACTTGAGTCCATTATTCAACTATTACAAGTGTTTACAGTGATATACTCTGATTTTTTTTTCAGTATTCCCACAATATATTTAATATTTATTGATTTATTCCTATCCCATTTTTTAATTCTGCAGGGGTCCTTCCCTGCTAGTATCCAACCAAATAACCATCTGCTTACTACTGTCTGTGGTAGTTGTGGGTTTGAAACCTATGCTGGCAAAAGAAGTGACAGACAAGTCTTTTTGTAAGGAATTTTGTGAGCATTATGCACGTTGGGAACAACCACGTTCTGAGCTCTGTCACCAGTCCTTGCTAAAACCATTAATAAGAGGTGGGAGATGACTGTCAAGGATGGAGAGGAGTGGGGTCCCCAAACAAAGGAGGTCATCCAGGGATGCTGGGTGAGGCTGGCAAGTGGTCAATGTCCCCCAACAGCGTGTGATCCCCAGAGCAGGGTTGCTGACAGGAACAGGGGCCCGGCATGGCCATCACTGCCCTAGGAGCCGAGTGATTTCTGCAGGCCTGGGACCAGATAATAAGGCAGGGCATGAGCCTATACACATCTCTTGAGCCCAGAGCTGGAGACCCCAGGCAGGGTTTCTTGCACCTTTTCCTCACCATCTCTTTCGTGTGGTCTAACTGGTTTTAATAAATAGGTACAGTGTATATATATCCTTCATGAAATCATCCATGCTTTTATTATTCAGGAAAAAAGCTACCAATATAAAGAAAATACCGTAAAATGATCCTTCTTGGAGCAGCTTCCTTTTCAAACAGAAATCCTGTTCCATCGCCAAGAGCTGCACATAGGTTCTGCTTCAAAGGTGATAGAAAAACATCTGCAATATTACTATGAAAGAGTCAGCTTTCCACATAACTGATACAGAAGCAGGTGAAAAATTGCAGTCTATGCAGAAGCTTGCTATTTATTTTTTTTATATTTTGGTGTGCAGAAGCATTACTATTTGACTTCATCATAAAGCACTCAATTCTTCCAATACTACGATTCATCCCTCTGTCAGCTGCTCTGGAAATGTCTTCATTCAAAATAATGTTCAACATGGCTGACAAGCTTCTAGAAAGCTGAAATGCTTGCTTTTATTCACTGACATATAATTTTTGAGATATATCCTTAATCTGTTGTGCTAATCAAGGATTTTTTTTTTCCTCTGACTAATTTTTGAGACAGCATCTCTTCCATAGAAATTTATTGGTATGGAGAAGATACATATTTCACTTAGTTCAAGGTGAAGGCCTGAAGTGAAGATAGGTCTCTAAAAAGTTCCTCTCACAATAGAGCAGTTCTGTGTCTGTATGAAAATAAACCTGTTTTCTGTACTGGCCCTAAATTGGGTTTGGAAAGAAATACAGAAAGGCATTGATTCAAAGATTTTTATCTCCTGCCACTCATCCCACAGTTCACTGACAGATTACGTTTTACCTCAGAAGTTTGAGCAGCAGGCAAAGAGTTGAATTGCCCTTATCATGGGTCTGGAAAGAGATTTTGCCTCTCTGAACTTGCCTTGTCCTACACATTAGCTAGGCAAGATCTGGTCACACATCTCCTAAGGTGAAATCACTTGTCCTCTAAAGTAATGCTGAGCAGACGGCTCTCAAACATCATCTCCTTTGGCTCTTCAAATGCTGCCATTTCAGAAGGATGCTATGAGAGACAGTTTTTATTTTGTCCAAAATAAGTAGTCAATGTGTTAATTGGTATCCTGAGCATCCTTGCCTAGTGCAATGCAATGGATGATGCCAGAAACATGCTGATACTGGTGGGCTTGCTAGGTATTCAAGGGTGACGTTTTTAGAAGGTGTGTGCAACTCTGAGACTCTCTAATGGCACTGCCAGAGCTGTCTGAATGTGATAGAAAGCATTTTTTTCTTTCCCCTGGAAAATGATACTTTGCTGAAACCATACCAGCATCAGTATGGTTTCAGTTTCTGTCCCTCTACTTTCTGAGGCAGAAAGGCTCAACTTCTGCAAACCCACATGACACACCTGATCAAATAAAGTATTTTATCTTATTGAGTGTGACTCAGATGGTGATACAAGGCAGTGGATGCTACTGAAATGTTATTACCTAGTGGTACTTAAAGCTAAATTATTCCAATAGATAAAAGCTTATTGTGCATGATGGAATGGAGTAATATCTTGTATCCTAGCTGAGTGCTCTTCTAAAGCCACTGTAAATATTGTAACAGACTTA